>CM033469.1:348324877-348702377 GCA_019447015.1 Hymenochirus boettgeri
GGCGAAGAAACCAAGACACACCAACAGATCAGGTAGACGGTAATATTGTTATATAAACTGTTATCCCTTGTAGAATACAGGTAGTAAGGTGAACCGTTCTACTTGTCTTCCGTTGCCTTATTATACAGGCTTATCTCTACATTAACATTCCCTGCTCTGTCTTGAAAGCCTTTTCCTACAGTCTTCCACATAAGACAATTTAATTCTATTGTGCCTCTTAATAATAAATTACAAGTGTAAACCATGTCTGAAAGCAAAACATGTCCATCATGTTAGAATCACAGATCTTTCATTGTTTGTTGACAGTAGCAGCCACAAAAATATGTAAGCTAGTCAGAAGAGGAGACAAAAGGGCTGTAGGCATATTTTCATGATAAAAGACATTTCTTGTATCTACTGTGTTTTATACAGTTAACTTAACAGGCCATACTTCATGCAGACATGTACTTTAGGGGTACCTGCAAACTTGACTTCACTCTTACAATAAGTAGGAGGTAGGAGCCTTTGCCCTGACGCTGAGCAAATGAGAGCATACAGTGTTAACATTCACTTACCTGTTTTCTGTGCTAGCTCTCATGCACATACTCTGAGGCATAATTTTATTCATGTACAGCCAAGGCTGTGCTGTGTGTGGGAGCAGAGGGATGTTCTTAATATTTTAATTGACTAATCTTGTACTGTTCTGCTCTGCCTGTTCCAAACAGAATCACCATGGATTTTTAAAGCTTCCTATCAGCTCCTGCGCATGGCTTTTTTTAAAATGGAATCTCGGCGGAACGCAAAAATTCCGATGCGATGCGATTGCACATATGTTGTTTTGGTAACGCATGCGTTCACCATTTTTGGGTCGTTAACGCACGTGTTTCCATAATGGAAAATGGCAAAATCATATGCGCAAAATGCACACGGAAACGCACAACGTGCTAGAATTGCACACACAATGCATGATTCTATGCGCGATTCCTGCTTATTGCAGTGTGGTCTCAGCCTAAATGTCTGTTAGGGCTAGGCCACCTATAGTATGTTTGCGTGCGCGTTTTGCGCCGCGATTTTCACTAAATGGAAATCGCGGGAACACGAAAATTCCCACGATTTCCAATGAGCATGCGATTGCGCATCGTTCGCTTTTTGGTAACGCATGCATTATCATAACGGAAAACAGCAAAATCACATGCACAAAACGCAGCTGTCCGATGTACACCATCCTTCAATTGCTCTAAAAGCGAAAACACGCTCACTAGAATAACAGTAATAAAAACCCAATGGCAACCTGTATATAGAAAAATCCCATAATATATAATAAAGGTGTATATGGAACAAGTAATCCAAAACAGACAATAATTTTTACATCAATAGTACCAATAATCAATAGAAACATATGAGCTGGCCAGCCTCAATACTCGTAAAAACATTAGATGTATCTGTAATAAAACAATCCCTAAGAAGGCACTCCTTAGGAATAAAATAATTCTCAATAGGAATATATATATATATATATAGAAATATAGGAACATATGTATGAAAATAATAATACTATGGAAGTTCCAGTAGGATAAAATCAATAAAGTTCCAGATATCAGGGTAAGCACCCAAATAGTTTAATATCCGTAAAAAAAATCCTCCAGACCGGATCAAACTGAAACAAATCATATGGAACCAGGGCCAGTTGTCAGCCTCTGTATATATGTCAGAAAACTTAGTTTAAAATAGATACGGATGAGTGTACACCATACATCACCATACCCAGCCCCACACTTAGATATCTGGTGCGTATTCCCTCGATCCCCCAGACTGAAATAGCAAAGCAGTCCGTGACACTTGGGATTACTCCTTGGGGTAAATTCCGCAAATTGTTTATAGAATGGGGTCGTCTAACAAACCACATGGTATCAGCGCTTGTCCGGAAAGATGGTGTCCTGGCAAATGGTTACCTGTGTATAGGTGAAGCAAGTGGTCGAAATTGGTTTATATCAGCTGATGAGACTGGAGATTGCAGAGGCATTACACACAGCTGTTAAACTTGCTTTCATTCCCTTTTACGATCAACATTACATCTGTAATGCATTGTGGATCGGGAAATCCGGTTCAAGGAACATTGCGGGATGGTGCAAGTAAGTTACTAATCTATGGCATCTCACAAGCAGGAGAGCTGGTATTAAGTATCTAAAGCTGGGTACACACAGTAATGATAAAGCCTGATACCGTCGGATCTGACGTTCGTTTCCCGAACGAGCGTGGGCGCGCCGAACGATCGGGTCGGCCGAACACTCGTTCGGGAAAGTCAGGAAAATTTCCATCACGTGCTAGACTCCCTATAGAGGAGTCTAGCGCGGCCGATGGAAACACACAATCCCAAACGTTCTCCATACGCTCGGGACTGTGTGTATGCAGATCTTTGAAAGATGGCAGACCGGATTTGCAGATCCTGTCTGTCATCTTTCAGAAATCTGGACGTGTGTGTGCTTACCTAAGTCATAAGCACAATTTTAACAGCTGTGCACTTTAATTAGCTAATAAAACCCTTCGTCCTCCAACTATTTTACAGAATTCGATGTAGGCTTGCTAAGATACATAAAAAAATAGTATAGTTGCCCTTTAAGTCTTTAGGTATTTGGATGTTTCCTTGCTCCCTGCACCTAGTAAAAGTTTTTAGCAAAAGATTTAGGTGATCCATTTGCCATGTGGACTGTGGCCAGATAATAAATAAACAGGAGAAAGTTTGCAGAAAAACAAGTTTATGTAGTGTCCAGATGGACTGAAATGTCTACCACGTTGAAGTGGCACCTTTAAGAAAAAGAAACACTATAAATATCAGCAATACCCTTGAAATCGAAGTGAAAGGGTAAATGTATTTTCGAGGGGGTCGTGGGAAAAATCTTCCATCTTTACCATAAAGGGTTTGGCCACTAATCCCCGTGATTTTATTTGCTATCTAAAAGCACTTAATTCCGGTTTGTTTGCCTAGATATTTCTATGGGCTAAGCTAGAAATATTTTAAAGCAGATTATCTATCACACTACACAAGGTGTTGATGACTTAAGCTAGAATGTTATTCTACCACAGCGTTCAATAGCAGGTTTACTAAATCCTATAAGGATTGATTGATGACAGCTATGGGGATCAGTCCGTCTTACGTATAAATCAATATTTTGTATATTTTATACAGCAGAGACAAGATATTAAAATAAGTTAATTTTTTAATGTAATAAATATAATAATTATATAATATATTAAGTCAGTGACAATAATAATCACAACAGATCTATTATCATCAGACTATGTTCGAGTCATTATAATTATGCTATGCTAATTAGCAATAATAAGGTATCTATCTAAAAGGAACATATCATAAAAGTAGGGATGGCTGCATTTACAGGAAGTTAGTGTTCTGATATTTTCTTCACAACAAAAATCTTATTTTGTTATTTCTCAGTCTTTTGGGACTTTCTTTTAGGTGATTATTGATTTATTAGAGTTAGTGTTCCTGTAAAATAGATTGAAGTGCAGGGCCCGGTAAGAGCGATGGTTAAAGGCTCTTACACTTATACGAAGCATGAAGAGAAAGCGGTAAAATGTCCATTTTGGCCTATAATTACAGGTGTGTGTAGCCATTCGGATGAACTCATCTCGGCCAAACAGCTACACACATATGATTATCGGCTGAAATGATCAGGCTTGAGGCAAGATTGAAAAGGGGTACAGACACAATAGGGCTTATTTAACAATGTTCTTAAAGGGTATCTCCTGAGGAAAAAGCATCTTTTTGGGGGGGTTTATTTTAAAGTACACCATCCCCCAACCCCCCCTACCCTTTTTTTCCCCAGAATTCCTTCGTTTGATTGCAGCAGCATGGGAAAGTTGTGCAGGTTCCTGGGGGTGTGTCTTCCCTGTGCTGAGAGTGCTGTCACTCAATGTGCATCATCATGGTAGCAGACACACCCACTTGGCTGCAGTAAGAAATCCTTCCTCCCTGACTCTCTAAGTTCATTTTTAAGTGATCATGCAGAGAAAGACAGGGGAGAAAACATTAAAACCCTCTTCCCACACTACTGTAAGTAGGGTGAACTTTGTTGTTTTAAAAAAAATTTTTTTTGTGTCTAACTCTGAGAGGGATGGGTTGAAAAATAGATCAATGATTGATTTCATAGGGGATGCTGGGAATATGAGGCAATCTGTATGGGAGGGAGTGGGGAGAGAGAAAAAGAGAAAAAGATAGTACCTTATTACTCCATTAATTAGTGAATCAGCAAGCTGCTGTGATGGTCATGTGATTATTCCTCCATTATCAGTGAACTCAGTAGCTGAAAAGGTTGTGTGTGTGTGTGTGTTGTGTGTGTGTGTGGTGTGTGTGTGGTGTGTGTGTGGGTTGTGTAGAATCGACCAACCAGTCATGTGATTATTCCTCCATTAATCAGTGAAATAGTAGTTGAAAAGAGTGTGTGTGTGTGTGTGTGTGTGTGTGTGGTGTGGTGTTGTGTGTGTGTGTGTGTGTGTGTGTGGTGTGTGTGTGTGTGTGTGTGTGTGGGTGTGTGTGTGTGTGTGTGTGGGTGTGGTGTGTGGTGTGGTGTGTGTGTGTGTGTGTGTGTGTGTGTGTGTGGGTGTTGGTGGTGGTGTGGGTGTGTGTGTGGGTGTGTGTGTGTGTGTGTGTGTGTAGATCGACCAACCAGTCAGATCACACAGACAGCAGTCCCGACGGATCCTCTCATGTTCTGCACATGCACTAAAGGAAAACACGCATTCCCCCACAGCGTTTGGGGGAAACTCATTGGATTTCTTCTAAACTACTGCATAAAGACACAGGATCTGCAGGTACATATCCACCTTACAGATATCTATCCTTACAACCCAAGTGATTTTATCAGTGGAGATACCCTTTAATCTGTAGCAACCAATCAGATGATACCTTTTTACTGGTCTAATACAGTTAGAAAACATGACATCGATTGGTTACTCCATAAGAAAACAGGCACATTTTTCCCCTTTCATTACATAAGCCAAATTGTTGTATGTCCCATACACTGGCATTAGCTGCTTCATTATATGTTGGAACACTGTAAATTGTCTACCACATCAAAATATCTTGTCTGGCCACAAACTTATATTAGAGTATAAACCAACCCGAATATAAACCGAGCTACTACATTTTACCAGGAAAACGTCTTGACTCAAGTATAATCCGAGGGTTGGCTTTCTCACTACACGCCCCATAGAAAGTCCAATACACGTCCATAGCAAGTTCATACACAGTCCCATAGAATGTCCAATACACAGCCCCATAGAAAGCCCAATACACAGCCCCAAGAATATCCCATACACAGCCCCATAGAAAATCCAATACACAGCCCCATAGAAAATCCAATACACAGCCCCATAGAAAATCCAATGCACAGCCCCATAGAAATTCCAATACACAGTTCCATAGAAAGTCCCATACACAGCCCCATAGAAAATCCAATACACAGCCCATAGAAATCCAATACACAGCCCCATAGAAAGTCCCATACACAGCCCCAAAGAAGTCCCATACACAGCCCCATAGAAATCCCATACACATCCCCATAGAAAGTCCAATACACAGCTCTATAGAAAATGCCATATACAGCCCCATAGAAAATCCAATACACAGCCCCATAGAAAGTCCAATACACAGTCCCATAGAAAGTCCAATACACAGCCCCATAGAAAATCCAACACACAGCCTCAAAGAATGTCCAATACACAGCCATAGAAAGTCCCATACACAGCCCCATAGAAAGTCCAATACACAGTCCCATAGAAAGTCCCATACACAGCCCCCTAGAAATCCAATACACAGCCATAGAAAGTCCAATACACGCTCTATAGAAAATGCCATATACAGCCCCATAGAAAATCCAATACACAGCCCCATAGAAACTCCAATACACAGCTCCATAGAAAGCCAATACACCGCCACATAGGAAGTCCAATACACAGCCCATAGAAAGTCCAATACACAGCCCATGAAAAATCCAATACACAGTCCATAGAAAGTCCCATACACCGCCCCATAGAAAGTCCAATACACTGCCCCATAGAAAGTCCAATACACATCCCTATAGAAAGTCCAATATACAGTTCCATAGAAAGTCCAATACACAGCCCCATAGAAAATCCAACACTTCCCCATTGAAAGCCCATACACATCCTATAGAAAGTCCAATACACAGTCCATAAAAAGTCCCATACACAGCCCCATAGAAAATCCAACACACAGCCCCATAGAAAATCCAATACACAGCCCCATAGAAAATCCAATACACAGCCCCATAGAAAGTCCAATACACAGCCCCATAGAAAGTCCCATACACAGCCCCAAAGAAAGTCCCATACACAGCCCCAAGAAAGTCCCATACACAGCCCCATAGAAAATCCAATACACAGCCCCATAGAAAGTCCCATACACAGCCCCAAAGAAAGTCCCATACCAACCCCCATAGAAAGTCCAATACACAGCCCCAGAAAGTCCAATACACAGCCCATAGAAAGCCCATACACAGCCCCAAAGAAAGTGCGGATTTATTACTGTGTTATTAAACCCATTAATGGCCTACAATAAACTATCTGGGGCATTGTTCACCAATAGAACATGTCAGAGGACACATGGCCATTCCTTAAAGGGCATGTCCACCCTCATAAAAAAACTTGGCACCATGCAGGGGATACCCTCCCACCCCAACCGCTCTATTCATAAGTGTAAAGCGCCTCCAATCTTTACTTACCACTCTTGAGCCTGCACTGTCTGGTCCGGCTCCCCTGCCGCGAACTGCAAGCAGGGGGCGGACGGCAGCCGTGGCTGTGATTTGCTGAGAGGCCGCCAATTACAGCTGAGACTGCCTTCAGTATAGAACAGCGCCGAAATTTGACTTGTAAGGAGAGACTGGAAGCGCTTTTATACTTATGAATAGAGTGGTGGGGGTGGGAGGGTATCCCCTGCATGGTGGCAAAAGCATTTATAGTTATATAATTGCCAACCACAGAGGGATCGGGGGGAGGGAGAGGGGGGAAAGGGCTCTAGAGATGCCTCAGACCTTGCTGGGGTTAGCAAGGAAAGCGGCACTGGATGAGCACTGACCGCTCCTACCCAGCAGTTTCCTGAAACTTTGCAGAGGCAGAACAGGAGAACCACAAAGAGCAGGGATGTAAGATAAGGATATTTTTTTGTACTGTGGGGCCAGTAGTTAAAAAATGTTAGTTTGGGGGTGGACATGCCCTTTAAGTCTTGAAGAAAAAAGGTTTAGGCTTCAAGTTAGGAAGGGTTTTTACTGTGAGATGGTAAAGCTATGGAACTGTCTTCCAGGGACGCTGTTATGAGGTTCATGGTCAGTTAAAAAAAAAAGCTGGATGAGTTTCTGCAAACAAGGAAAGTTGCCGTCAGTACTGGTATGATACATAAAGTAGAGTTGATCCAGGGAAATTTCCGATTACCCCCCCTTCATAAATTTGGTGGGGGATTTTGCCTTTTCTAGATTAACAGTTAGGCAGGAAATGAGGATGCTGATGGGTGGACTGGAAGGACATATGTCTTAATTAACCTCAAATACTATACTAATACTAATACTATACTATACTATTGTTAAAACAGGAAGCACTATGGATTAAAGATTAGACTCTCATACCAAATGGGTTAAATAAATGCTAGACGAATTAAACTTTTTTACACAAGTGATTAACTTTTCCAATTAACTTTTCCGAGATATGTAAAAATCATAAAATTGAAAATAATAATAATCATGTTTTAAAATGAACCCCCCCCCCCCCAAATGTATATATATCCATTTAAAACAATATAGATAACGATAAGGGTACGAAACACCTATTTTTACAAATCAATAGTTATGTTTTGATTCAGGATAGTATGCGGTTATTATAAGTGCATATGTGTGTCATAATACCTGCCTGTGTGTTATATGTGTCAGTAAATCAGTGCATGGTGTGTAGTGGTGGTCAGTAACCTGTATGTATGTGTAAGTATATCAGTGCATGCGTGTGTCCATACATATATCAGTGCATGTGTTGTTCATGGTGGTAGTGTGTCCATATATCAGTGTAGGTGTGTAATGTGTGTCAGTATATCTGCATGTGTATCAGGGTATGTCAGTGTGTACGTCAGTAGGTGTGTGGTCTCAATATGTCAGTTAGTGCATGGTTGTCAGTTTGTGTCAAACACTGGGACGCCCATTGTGACGGCACGTTGGACAGCTCTACAGCAAGAGAGGACCTAGTGAGGACCTAGGAGTGATGTAAGTGGGGAAGATGGGAGCCGCCATATTTTTACTCTGTTTCAGTACATGCCATGTGGCCTGATGATTGACAACCATGGGCACCATAGTGAGGCTGCCCTAGAAAAATAATGTAAATAAAACAGTGTTACAGTATCATCTATAACAAAAATCAGTGTTGCAATATCATCAGATTACATTGTATCAACCATGGAAGCATTTGATAAAAACATCACAAATAGAACATTAAAAGCTTTTAAAATATTCTAAAGTTTAAAATGTAAAATATTATTCTAACTATACTTAAAGTGGCATAAAAAAAAAAAAAACCAGTGCTGACACTTGATGATTTATCCCATTCGCGAACGGCGGATTTTTCCGGATTTTCCGCCTTCCGAACTTCCGTACCGTGGATTTCTCATAATTCAAAAATTTTCGAAATTACGAGTTTTCACGTATTTCGGGAATTTTCGAAAATACGAGAAAACTTGTATTTCAAAAAATATATTTCAAAAATTCTCGAAAATACGTGAAACACGTAATTTCGAAAATTTTCGAAAATACGAGAAATCTCGTAATTTTAGGATATTTTTCATTTTAATGGGTCCGTCACGGATTTGAATTTTCGATTTTTCCGAAATCGCGGATCTCGAGCGGACCAGATTTTGCGAAGTTCGGAACATCTCAATCTTAATCCAGTAGATGGCGTATATAGCCTGAGTAAAGAATGTAAAATAGATACATGTAGTTACTAATAAAGTATATAATCACATTTTGTTACTATAGTAGCATGCTAATAAATAGCATTAGTTACTGTATGTCTAATAAGTACCAGTTATATGCACAGATAAGTAAAGTCCATGGATTAAGGAAAGCTGTTTAATCCTGCATCTTCGTTAATAACTCTCGGATTTAGGGTTTGTAGCCTGTCAATCCAACGTGCCTCTTTATTCAATAATGCCTTTTTATAGTCACCTCCTCTACTTTTAGGTTGAAATACTTCCAAGATTTGCCACTTCAACTCTGAGGCATTGTCATTTTTGGAAGAAGTGTCTGCTTACTGGAGTCTCATATCTAGAGGGTGTGCCTTTATAGTTCATAATATCCTTCTGTGTTCACCTATTCTGGTCTCTAGCTTCCCTCCCTGTCTTTCCAACATATCCCCAGCCGCATGGGCATTTAAGGAGATAGACTATCCCTTTAGTGGAGCATGTGTCAAAATTCTGTAATTTGATTTTGATGCCTTGCTGGGATGATGTACTACCTTCCTTGAATGATGGCATTGCATATTCCACATTTTCTGCAAGGAAAGGTGACTGCTTTAAGGGGGCCTAAAAGAAAGTTCTTATTAGTCTCAACAGTAGCTATGGTGTATGCATCACAATGCATCAAAATGCATTCACCTACAATTTACCAATATTGAATTTTCGTTGCCACTTAGCAGGCCCAATGTGACTATCTAGATCACCCTGCGACAATTGCATATCCTTTGACGTTTTAATAGTCAACAAAGTTTTGGTCTTCAGCAAACACACAAACCTTGCTGACAATACCCACTTCCAAATCATTAATAAACAGATTAAATAGAAGCGCCCTAACACAGTTACCTGTGGCTCCCCACTTTGTACTTTAGTGCCATATTCATGAAGCCCTGTTAACAACTACTCTCTGCATCCTATTCATGAACCAATTTTTATCCATATACAAATGTGCCTCCCAGACCCACAGACCTTAGTTATATATTAGTCGCCTATGGGGGACAGTATCAAAAGCTTTTGCAAATCCAAAGTACATCTACTGCTATGCCAGAGTCAAAATTTCTACCACTTCTCATAAAAGCCAAGCAAGTTAGTTTGACAGATCTATTCCTCTAAATCCATGCTGGTTACTATAATGTCAGTCCTTGAAGCATACTCTAGAATATGTTCCCTTATTAAACTTTAAAGTATCTTCCCCACCACTGATAATAAACTTACAGGCCTGTAATTACCCAGCTGCCCTTTCGAATATTGAATAACATCAGCTTTTCCAATCCAAAGGAACACATCCGGACATAGGGAATTTGCAAAACTAGAAAACAACGGACTAGCTAACTGAACTTAGCTCCCTAAGTACCCGAGGATCTATTTATCCGGTCCAGGAGATTTATTAATATTAACTTATTTAGTTGTTTTTGTACCTTATCCTTGGTTACCAAAGTTTACTTGCATCTTTTATACCATTATTGCTACTATACTCTGATATCTGTATGGATCTTCTATAGGTTACAAAGGGAAAAAATATTTGGTTTATCGTCATCCTCCATGACTAACTTATCCCCTTAATTAATGGTGCAACATTTTCAGTCCTCATTTTCTACTATTAATATACTTTACAAAAATTAGGGTTAGTGATGCTTTGTTCAGCTATCCTAACTTCATTAGCAATGTTAGCTAGTTTGATTGCTTTCTTACACTCTTGTTATAGTTTTTATAATCCCTAAAGTCCCTTTCTGTTCCCTGTGACTTAAAGGTTTAAATGCCTTTTTTTCTCCTTCCATTCCCTTTTACATCAGAATTTAGCCAAATGAGCATGATTATTTTTTTTACATTTATTTCCCCAAAGGTATAAATTAGATGTGAAATGAATTAAAATTCCCTTAAACACAGTCCACTACTGTTTAGTACCTTTACATGATATATCTGTTGTATTCAATTAGATCAACTGGACTTGAAATGTAGTCTTGAAGACGTTTCGCTAGTCATCCGACTGGCTTTCTTCTGAATTGAGAAGCCAGTCGGATGACTAGCGAAACGTCTACAAGAACTACATTTCAAGTAGTTGATCTAATTGAATACAACAGATATACCATGACCTGGATGAATGAGAACCTTACAAGCACCTTTACATGTAATACCTTATCCCCGTGACATTCTGAAGAGCTATTTTTAACCTGGGAAAATTTGCTTTCCTGAACTACTCTCCATCCTATACATTAAAAGAGTCTTTGTTAACCCAGCACACTTTTGCATCTATATACTTTTGCATCCTACTCTCTGCATCCTATTCATTAACATTAAGGGGTAGACCACCACTGCTGCGGTTTTTTTGCATTTGCGCTTGCGTTCATTCAAAACGCGGAACAACCTAAATGCGCATTTTTGGGTGCGTTGCGATTTGCACTCCGCATTTTAAATCACAATCGCATGCGTTTTTAAATACTTAATGAAAAAAACTCATGCTCAAACGCAACGAAATCGCACATGAAATCACATACGATTCCGTGTGCGATTGCATTTGCGTTGCCGTGTGGCTGTGCCTAAGTCTTCAATAACATACACCAAAAACACTATTTCATGGTCACTATTCCCTAAGCCTCCAGTTACCTTATCCAACAGAGCTCCTTTCTAGTAGGAATATCTGCAAGAGAAAATTATTCTTGCAGCAAATTCAGGAACTCATCGCCTTTTTCTGTGTTGGCAGTTCCACTCCACCATCAATGTCAGGGTAATTAAAGTCCCCATAATGAGTACAATCCCCAAACTTGCAGCCCTTGCCAACTGCATATGAAGCGACTCATTCCTCCTGCTAGCATTAGTGGCTTATAGCAGACACCAACAATGACATTACCCTATTCCTGTTGCCTAATTCCACCTATATACCTCTATTTTAACATCCAATCTCCAGTTATCTCTTCTTTAATGGCTTCAATTTTTTAATGTAAACACATAACTCACCCCTTTCCTTTTTTCTATGTTCTGCCTAAACAAGCAGTATCCTTCTAAATTTACATACAGCCCAGTGTGTAGGATCTACCTGCCGCGCTCCCTCGCCGTTCGGGAATGGTGACGTCGCGGCGCGGACGTCGGCGTGTGAGTCACCACGTCCGGACGCCGGGCGGCGCGAAGATTCAAATAGGCACTCGCAGGGGTGCGAGTGCCTATTCGTAGTCTGTTTACGGACAGACTGTTTGCCTGCCTGTGTAGCGTCTCTGCCTTCAGCTCCAGCCTGTTCCTTGTTCTGCCTCAGCCATTGTTCCAGTTAACATCCCTGCAGCCTGTGGATCAGCCATTGTTCCAGCCATTGTTACAGTTAATCTCAGCATTGTTTCCAGCACTTGTTCCAGTTACCACTCTTCAGCCATTGTTTCCAGCCTTGTTCCAGTTACCATTTTCAGCCATGTTTCCAGCCATGTTCCAGTTACCACTCTTCAGCCATTGTTTCCAGCATTGTTCCAGTTACCATCTTCCTCAGCCATTGTTTCCAGCATCGTTCCAGTTACCATCTCTTCAGCCATTGTTTCTAGCCATTGTTCAGTTACCATCTCTTCAGCCATTGTTTCCTGCCATAGTCCCAGCTACCATCTCTCACCCAGTTGTCCCAGCTATTGTTCCAGTACCATCCTTCCAGCCGTTGTCTAGTTACCATCTCTTCAGTCATTGTTCCAGCCTCTGACAAGCCCTCCTCCTAAAAGTACAGTGAACTTCGTCCTCCGGGACTCTATTCATTCCAGTCACGCAAGCGCCTTTTCTCCAGCGTACATAATTGTAACTTTTCCAGTCTCTTTTCATATTCAAGCTCCCCCAATCCCCTTATTAATCTAGTTGTCCTTCTCTGAGCCCTTTCCATTTTAAAGATGTCCTTTTTGTACACAAGATTCCAAAATTGCACTGCATATTCCAAATGAGGCCTTACCAATGCTTTGTAAAGAGGGAGAATAACATAATAACATACCTCTCTTTATACAAGACAATACCATGCTGGCTCTGGCTGTTGCCGCCTGGCACTGCTTGCTACCTTGCTGACAATAAATGAGTAATATTGCCCCCTCTTTCTGGTTTCCTGACTATATCCAGAATCAGAATCCAATTGAGAGACTTGCAGGGAGATTCAATTAAAGTTCTTATCGTTAAAAATGGTGCTAATTTTGTCCCAACCAATGAGATCCTATTTAACATTTGAAAGTTAACATCTGATTGATTAGGACAAAATTAGCACCATTTTTAATGATAACAACTTTTATTGAATCTCCCTGTTGGTGTAGATATGTCGCATCATATCGCTGTTGTTGTGTGTTTACACTAAGGCTGGTCTGTCCTATGTAGCCCTTGCCACAAGGGCATTTAAGTGTCTATGTACCGAGAGTCGCTATCGCTCTCTGTTGCCCCCTTAAGGCAATGCACTGAGCTGATTGTGGCTCTCAGTGCATTGTGACTAGAGTTTGCCTTTTGCAAATCTTTAAGGCCAGCTATCTGCTGGCGTTAGAGATAACGTGATCATTGGGGCCCCTTCTGTGGCCCCTCCCACTCATGGGCTCTGTGACCCCTCCCACTTGTGGGCCCCATGGCCCCTCCCACTAATGGGTCCGTGGCCCCTCCCCTTGCAGACCCATCCTGGCTCCTTCCCTTGCAGCCCCCTTGGGCCTTTCCCTTGCAGCCTCCTGTGGCCCCTCCCACTCACAGGCTCCAATGATCCCTCTACCTTGTGGGCTCCCCATTGCCCCTCCCCCACCTGCACCTCAGACCAATACCCACCCCCTGCCACTTACAGAAAACTGTAAAACAGCCTTTTTAGCATAGAAAGAATCAGCAATTTTAAACTTTGTCTGATTGTTTCTCTGCTGAAAAGGCTTCTTTTACACAGTCTTCTGTAGGGGGAAGGAGGGTATTGGTCTGATGTGCAAGTGGGGGAGGGGACACAGGGCTTGCAATTGGGAAGGGCTAGCAAGTGGGAGGCATTAAGAAAAGCAGTGCTGTGGGCTGTGCTGTTCTTCCCACCCCCCTCCTACCCTTCAGTCATGCACTGAGCATGTGCCAACCACAGATTAGAGGAGGAAGTAGTACTTGTGACCACAGATTCAGAATCTCCCACCCCCTAACTTTCTGATCAGTAATTTTTTCATATTTTGGGCTGTGCAGCACGTAGAGAGGTGGTTTATGGCTTGTTTTAAAGGTAGGAACTGGTCTTTCATTTAAAATAAACTTGTTTGGAGACCACAGTTCCCCTTTAACCCTTTCAGTGCCAGAAGAATTTCATTTTTTTTTTCAGTGCCAGAAGAATTTGCCCTTAATCGCTTTAGACTAATTTTACAGTAGGAAACCTTACAGTAAATCAGGAATATTGTACATTGTTTTTTTCAGCACAAAGTGTACTTTAACATGGTAATAGAATTTTGTAACTTTTCTGGAAATTTTACTGGAATTATGGGTAAAATATGTAAAAAAAAAATGAAAAATTTGCAAATTTTCATGGATTTTCCCCATTTTTATTTATAGTTATCTTAAGGTTACACACAAAAATCTTACTGTTTCTAAAAGCTCTGATACTCCCGAGTACAACGATACCAGATATATGTAGGTAGCCCACTTTTCCTGTACAGGAGACCCCCCCAAACTAAAACTGCACCTTCAAGAATATTACACCAAATTGGAATGTATAACCACTACTGACAGTTAACATAGAATATCTACCAAATTAACTAAAATATCCCCACAAGTGAGATATTTTTAGAAACTACACACCTGCAGAATTTTACGAGTAAGGTAAGTTTCGATCAAAATGCAGATACCCGGGCGCAGCTCTTCGTCCAATTGTCCAAGTTATTTTCTCACATTTTCCTTTTTTTCCTCAACTGTAAAATCAGAGACAAATCAAATGCGAATTTCGCTAAAAACTGCGGAGGAAAGTTCAAACGCATCTTAAATATGAAAGACTAACCCCTCCCGAATAAAACGGTATGCCACATTCATGGGTATACCCAGAGATATGGCTACCAACTAACCCAGAGCGTGACCAGTGCCAAATGTCAGTAGCAGCCAAAAATAATTAGCCAGTTTTGTATTTGAACAGTCTGCAGTTTTTCCACAAAACACCCCCCCAACTCAGAAATACCCCCCACAAACTATATATTCCTGAAATCTACACACCTTCAGCTATGTAAAACTGTAGTTCGTCTTTCATACCATCAATGGTGTGGGCGCAGTTCTTCGTAGAAGTTTGCACTTTTACCAAATTTTCAAAAAAAATGAACATCATGCCAAAACCCCATGGAATGTAAAAAAAGTTACCAAATATCAATCTCCCAAATGTCCTGAATTAAACGGTATGACATATGTTTGGTTACACATGCAGACGTGGAAGCGAATAGCCACGAAGTGAGACAATGCACGATGGCTCACAATAAGCTAAAATATTTAGCCAACTCCGAATTTGAACAGTCTGCAGTTTTTTCCACAAAACACCCCAGTAACTAAAAAAAAATTAACATCAAACAACATTCAAAAAGGTAGAAATCATGTCAAAACCTCATGGAATGTAAAACAAAGTTACTAAATATCAATCTCCCAAATGTCCTGAATCAAACGGTATGCCATATGTGTGGTTACACACGCGGAAGTGGAAGCGAAAAGCCACGAAGTGAGACATTGCACAAAGGCTCAGAAAAAGCTAAAATATTTAGCCAAATCCGAATTTGAGCAGTCTGCAATTTTTTCCACAAAACCCCGTAACTCAGAAATACCCCACAGAAACTATACATTCCTGAAATCTACACACCTTCAGCTATGTGACACTGTAGTTTGTTCATTCATACCATCAATGGTGTGGGCGCAGTTCTTCGTAGAAGTTTACATTTGTCTGGAAAACTGAGCAAAAAACAACTTCAAAAGGTAGAAATCATGCCAAAACCTGATGGAATGTAAAAAAATGTTGAGATATCAATCTCCCAAATGTCCTGAATCAAACGGTATGCCATATGTGTGGTTACACACGTGGACGTGGAAGCGAAAAAGCCACAAAGTGAGACAACGCACGATGGCTTAGAAACAGCAAAAATATTTAGCCAACTCTGAATTTGAACAGTCTGCAATTTTTTCCACAAAACACCCCTGTAACTTAGAAATAACCCCCACAAACTATATATTCCTGGAATTTACACACCATCAGCTATGTAACAATGTAGTTATTTTATTCATACCATCAATGGTGTGGGCGCAGTTCTTTGTAGAAGTTTGCATTTGTCTTAAAAAATTTACAAAAAACAACTTCAAAAGGTAGAAATCATGCCAAAACCTCATGGAATCTAAAAAAATGTTACTAAATATCAATCTCCCAAATGTCCTGAATCAAACGGTATGCCATATGTGTGGTTACACACGCGGACGTGGAAGCGAAAAGCCCCAAAGTAAGACAATGCACGATGGCTCAGAAACAGCAAAAATATTCAGCCAAATCTGAATTTGAACAGTCTGCAGTTTTTCCCCACAAAACAACCACCACAAACCAGATATACCTTTATCTACGTAATTCTGTAGTTTATTCATTCATACCATCAATGGTGTGGGCGCAGTTTTTTGTAGAAGTTCGCAGTTTTAGCAGATTTTCAAAAAAATTGGAAAAAAAACAAAGGTAGAAATCATGCCAAAATCCCAAGTAATGTAAAAAAAAGTTACCAAATATCAATCTCCCAAATGCCCTGAATCAAACCGTATGCCCTATGTATGGTTACACATGCAGACGTGGAATCAACTAGCCACAAAGTGAGCCAATGAACAATGGCCCAATTACAGCAACTTTTCAGATTTGTCAGACTAAACACCCCCTCTATATTAGAAATACCCCCCAAAACTATATATTCTTGGAATCTACACACCTTCAGCTACACAATGGTGTCATTCCTTTATGCACCACCAATGGTGTGGGCGCAGTTTCGTGTAAAATTTCGCTTTTTTACCAGATTTTCAGGAAAAATTTATAAAAATACAATTCAAAGTTAAAAATCATGGCAAATTTCCATGTCTTGTAAAAAAAATTGTCAATTATCAATCTTCCATATGCCTTGAATCAAGCGGTATGCCATATGCATGGTTACACACACGGACTTGAAAGCCACTAGTCACAAAGTGAGCCAATGCATAGTGGCCCAATAACAGCAACCTTTAGGATTTTACAATCTAAACACCCCTCTAACTCAGAAATACCCCCCAAAAATATATATTCTCAGAATTTACATACCTTCAGCTAACCAAAGGTACCATTTTTTCATTCATACCATCAATTGTGTGTGCGCAGATCTTCGTAGAATTTTGCACTTTTAGCATATTTTCACAAAAAAAATAAAGAAACAACAAGTTTCAAAGTTAAAAACCCTGCCAATTAATGAAAAAAAGTTACCAAATATCAATCTCCCAAATGTCCTGAATCAAACGGTAGGCCATATGCGTGGGTGCACACAGAGACATGGCCACCAACTAACTAGAATGGGAAGCATGCATAAGTGTAAATACAAGAAAAAAATCAAAGTGCTCTGTAATTTGAAACAGCCCCAAAACTTGGAAATGCCCCCCACAAATAAAACCCCCACTAAATATCAATCTCCCACATGTCCTGAATCAAACAGTATGCCATATGTGTGGATGCACAAAGAGACGTGGCCACCAACTAGCTCAAATGGGACGCATGCACAAATGCAATTACAAGAAAAAATCAAAGTGCTCTGTAATTTGAACAGCCTACCCTTTTTCTAAGGAAACAGTCCCGAAACTTGGAAATTCCCCCCACAAAATATATATTTTTGGAATCTACACACCTTCAGCTACATTACAGTGCCATGCTTTCATACATACACGAAGAATTCCAGACCCAGTGATTCATAGAACTCTGGGTTTTTTAGGAGGTTTTGTGAAAAATAAAATAGGATGATTCAAGGGTTGAAATCCTACCTAAACCCACTTGACAAGCAAAAAAATTCACTAAATATCAATCTCCCAAATGTCCTGAATCAAACGGTATGCCATATGCGTGGGTGCACACAGAAACATGGCCACCAACTAACTAGCATGCATAAGTGCAATTACAAGAAAAAAAATCAAAGTGCTTTGTAATTTCAAACAGCCCCAAAACTTGGAAATGCCCCCCACAAATAAACCCCCCACTAAATATCAATCTCCCACATGTCCTGAATCAAACGGTATGCCATATACGTGGATGCACACAGAGACGTGGCCACCAACTAGCTCAAATGGGACGCATGCACAAATGCAATTACAAGAAAAAATCAAAGTGCTCTGTAATTCTAAGCCTACCCCTTTTCTAAGGAAACAGTCCCAAAACTTGGAAATTCCCCCAACAAACTATATATTTTTGTAATTTACACACCTTCAGCTACATACCAGTGCCATGATTTTATGCATACATGAAGAATTCCAGACGCTGTCATCCATAGAACATGCTTTTAGAAGATTTTGTGAAAAATAAAATAAGATGATTCAAAGGTTGAAATACTACCTAAACCCACTTGACAAGCAAAAAACCCCACTAAATAGCAATCTCCCACACCGTTTGATCCTGAATCAAACGGTGTGCCATTTGTGTGGGTGCAAATAGAGACGAGGCCACCAACTAGCTCAAATGGGACGCATGTAGAAGTGCAGTTACAAGAAAAGAATTTAAAAAACGCCACAACCCACCCCCCACACACACACTCTCCCCCTTTTAGTGGTATTTTAGTGAAAACCGGTTAGTAGAGAGTCACACACGTTTTTGCACACTTTACTGATCCAAAAAAATCAACTTTTTTGGTACCTCTGCAAAATTTCCTTATAAAATAGGCTTGGTTTCCCTTGAAATTGTACAAATTAGTATCTGTGTTTACTTTACCGATATCACCGGGGACATTGGGAAGCTTGGAGAAGACAAAGTTTTTTGCTAATTTATGGCTTTAGTGTAAAAAAAAAAGGGGGGGGTGTGTATCACTTAAATGCCCGTTTTCCAATTCGAAATCCGATCGGAAAAAAAGATTTATAATTTATCACTACGGACAGGACACCAGCAGGGGAAAGGAATTCAGTGGCTGTTTGAAGACAGAGAACTTAAAGGGTATGTACACTGGCAAAAAAAATTTTTAGGTTGCCCATTAGTGGAAACTATAATTCATCCCAACTGTCACAGTATCATTTTTTGTTGATCTGCCCTTTATTTCATTAGTTCGAAAGTCAGAAAACGGACCCATTAAAGTCAATGGGGGGTAAATAGTTTGGAAAGTTTGAATGAACTAGGGTTCGATTTCTAGTCCATCCCTAGTGTGCTGTATACTGTATGCAGTATTGGCAGTTGGTATGGAGGAAAATAGTCAGGTCTGTGGTCAGAGCCTGAGCAAAAAAAGTACTTTATTGAAGGCATGCAGCAACACACACACCTCAGAGTAAGTGCTATTTACACATATTTATTTATAGATAAAGATGATGCAAAGTAATTTTTTTCAGTATACATACACTTCAACCTGTTAAGGTCTGTTCTGTGTTACAGCTTTTTTTATGGAAGAAAGTTAAATGCTTTATTGTTAATGGTGACAGGACTTTCAATGGGGAGGTGCAGTGGTATATATTCTTATAAAAAAAAACTCTTAACTACGTAGATATATTCCACTGCACCTCTCCATTAAAAGTCCAAAGCCTTATGTATTATATCAAGTATTGTCAGAGTCGGTCTGGCCCACAGTTTTACAGGGGAATCCCACACTGGGCCCACAGCCCATTCACCTAAGAAAACAGACAATACTTCTGGTGGTCTCAGATTTCCTGGTGGGCCCCAACAGTCCAGTCAGAAACTGGAAGCGCCACCCTTGATTGGGAGCATGCCGACATTAACTCCTGCTCATTGCCGCAACATGAGCAGGATTTACAAACTTCCAGGGTGAAGCAGACCTGTTGTAAACTGTTGTAAATTGTTGTAAACAATTTTTTGATGGCCTGAATTTTTTGAAGGAAAAAAGTTACTCCTAATTTTTACTTGTTTTTTATCAGGTGCTGGACAAAAACAATAAAAAAAGGAAAATTGGGAACCAGGAACAGTTGGCAAACAAACTGCACAAGGCTGTCTCCATCATTAAACAAGACAATCTGAATGCATATTTTAAGAGTCTGGAAGCTGCAGAATTTAAGAATTTGCATTTGCCAGAATTGCTATTAAGAGAAGGTAAAGACAAAAATAGGTAAAATTGTGAGAATGAATATAATGATACATAAATGGAAAACTGACTTCCAAATTCCAAACAAACAAGAAAAACAAACACAGGTAATGTCTTATATTGTACAGTCATTGTAACCAATCCTTTTTAAATTCAGACACTGATTTCTGTTAGCTAAAAATAATTTTTTTGAATAACAAAACGTCTAATGCACTATTTTATGACATACCTATTTTACAAAAATGTAGGTACAGACACAGAAGATGAGGATATTTTAAAGGAGGAGTGGGCCTCACAATCCAGTCTAACAAATGCGTATACCATGCTGTCTGGAAAGGTGAAGAAGATTCGTGGATGCTTGTGGTCACCTGGAAGGTCCAACTCCAGCTGTAGTAGTATCAATACTAAACAGACATTCAGCAGGAACAGGCATTTTTGTTTACCTGTGCAAGTGGCTGATCACAGATCAACCTTCAGTGATTCAACAGAGGACTCGTTTGACCAAGGTTACTAGATTTACAGATTTTACTCAGAGTAGTGCTTTACTGTTACTGTTGGTCTGTTAGTAGCCATCTGTTTCTGTGTAGTTCTATATAACTTTTTCATTTTCACATTTGTCCAATGATTGTCTCTTGATGACTCTTCCATTGCCTTGTTGTTTTAAACCATATTATTAGGGGAATGGGTGGAGGGCAGACTAAATTAACCATTTTGTGTGGGTGTGTGATGTTTGGGATAAATTAATATCAAATTCATCTTACCTAATCTAGCATAAATTTTGTCTCTTGCGGTGTAGCCTTAGTAGTTAAGCTAGATTTGCTTTTCTTCATTCTGTTTTCCTTTATACCTTTTTTACCCTTTACATTAATCCAGTGATTTGCCTAAAGCAGATGGCGTCTTGCAGTCTCCATTATTCAAATATCCCTGTATTCCATGTTTTTCTTCTAGATATAAATACTGCATTTGTGAATTTTAGTATTAAAAATTACACATTAAAGTTATAATGACACATATTGTTTATGACCACACATATAAAAATTAGTAAAATATGCAGATTAAAAGGCAATCTTTGTTGAAGTAAATTCTTAGAAAAGAAAAAAACCTAACATCCTGTTCCCTGAAATCAATTATTACCTTTGTTAATTACACTTTACAGAGACACTATTGCTAATTCTCAATTCACTTGTAAAAAGGGTTTTGTAACTTTCAATATGCAGCTAGTTCAAGTGATTTAATATCATAAATGATATAGTTCTTTGTTGTAGTTTTCAGTTGTAGTAGGTTTTTTTTGTAGTTTCTAGTTAGCTCATAGAATATTATTATGGATTTATATAGCGCCCATATTTAGAATTACATTGATACATACACATCTGGCCCTGCCACGAAGATCTTACAATCTAAGCACTTTATTTGACACATGCAACCTATCAGTATGTATTTGTGATTGCTAACCACTTAGCCTCCATTCTGCCCATAGATGGCATTTAAAATTGCATTTATAGAGAGCCACAATATTAATATTAAATTCTAGCTGCAGTCACAAAGGGGAATAATATTGGCTCCAGTTATATTTCCCCCTCTATGCATATAATTAAAAATAATAATAATATTTGGCAGCACGATGGCACAGTGATTAGCAATGATGCCTTTGCAGTCCTGAGTTCAAATCTACCCTTGGACATATCTGCATGAGTTTGTATGTTCGACCTTTGCTTGCGTGGGTTTCCTCTGGGCACTCTGGTTTCTCCCACAATCATAAAGACATACTGATAGGTTGAATGTGTCAAATAAAAGTGCTTAGATTGTAAGTTCTTTGCGGCAGGGCCTGATGTGAATGAAAACATGTTATTTTAAAGCTCTTCGGAAGATGTTGCCACCATATAAATCCATAATAATAATAATAATAATTTATGATATAATGATTGGCTTTGCCATGACATTTTACCTTATTTTTCATTTATATCATACAAATAATAGATCTGATATGTCTTTACTTTTCACCTGATTGCATGGTCTTTAATAGGCCATAATATAAGTGATGCTGCTTTACTTACCATACAAAGCCCCAGAAGTTTTTTTTTTCCTCTTTGGGTGGGTTGAAAAGGATGAGCACTCTTCTGCAGAAATAAGGAAATGATAAAAACTTTAAAGGATATATACACCGTGAAAAACATTAGGTCAGTGGCAAGCTGTGGCTTTAAAACTAGAGTTGGCAAAAAAAAAAAATATTGGTAGACGGAGCTAGCACCCAAATGCATTTTGCAATTTGTCCGGGATTTCTTAATGACACTGAGGCCATGCGTCTCAATTCTGTATCCCTTACACGCCAATCCACCAATTAGTTGCAAGTACTCCTGAAGTCACGTGTCATTGTGTCATTTCCAGCGTGCCTACGAATCATAAATTTCATACAATATATTTTAAGGACAACTATACTGTAAAAATTTACTTTTTAGAAATGAAATGTACCTGGGGCATGTAGGTAGGCTTGATTATTCCCACCTCCCAATACTGTTTCGTTGAGGAACTACAGCACATACAGTTTTAATTTGCCAGGCTATGACCCTGGGCCTTCATGTATTAAAGATAGGGCTGAAGCATTGGAAGAAGCAATTTTCTTTCTACTGCCAGTTATCATAGAAATAATATTGGGAGGTAGAAAGTGCCCCAGGTACTTTTCATTTTAACTGTTTTTGAAAAAAGTGTATACACACTATAGTTTTCCTTTAACCATTTAGTGTCTATACTTATACGTCAGTGCTCTCTATCTATACATAAATTAGTGATCTCTTTATATAGTTACATACATAGATTCAGTCATACAAGTCAAATACATTGCCACATAAACAGTTGCTAGAGTACATGTGAATATCGCAGTTGTACCGCGATATCCACACTTCAAAGCAAAAATGCGTCAAACAAATCGGACAAAGTCCAACTTCTCATTGAGTCCCCCTGGACTCAAGGTCCCCAGATTGAAGATTATTCTTGTTTCAGCTCGTAGGGAGGCATTCTCCATATTGCCCCTTCAGGAGATACCCCAGTGGGGGAGGTATGGAGAATGCATACTCACGAGCAATGTATTTGATTTGACAATGTATTTGATTTGTATAACTGAATCTATGTACGTAACTATATAAAGAGATCACTAATTTATAAGTACATATACTAAATGGTTAAAGATATTGTATGATATGTACGCACGCAGAGAATGACACAATGACGCCAGGAGTACTTGCGAGCTGATTGGTGGATACCCCAATAAGGGATACGGAAGTGAAAGCATGAACGCATGAGAAAGCCTGAACCAAGGGGCGAAATGCATTTGGGTGCTAGCCCAAGCTAATCATACCTCTCCATGGTTTCATTCAGGCCTCCTAATGTCTCATTTTGATCTGTGCACGGACATATTGACGTGACTTGACTGAACTGATAGAAATTACTGTATTTAGATGGGATAATACTGTTTGTGTATTAAGTGTTCTGGTTTGGTCATTTGGGGTGCGGGGCATTAGTAAGTGGTTGTGTTTTATACCATTTATTTATATTTTACATTCATCATGATTATTATTGACATTTAGATGGCCATATCGCCCTTCCCTTTCTTTTATGTTGGAAGAATTCTCAGTTACAAACCTGGTCTGGTATTTGTAAATGTTATGGTTCCGTTTATCTTTTTGCTGAGATATTGGAATTAAAGCAATGAATACCTGATGTTACTGCAGCAAATCGCCGATATTACCGATGCACATTGCCATGGCTTTGATCGGCTTTATAAATGCAGCGATAATACTGCTAGTTACCATTGTATTGTCCTGCATTAGCGAAATGCTGATAATAGCGATTGTATATAAATATGTCTCTATGTTCATAGGTTTGTATATGTAACATATTTTGCTAAGGCATTTAAACATTTATATGGGAAATTTATCTTTTATGCTTCGAATTATATAAATTTGTCACAAATGCTTGCATTTTAAATTACATGGAACAGAAACTATATTGCAAAAAAAACTGACAAAATGCTTTTTGACAAAGAAGAATTAAAGGGTAAATCATTGAAAACACTACAAATAATATAAGGCAGCAATACATCATCCATGATTACTGCCTTAACTTTTTCGTCTTTTCATATAAGGGATATTTGAGTGGTAGGGATTGCAAAGACCTCTAATCTAGAAATTCAGGCCTAAACACCAAATGCTTTAATTAACAATTCTTTTCTAGAATGCTTGCTTTGTCCTTTCAGCTGCTTGAGCACCCCTTCACCCATGACCCTTACCCATGATGCTTTGAATGTCTGTATCGGTCTCTTGCATTTGTTCTCACGCTGCACTAAAGAAGTAAATTGATTGGCTGGAGTAGGGCAGACACCGCACAGCGTGTGGTCAGGTTCGAAGTCAACAGAGCTATGAACTCCTTAATGTAGGTAGGCAAAATATTTTTCTTTTTTAAAAAATGTACATATACCTTTTAATTGGTAAAACATCTTTATCTGAAGCCTTATGCTCATGTTCTTTCATTTAGGTAAATATTCTTTTGTTGGTCAGAGAAATCTGTCCTTCCATGTGCTTTTTCTATACAAAAACCTATACCCTTTTTGCTTTTGAATTCGATTAGCAGTCACTGTTCTCTATAACGCCTTTCAGTGATGCATTTGAGAAGAGTTATGTTGGCAGACACGAGGGTTAGATATAAAAGGTAAAAAGGGGAAATGTGGTCAATGTGTGATTATTATTATTTTAATTTTTTTACATTGACCATTTTTTAAAAGTTTTCTTTCCAAATTAACTGCCTGTATTTATTAAGAAAACCTCACACTGCTCAGAGAAAAATCAGTTGCCACGCAAAAAAAGTTTTTCAGCAATCTTTTTCTCCTGTAATTTTTGCATCAGGAACAAATCCACAGCTTAAAATTATACTTGTGAAATACGTAATGGGGAACCCAGAGAGGACCCAGTAGCTGTCTATGCTCTGCCTTCACCTAGCCTGCTATGCTTTTTGCCTGCCTAGCATTGTAACAGAACATGTTTTACAGTCTCTGTTTGGACTGTATTGTGTTCATTGTCTGTCTGTGTTCTTTCTTTTTCTTTCTTTAAGTTTCTTTAAAAATCATCCTGTCCTTGTTACACATCAATCTTTGGAAATTAAGCATCTTCTGCAAAAGTGTTTCTTTATGTAAAACTAACATTTTCACTACTGTGTAGAAATTTTGGTGGGAACAAGGATATGAATAGAAAAAAATATGAATATTATATATTGCCCCCATTGTTTCATACAGACGAGGATTTACAATTGGTAGACAAATTGTCAGTTCTGAGTTCAGACCACAGAAAGAGAGTAAGGATACTTTTATGGGTAGTAGACGAGTGGGCATGTATCCATGCCTACATTGTACCCAGTGCAAGTTTGTACAGAAAGGGGAAGGTTTTAAGCATCCCCTAACAGGGAGGAATTATAGAATCAATAATTACATGACATGTGATTCTTTATATGTTGTATATGTGCTGTGTGTCCTTGCAAGTTGTTGTATGTTGGGGAAACCACCCAGCCCCTTAAGGCAAGGATATCACAGCACAGATCCAGTATCCGTCAAAAAGACAACAAATTCCCTGTTTCTAAACATTTTAAAGCAATGGGACATAACAATAGGGATCTACAATTTATGGTCTTGGAATAGGTCCCCAAACCACATAGGGGTGGGGACCGGGAGTTAAAGCTCAGACAGAGGGAAGTATGAAGGGTACACCGATTAAATACACTTGCACCATATGGTCTGAACAAGGACTATGATTTGTTCTTGTTTTTGTGAGGGGGTAGATGAATTGGTTTTCTTTCTTATTGACA
This sequence comes from Hymenochirus boettgeri, assembly GCA_019447015.1. Taxonomy (NCBI): domain Eukaryota; kingdom Metazoa; phylum Chordata; class Amphibia; order Anura; family Pipidae; genus Hymenochirus; species Hymenochirus boettgeri. Next base: position 348,350,909 of record CM033469.1, read on the forward strand.
TTACTTAGTGTGAGTTGGTGTAGAAGATGCTGTTATTTAAAGATAAGGGTGTTGCAGGATGTAAGAAACAATTTTGTTCTGTAATAAGGGTTAAATGTTATGTTACCTTAAAGGGCAACTCCACTCTCATAAGGACATCTTTAAGAAAGAATGGCCTCTTTAAAATATGTTGATATATCATAGTATGTCCTATGGTCCTATGAATTCATTACTGTATGCCTGCTATGCTTCTGGAGGCCTCATGGAAACTGAGCAATTTATAAACCAGTATTGAGCCCATACTGAGCCTGGGCATGCTCAGAATTGGCAGCTAGGGGATTAACATTCAGTCATTGGTTGTGATGTCACCTGTCAAATCCATAACTGACAGTTGCTAACTGGAAGAACCAGGAAGCAGAAACAGGGGAAACAGGATAGTATTCAGGTTAGACTTATACATTTCAGATTCCAAACTATTACCGTTTAGGGTTGTGGGGGGTGAATTGCCTGTATGTAAGTTTTCATTTTGGGGCTGGACTTGCCCTTTAATCACTGTGTAAGAAGGTTAAATGTTATGTGACCTCATTTCCTGTGTGATGGGATAAAGAGGGGGCGTGTCTGCCCATTTATTATATGCTGTCTGTTGGAGCTTGAAAAAGGGACCCAGTTCTCGAAACGTTGCACTTATCCTGAGATAGCATATTAATATAATAAAGCATTGAAAATGATGAAGTCCTGTGTGCTGTATTGAATTGGATGGTCTATTACAGGAGCAATACAGCAACAACTCCCCATATATATATATATATATTACACAAAAGTCTCCAGCACTCAACTACACATACAATTATAAATGAATGGGGCAAAAGAATTAGACATGTATGCAAGCAATGAAGGGTAATTACCTGCACTGTAGTTCAAATGGATACATTTAGTTACATTGTATTTATTTAGTATGATCTATTCCAGGGACTCATGTGAGTTTACAGAGCTTATATACCTTCCTTCTATCTGGACTGCCTTCAAGGGACCGGCAATTTATATATTACACAAAAGACTCCAGCACTCAACTACACATACAATTAAAAATGAATGGGGTAAAATAATTAGACATGTATGCAAGCAATGAAGGGTAATCACCTGCACTGTAGTCCAAATGGATACCTTTAGTTACATTGTTTGTACAAACATGCGTCAGCTGATGCACCACTCCACAGCAGTATCCCAGCATCAGTCCTAACCTAGTGAAAAAAATATATGTTCCCTGGGGCAACAAGACCATACCTGTGTCTCTCTTTATTTAGTATGATCTATTCCAGGGACTCATGTAAGTTTACCGAGCTTATATACCTTCCTTCTATCTGGACTGCCTTCAATATATAATTTTTATACAGAGATATTTTAAATGGTTATTCAGATAGTCATAAGCTTCCAGGGAAACCAATTAGGATAAACCTGCAGGTGTGAGAATAGACCCAGTCTATTCTGCTACAATGTGCAGTTCAACCTAAACAGCACCATTAGACAACCCAAGACCCTGAACAGTATCCAGATTAACATGCCATATTCATACTTTTTAGTATTTACCACAGCAAGTTCCAGATTTATAGTTTCTATGAGGTTAGGACTTGGGAGCACAGGATATTGATTAGCTTTATAGCTTAAGGCAGTGTACAAAATGAAATAGAGCATTCTTATAACAGAACGTACCTCACAGCCTCATGTTATTATATAGGAATTTCCCTAATAATTAAACATATAAACACATATTTCACACTCCCAGAGAAATATGAGGGGACATACAAAGTATCTTGTTTATAGCCTGTAGGTAAGGCATGTGTCTAGCAGCCTAATGGTATTGAGCAGGGGTGTTAAACTTGGGTGTTGAACTTGTGACCTTTCACATGTTTGAGAAACTACAACTCCCAGCATTCTCTGTTTGCAGTAAACGTTCCTTCTTAATGTCCTGTAGCTAAGGCATATGCCCAGATGTTATGCAGACTAAGGGTATAGAGCATGGGTGTAAAAACATGTGACCTTTCACATGTTTAAAAACTACACATCCCAGCATTCTCTGTTTATAGTAAGTTTCTTGTTAATGTCCTTAAGCTAAGGCATGTGTCCAGATGCAATACAGCCTAATGATATAGTAACATAGTAACATAGTAATTAAGGTTGAATAAAGACATACATCCATCAAGTCCAACCTATTCACCCCCCTTTTTTTTTTTCTTTTAACCCTACCTAACAGTTGATCCAGAGGAAGGCAAAAAAAAACAGCTAAAAAGGGGGGAAAAATTCCTTCCTGACTCCAAACGGCAATCGGAAAGTATCCCTGGATCAACCAGATCTATATGCATTAATACCAGCAATTCTCAATATTTTTTAGTTTTAGAAACTTATCCAGGCCTTTTTTAAAGCTATTTAATGAACTTGCCATTACCACATCTGCTGGAAGACAGTTCCACAGTTTCACCGTTCTCACTGTAAAGAAACCTTTCCTAACCTGAAGATGAAACTTCTTTTCTTCCAACCTTAAAGGATGTCCACGTGTCCTATGATATGACCTGTTAGTAAACAATGCACCAGAGAGTTCATTGTATGGGCTATTAATATATTTGTATAAGGTTATCATGTCCCCACGCAAACGTCGCTTCTCCAATGTAAACAGCCCTAACTTGTCTAATCTGCCTGCATAGTCAAGCCCCTCCATTCCCCTTATTAATTTAGTTGCCCTTCTCTGAACTGCCTCAATTTCCAAGATGTCCCTTTTGTATATGGGATTCCAAAACTGCACCGCATATTCCAAATGAGGCCTTACCAGTGCCTTGTAAAGAGGGAGAATAATATTTTTCTCTCTTGAATCTATTCCCCTTTTTATACAAGACAATATCTTGCTAGCTCTAGCCGTTTCTACCTGGCATTGTTTGCTATAGCTAAGTCTGTTATCTACCAGAACCCCCAAATCTTTTTCCATTACAGATGCACTTAACACAGTTATTTATGGTGTAGGTGGCACAGGGATTATTAAATCCCAAATGCATCACCTTACATTTATCAACATTGAATCTCATCTGCCATTCTACTGCCCATTTTGATAATCTATCTAGGTCTGCTTGCAGCACTTGCACATCATTGCAAGTTTCCAAAGCTCTGCATAGTTTAGTGTCATCAGCAAACACAGAGACCTTGCTCTCAATGCCCCCTTCTAAGTCATTTATTAACAGATTAAACAGAAGCGGCCCCAGTACAGAACTCTGAGGCACTCCGCTTAGAACTTTAGCCCACATAGATGTAGCTCCATTAACCACCACTCTCTGTTTGCGGTCCAATAACCAGTTCTCTATCCATGAACAAATGTTTTCTTCAAGGCCAACAGTCCTCAGTTTATACATTAGTCGCCTATGTGGCACAGTATCAAAAGCTTTTGCAAAATCCAAATAAACCACATCCACTGCTGTGCCTGAATCTAACTTCTTACTCGCTTCTTCATAAAAACCAATTAAATTTGTCTGGCATGATATATTTCTCATAAATCCATGCTGACTACTACTAATAAGATGATCTCTGGAGACAAAGTCAAGGATATGATCCCTTAACAAAGTTTCCATCACTTTCCCTACCACTGATGTTAGGCTTACAGGTCTATAGTTACCAGGCTGTGAACGACTACCTTTTTTGAATATTGGTATTACATTGGCTTTTTTCCAATCCAGCGGCACATCCCCAGACAAAAGCGAATCTGAAAAGATGAGAAACAATGGTCTAGATAGAACTGAACTAAGCTCTTTTAAAATCCGAGGATGCAATCCATCTGGTCCTGGCGCTTTATTGATATTAACTTTGTCTAATTGTTTCCGTACCATATCCTCTGTTAGCCAATGTGAATATTTCTTCCCTGCATATTATTACAATCCCTACTGTAAGGACAAGGATTCTCAACAGTAAAAACCGATGTAAAAAAAACGGTTTAGCAGATTAGCCTTTTCGGCATCCTCTACAACCACCTCAGCCCCATTATTTAATGGTCCCACATTCTTAGTCCTCATCTTTTTACCATTTATATACTTAAAAACATTTTGGGGTTGGACTTGCTTTGTCCGGCAATCCGTATTTCATTTTCTATTTTAGCTAGTTTAATTGCTTTCTTGCTCTCTTTATTACAGATTTTGTACTCCCTGTAAGCCTGTTCTGTGCCTTCTGTTTTCAAAATTTTAAAAGCCTTTTTCTTTTTTTCCATTTCCCTTTTTACCTGAGCATTAAGCCATGCAGGAGTGGACCTCATTTTTTTACACTTGTTACCTAAAGGTACAGATTTAGAAATGTAATAGTTTAATATACCTTTAAAAGTGGTCCACATCTGCCCAGTATCTTTACCTAGAAACAGTTCCCCCCAGTCTATAAGCAGGAGCGATTCCTTTAACAGCATAAAATTAGCTTTCCTAAAGTTAAAAGTTTTTGTTAAGCCAGTGCACTTTAGTTTTTTGCAACCTATATTAAATGACACTATATCATGGTCACTATTCCCTAAGCTTCCCATTACCCTCATCTCCAAAATGAGCTCAGGGTTATTAGATATCACCAGATCCAACAACGCATTCTGTCTAGTAGGAACTTCTACCATCTGTGAAAGAAAATGCTCATATAGGAAATTTAAGAACTTTATACCTTTTGAGGTGCTGGCAGTTCCCTTACTCCAATCTATGTCAGGGTAGTTAAAATCCCCCATAACCAGAACATGCCCCATACCAGCAGCCTTCGCCAACTGCATATGGAGATTCATTTCCACCTCTTCCCCGGCATTTGGCGGCTTATAACATACTCCAACAATTAATTTACCTACCTTCTTGCTTCCTGTACACAGTTCCACCCATAATGTTTCTGCCATATCGTTTACTCCCCCATCTATTCCATCTTTTAAATTTGGCTTCAATTCCTGTTTAACATACATACATACTACTCCTCCTTTATTATTAATTCTGTCATGTCTAAATAAGGAGTATCCTTCAATATTTACTGTCCAGTCGTGTGAATCATTAAGCCATGATTCTGCTATACCAATTACATCATACCTTTCCTTTAGAGCTATTATTTCAAGTTCGCTGGTTTTTCCAGCCAGACTTCTTGCATTTGTAAACATACATTTTAGATTATCAATTGATTTACTTCCATACATGGTCGTACATGCCTCCTTATCCTCTATGCTCCCCCCTCCCCCTTCTCCTCCCTCCGTTGTGTTAATAGCCCCCTGATCCCTAACTTCTCTATCTACCCCTGTGTATTTCAACATTCCCTCCCCCCCATACCTAGTTTAAAATCTCCACCAACCCCCTAGCCATCTTCTCCCCCAAAACAGCTGCACCATCACCATTGAGATGCAATCCGTCTGTACTAAAGAGCCTGTAGACAACAGAAAAATCAGCCCAGTTCTCTAAAAACCCAAACCCCATCTTCTTACACCACTCCCTTAGCCACGCATTTATACTCTCCCGTTGTCTCCCTAGCGTAGCACGTGGCTGGATATAGGGCAGAGGTGTTGAAATTGTTACCTTTCAGATGTTTTAAAACTACAAATCCCAGCATTCTTTGTTTGCAGTAAGTTTCTCCTTAATGTCCTGTAGCTAAGGCATGTGTCCAGATGTAATACAGCCTAATGGCATTGAGAAGGGGTGTTAAACTTGAGACCTTTCACATGTTTGAAAACTACAACATCCAGGATTCTCTGTTTGCAGTAAGTTTCTTCTTAATGTCCTGTAGCTAAGTCATGTGTCCAGATGCAATAAAGACTAATGGTATAGAGCAGGGGTGTTGGAAGTTGTGACATTTTACATGTTTTAAAACTACAACTCCCAGCATTTTCAGTTTGCAGTAAGTTTCTTCTTAATGTCCTGTAGCTAATGCATGTGTTCAGATGCAAAACAGTCTAATGGTATAGAGCAGGGGTGTCGAACTTGTGACCTTTCAAATTATTATTATTGTGGATTTTATATAGCGCCAACATCTTCCGTAGCGCTTTACAATTACATGTATATATTCACATCAGGCCCTGAAGAGCTTACAATCTAAGCACATATATTTGACACATACAACCTATCAGTTTATCTTTATGGGGGAAACCGAAGTGCCCAGAGGAAACCCACACAAGCACAGAGAGAATGTATAAATTCTTTGTAGATGTTTCCAAGGGTGGAATCGAACTTAGGACTTTAGCGCTGCTAGGCACCAACTGAGCCACCATGCTGCCCACATGTTTGAAAACTACAACTTCCAGAATTCTTTTAGCAGTTAGTTTCTTCTTTTTGTCCATTGGTTAATGAATATATACAGTTTATATACAATAATGATATTAAAGAGTTTTTAACATTTGATATGGTTAAAAACTACAACTCTCAGCATTCTGCACAGAATGCTGGAAAATTTAGATGTTATACATACTGGAATAAAGCCATCTTTGTGACATAGATTAAAAACCCATGGTCATTCTTTAGCGATTCCTACCCAAGTGCTTGAACATGCAAGTGATCTATCTGCCCTTCCAACCTTAGTTATTACACTATTGGAATAGAGAAGGATTATATAATTCACTTTACTGAATGGGTATTGTCAACAAGGTTTCTGTGTTTGCAGATGACACAAAACTTTGTTGACCATTAAATACTTCAGAGGGTGTGCAATCTTTGCAGGGGATCTAGATAGATTGTCACACTGGGCTGCTAAGTAGCAGGTGAGATTCAATGGTGATAAATGTAAGGTGATGCATTTTGGACTTAAAAATCCTTGTGCTGCTTATACTATAAATGGCTCTGTGTTAAATGAATCCCTGTTGGAAAGGGAACTTTGAGTTTTGGTGGAAAACAGACTTAAAGGTAGCAAGCAGTGCCAGGCGGCAACAGCCAGAGCCAGCATGGTATTATCTTGTATAAAAAGAGGTATGGATTCAAGGGAGGAAAATGTTATTCTCCCTCTTTACAAAGCATTGGTAAGGCCTCATTTGGAATATGCAGTGCAATTTTGGAATCCTGTGTACAAACAGGGAAGGGTTCAGAGTAGGGCAACTAAATTAATAAGGGGACTGGGGGAGCTTGAATGTGAAGACTGAATAAGTTACAATTATGTAAGCTGAAGAAAAGGCGCTTTACAAGGGGATATGATTACTGTGTATAAATAAATTAACGGGCCATACAATAAACTATCTGGGGCACTGTTCACCAATAGAACATGTCAGAGGACACAAGGACATCCCTTAAGAATTGAAGAAAAAAGGTTTAGGCTTCAAGTTCGGAAAGGGTTTTTCACTGTGAGAACGGTAAAGCTATGGAACTGTTTCTGCAAACAAGGAATGTTGCAAGTTACTGGTATTGATACATAAAGTAGAGTTGATCCAGGGAAATTTCCGATTGCCACTTGGAGTCAGGAAGGAATTTTTTCCCCTTCATAAATTTGGTGTTTTTTTTTTACCTTCCTCTGGATCAACACTTAGGGGCATATTTATAAAAGAGCGAAAAGTAGCGAAAAGTTTTCGCATTCGCTTTTCGCATGGGTTTTTCGCCAAAAAGACAGTTAACGCTATTTATAAAGTTAGCGTTAGCGAATGGCGAAACCGTTTCCGCGAGCTATCGCTAAACCCTTTTCGCCTTACTTCGCAATGGTAATTTTAGCGAAAAGGGAGCGAAAAGGCATAACGCGATTTATAAAAGAGCGAAAGGTGGTTTTTGCGTTAAAAAGAGCGAAAGATTAGCACGACCCTGAAGGTGGTGAAAAGTCATTGTTTGAGCGAAAAGGTATTCTAATGGGTAATATGCCTTGAAAAAGCGAACGCGCATTAGAAGGGCGATCGCGCATTAGAATGAAATATGCCTTGGAAAAGCGACATTAGAAAGGCGAACGCACATTAGAAAGGCGAACGCGCATTAGAAAGGCGAACGCACATTAGAAAGGCGACTGCGCATTATAATGGAATATGCCTTGGAAAAGCGGAACGCACACTTAGAAAGGCGACCGCGCATATAATGGAATATGCCTTGGAAAAGCGAACGCACATTAGAAAGGCGACCGCGCATTATAATGGAATATGCCTTGGAAAAGCGATCGCGCATTAGAAAGGCGAATGTGCAGTGCAAAAGAAAATTGTATTCCAATTGAGAAATTCTAAGAAGATTGACTAAATAAGACACAGCTGACTTCTTGGTAAATGTGAGGTGGCCATTTTGAACTTGACATCATTTTCTAGTGGGCTTTTCTGGTTTTGAATGGTTTTCGCAATGCAGTCTTAGATGCGTTAAGTTTTCGCTGCAATACTTTTCGCTCTTTATCGCGCCCGTTCGCCTTTTTCAGCCGCGAAGTGTGTTTTTTTTCGCTTTTTTATAAATAAGGCGAAACGAAGCCCCAAATGGTGCTATTTTCGCTGCGATGTGCTGCGCTAATTATTTGGCGAAAAAGACAATCCTTTATAAATATGCCCCTTAGGCAGGAAATTAGCATATTGCTAGATAGGTTGGACTAGATGGACGAATGTCTTTATTCAACCACAAATACTGTACTACTATTGTTTATTCCCTGTCCTTTTGACTTGCAACCAACAAAGGGGAAACAGCGTAAATTCTACACATCACAGTGAGGGGGGTATAACTGCAGGCTCCTTGGTGACATTACACAGCCCTACCTTTAGAAAGCCTTTTGCCCTCTTGAGGTGTTGCACTGGTATGTATTCCAGGTATGTAATCTATTCCAGGATCATCACACCTGGGGGAAGATTTAGCTTTTCATTACTATCCACCATCACATGGGACCCTAGGTTCTCACAACATAGCGTAACTCTGTCCCGCCTACAGATTGTCTTGCAGGTAGCAATCACTACCTCACGGCGTTGTGCAGGCCGAACCTTCCCAATAGCATCAGCTGGAATTGTTGCTTCTTGCACGAGAATATCCAGTGCTAGCTTGATTACATTTGGCCATGAAAGTTTCCAAGGCAGTAAAGAACTCTGTGACAGAAGCTACCATACCCTGCACTCCCTCAGATTAAATTGTTTCCTAGTAGTTGACTTGGTGGGGTCTTCTGCTACTGGTACAACGAAAGCCACATCTTCTTCATTACTTAACTCTTCATTATTTAACTCAGTCATGCTTGGCAAATCCAGACAGGACACTGGGCAGTCCCATTCTAGCAGCTCCTGAAGATGCCTTGTCTCGGCTTTCCTCTTTTTGATGGAGCTAGAATCCCAGAAGAGCCCCCACGTTTAGTGTACCCTTGGATGACAGCAAGAATGTAAAGGGTCTGCTCCAACGTAATCTATTGATACCAGCATGTTTTAGTGACCACACACTTTGGGCAGTGCAATGGATGAAAATAAAGTTAGTCATGCATTAATTGGCAGTACCAACTTACAGGGAGATTCAATAAAAGTTCTTATCATTTAAAATGGTGCTAATTTTGCCCCAACCAATCAGATCTTATTTAACATTTGAAAGCTAATATCTGATTGGTTGGAGCAAAATTAGCACCATTTTAAACGATAAGAACTTTTATTGAATAACCCTGAAAATGTAACTGATGCAACATACAGTATAACAATGTAAACTAGTTCTAGCAACTTAAACAGTAATTTCCTGGGCATGCACACCTTTCCCCCCAATGTGTTTACCAGCTGGTGTTTTCCTTTTATACAAAGCTCCCCCTTCTGAAAGCAGAATTCCGTAAGTGCTTCTAAGCTCCAAGTAGGAAAGAAGGACATTTTCACAAGGCCACTTTTCTTCCCTGCTTAATATAGGTGGGTGACACCGGGCAATCACTGTCTGTGTGCTGTGGAACATCCAGCACTCAGCAGCTTCCCAGTCCATTTGGGTGTCACAGACAGATAAGCAAATGTCACAGCAGTTCACTCTGGCATGGGGCGACTTACAGTTTTCAGTGGCAAAATGGTGGACCAGGATGGTTTGGAGGCAAATCTTGTTCCCTGTCATAAACCACAGGGGAATAACTGGATGATCACTACCTTTCACTTTACAGGAGATCCCTCTCTCCATTCACTTGCTGCTCCACACCTGTTCCCTTCTCCTGGTCTCCTTAGCTTAGGGTTTCCAGATTTTGAAATTCAAAATAGAGGACACATGCAAGTGCGTGCATGAGCGTGCAGCAATTTTTTTTTTACCATGCTTACTTTTCCAAAACCACACCCACTTTTTGAGGTAACGCCCACTTTGAGGTAACCACCCGGTACGCTGTAAACATAGTATTAGGCCTCATTCACACTAGGATGGACAAAAATGCACAGTCCATTTTATTTGGTACATTTTCGTCCATTTTCTTTTTCTGTTTTTGGGCACTAACAATGAATTCATCATTATCAGGGTAACCCATCCTCAAGGAATATCTTATAGATCATGGAGTCGCAGGGCTGTATTTTCTGTGCGATTAAAAGACAGCAATACTATTATTTACACACACATATCCCTATTTATAAGAACCCAGGGTGTGGACCTAAACCGCTAGGTCCCCACCCCTGGGTTAAGAATCTAACTTCTGCACTTATCTCTTAAACTTGCAATCGCCAGTGTGCTGTTCTCGTACTCCCACTTCCGGTCTGATACCAGTAAGTCGTGGCTGCAATCGCGAATTTAAGATGTAAGTGCAAGAGTTACGCTTAACCCAGGGGTTAGTACCTAGAGGTTTAGGTCCCCACCATGGTTTTTTTTTTTTTAATGGGTGTGCGTGTGATCCTCCTTTAGGATAGGTCTTTACCCTGATCCCACATTCAAAAATGCTAAAGGGCAACTTTAGCAGATATACAGCTAAATACAAAAAACAGATTTCTTTCAAATGGATGGCAAAGAGGATCAGGGCTGAGGTAAGCAAGTTGCCTTTTAATTTTAAAGGGTATTTCCAAACTTAATTCTCCCCACTGGAAATACCCTTTAAGAAGCCAGACACAGGTAAAACTACTTCAAACCACTGCACACATGCAGAGCCGCTATCGCTGTGGGTAAATCTCAATACAATGCACCATTTGTGCGTGTGGGTAAATCCCAATCCCACTGCACAACTTTAACGCTAGCTGCTATTAAATAGTCAAGCAAAACCTAGCTCAAATTACACATTGAATTCCTTGTGCTGGCTGTGCGGGTGTCCTTTCCGATACTTACTCAGCCTGTGCAAGGAAGGAGTTAAAGTCACACTAACTGATATTGAATCGGTTAGCGTGACTTAAACTCCATAAAAGAACGCTGCGGCTCTCAGTAAATGAGGGCAATGGTGTCAAACACTTTCTCTGTAACTGACCCATCTCTGCCTGGCTGTGTGCAGTTACTGCCTATAAAGTGACAGACCAATTTTAGGTTTTTTTTGTAACAGTTTTGTTAAATATACATATTTGTGCACAGCATTGTGCAAATGCATTACAAAGATGTAGTTTAGTTTAAAGGATAAGTACACCTTATTTCTAACTTGTTGTTAGTGGGTAGCTGTACCATAGTGAAATAATGTGGTGGTGTTTATTTATTTTTGGCTGGTGACGTCGTCACGCGCACCAGCTCAACAGTCTGGCAGATCTCGCGCCTTCCTCTTGCGGGATTAAAAGGAGAGGAAGGCGCGAGATCTCCCTGACTGTTGAGCTGGCACGTGTGATGATGTCACTGACGCATGCATACCAAAGTCACCGAGCGCGCTTGCGCGTACAGCGCAATATTGAGGGAACAGTATTGTGAGGCTGACGACAGGAATTTGCTGATTGATTCACGTGGGTGAGGCCCTGCTTCAGGAAGTTCACCACGGAGTCAAAAAAAGAAGGTTTAACAGCTGCAGGTAGGGGAGGGGAGGGGGATAACCAAAAATAAACACCACTGCATTATTTCACTATGGTACAGCTACTCACTAACAACAAGTTGGAAATACGGTATACTTATCCTTTAATTGTATTGAAGTATACAAGTTGGGATGGATAGTTGTATGTTAAAAATCGATCCTGCATTAGTGCTCTTTAGGATGCTTTAGTAGAATGATAAAAGTTTGTAACTATCTCCTTTGATATTAATTACTTAATAGACAGGCCTTTGAAATGTATTTACAATATTTAAGAATACATCAAATTTAATGTGTAACAGAATATTTTTGTCTATTTGTTAGAGTATAGTTCGGAGGACAAAGAGGAACATAATGTTGATTTTGGCATTAATCAGTTGCCTTCCCCATATACAAATGAAAGTGGATTGGGACTTCTTGCACGGATTGCTGTCCGTGTTCTTCCCAGTCCTGTGATCTCCTCTCATCTATCTCATATACAACTGGAAGCAAAATCAAAAGAACAGAAAAAAGAGGAAAGGCAGTGTCTTATAGGTAAGTTGGGACACAATTTTTAATTTAAACTCACCCAGTAAGTATGCTTTAACTCTTTAAATGCAATGTCTGGGCAACCTAAAGCTAGGCTTGTGAATTGTTAGTTTCATAGAAATACACATCATTACACTAGATTACCATTACTTTAGACCACATTACAAAACTGTATGATACTCTAAATTGTTAAATCGTATCTCCACTGGTAAAATAATTTTTTGATATTCAGTTTTATTTTATAAAACGGTCAGGAGGCAGGAATGAAGGTAAGGTACTTACCCAATCTCTCATCCTCAGCCGCGTCTTCTGACAGGTCCTGACAACTTAATACTCTATGCTCAAGTGTGATGCTCATGCGCATAGAATGCAGAGTCTGTCGGGACCTGTCAGGTCCTGCGGCGGAGGGGTGAAAGATCAGGTAAATACCATACTTCGTTCCTGGCTCCTGAATATTTTATTGAAGAACGTGAGGTAAGACACAGTTCCTTGACCTCCTGTTCTTCAATAAAACTGAATACCAAAAAATTATTTTACTGTAGGAAAGGGTAAAGCTATGGAACTGTCTTCCAGTGGACGTTGTTATGGCAGGTTCATTGGTCAGTTTAAAAAAAAAAGCTGGATGAGTTTCTGCAAATAAGTAATGTTGCAAGTTACTGGTATTGATACATAATATATAATAAATACCATGCACACCAGTCTTGCAATCCTGTGTACTTTATTATGCCACACTTAGGAACATCATAGTAACGTTTCGGTACAAGATGTTCCTTCTTCAGACAAAAGTGTAACAATAAAACCACATACAGATAACACCTTTATAGTCTCAGGAAAAGGATCTCTAGTGCCACCTAGAGGAAAAGACATTAAAATTTTATCTTTTAGGTAAGAAGCAGGAAGTCCCAAATTCTTACACAGGATTGCAAGACTGGTGTGCATGGTATTTATTATATATTGAATACTGACTATTTGCCTTGGTTGACCATTGCACCCAGCATAAACTATTTATATTGGATTAGGTGTGTGCAGGATTCTCCTATTTTCTGGTTCTAGGTATTGATACATAAAGTAGAGTTGATCCAGGGAAATTTCTGATTGCCACTTGGAGTCAGGAAGGAATTTTTTCCCCTTCATAAATTTGGTGTTTTTTTTACTTCCTCTGGATCAACAATTAGGCAGGAAATGAAGATATTGCTAGATGGGTTGGACTGGATGGACATATGTCTTTATTCAACCTCAAATTCTATATACTATATAGTATATATATATATATATATATATATATATATATATATATATAGATAGAGAGATAGATAGGAGAGATAGATAGCAGAGATAGAGAGATAGATAGCAGAGATAGATGGATAGCAGAGATAGATGGATAGCAGAGATAGATAGGTAGCAGAGATAGATAGGTAGCAGAGATAGAGAGGTAGCAGAGATAGATAGATAGATAGCAGAGATAGAGAGATAGCAGAGACAGATAGGTAGCAGAGATAGATAGGTAGCAGAGATAGATAGGTAGCAGAGATAGATTATCTATCACTCTATCTCTGCTATCTATCTATCTATCTATCTATCTATCTCTGCTATCTATCTATCTCTCTCTGCTACCTATCTATGATAGATAGGTAGCAGAGATAGATAGCAAAGATAGATAGATAGATAGATAGCAGAGATAGATAGATAGATAGCAGAGATCGATAGATAGATAGATAGATAGATAGATAGATAGATAGATAGATAGATAGATAGATAGATAGATAGATAGATAGATAGATAGATAAATAGCAGAGATAGATAGATAGATAAATTAGCAGAGATAGATAGATAGATAGCAGAGATAGTTAGATAGACAGACAGATGGATAGATAAATAGAAAGAAGTAGATCGTAGTATAGAGAAAGATAGATAGCAGAGATAGATAGATAGATAGATAGATAGATAGCAGAGATAGATAGCAGAGATAGAGAGATAGATAGCAGAGATAGTAGATAGATAGCAGAGATAGATAGATAGCAGAGATAGATAGATAGCAGAGAGAGATAGATAGCAGAGATAGAGAGATAGCAGAGATAGAGAGATAGAGAGATAGAGAGATAGATAGCAGAGATAGATAGATAGCAGAGATAGATAGATAGCAGAGTATAGATAGATAGCAGAGATAGATAGCAGAGATAGAGAGATAGATAGCAGAGATAGATAGATAGCAGAGATAGATAGATAGCAGAATAGATAGATAGCAGAGATAGATAGATAGCAGAGATAGAGAGATAGCAGAGATAGAGAGATAGCAGAGATAGAGAGATAGATGAGCAGAGATAGAGAGATAGATAGCAGAGATAGATAGATAGCAGAGATAGATGGATAGCAGAGATAGATGGATAGCAGAGATAGATGGAAGCAGAGATAGATGGATAGCAGAGATAGATGGATAGCAGAGATAGATAGGTAGCAGAGATAGATAGGTAGCAGAGATAGATAGATAGTTAGCAGAGATAGATAGATAGATAGCAGAGATAGATAGGTAGCAGAGATAGATAGGTAGCAGAGATAGATTATCTATCTATCTCTGCTATCTATCACTCTATCTCTGCTATAGATATCTAGATAGATAGATGATAGATAGCAGAGATAGATAGATAGATAGCAGAGATAGATAGATAGATAGATAGATAGATAGATAGATAGATAGATAGATAGATAGATAGAGTGATAGATAGCAGAGATAGATAGAGTGATAGATAGCAGAGATAGAGTGATAGATAGCAGAGATAGAGTGATAGATAGCAGAGATAGAGTGATAGATAGCAGAGATAGAGTGATAGATAGCAGAGATAGATAGAGAGATAGATAGATAGCAGAGATAGATAGATAGACAGATAGATAGATAGCAGAGATAGATAATATCAGAGATAGATAGATAGATAGCAGAGATAGATAGATAGATATATAGATAATATAGATAGATAGATAGATAGATAGCAGAGATAGATAAATAATCTATATAATTATATATAATCTATATATAAAATATATAATCTAGATAATAGTTAAGTCCCTGCTGAAAGAGTCTACCTTGACGTTGTAGCAGGGCTTACAAATCTTTTGGCCAACATCTTTTATTCTACAGGTATGGTAGGGCTTTTAATGTAGTACCAGTTGCACCAACATGTTTTAGTGTTTTCTAAAAATAGAGAAGGTTATAAAATAACCATTTTCAAAAACAAAATTATGAAATTTACCACGCCCATGCGCTAAGCCACGCCCACATGCCAAGCCACGCCCACACACTAAGCCACGCCCACTTTCCAGTCTAGGGGCGGCATTCAAAGTTGTTTCAGGTGCCAAAAACCCTAGGGACACCCCTGATTATATCTTCTTTGTGCGAGTAGCCAGCTGGATCGGTTTTGGGGGTTATTATGTTCAATTTAGTCTCTCTGCTGGTGTTAGCTCTTTAGCTAGTTTCTCCTTATCTTCCCTAGTCGTATGTTTTATGTATGATATTGTGGAGTGGAGTCTGCCTCTTAAATATGCTTTGAGGGCGTCCCAGCTCAGATTGACATATTCAGGTGTATAAATTCCTCTATTTGCTCAGGAAGCCAATCCAGTTGTGGAAATTGGGTTAACTAGAGCGAGTGGAACTTCCACTGTCGGATCACTTTAGCGAGGTTTGGAAATTTAATATACATAAGCATAGGTGAATGATCTGATGTTCCACTGGGTAGATATTTGATCTGGGTTATCCAAGGGGTTATGTTTCTGGATAGAAAGATAAGGTCTACGCGTGAGAGAGAATCGTGTGTTGGTGAGTGGCAGAAGAATTCAATAGTATGGGGGAATCTTTGTCCCCAGATATCTATCCAATCCCAAGTTTCTATAAGTGCTCCCAGTGGTGTTTTAGCTGTAGGTCCGGTGGGGCACATGGTGTTATTGAAGTCTCCCATACATATTATATGTGCTTCAGGGTATTGTGCTATAAGGGGTGCAATTAATTCCATGACTGACAGTCCTGTACCGGGAGGGTTGTAGATACCTAAAAGAAATTATTATGTGGGATTCAATCTTGGCTGCTGTGAATACAAATCTGCCTAATGGGTCTGTCTTAACATTTAATATTTGATATCTGAGTGTTTTTCGGATTAATATAGATACTCCACGGGAGCAGACACTATGTGCCGACCAGTCTGGTGGTAGTGTGTAGTGAGTCTCTTGCAGACAAATTATGTCTGGGGTGTGGTTATTGATTTGGGTGAAGACCTGGACCCACTTGTTTGGTGAACCTAGGCCCCGAACATTCCATGAAAAAAAACTTTTATTGCTGGGTTTGACTCACCCATATGCTATTCGTAGATATATCCAGTGTGCGGCAGTGGAGAACGAGGGAGGCATCCGACCAGTAGTGAATTAGCATTGAGACAAAAACATAAACAACAACAAAAACATTTAAGATTTAACCCTTTAACTGCCACAGATCGTATATTCACGATCTGTGCAGAGAATGCACAAACTGCCACTGATCGTGAATATACAATCTGTGGCTGTACCTTTGAAAAAAAAAATTCATTCAACTGCCCCCCTAGCCCCCTCGATCCCCCCTCGGTTGTGTCCAAATCCGAGGTGGGGATCGGAAATTACGGTACCTTTTTGCTGTGACCGTATAGGGAGGAAGCCGGTCCCTTTCCGGAGTTCTTCTAAATCCGGAAAGGGAGATCCCAGTGACGTCACAGAGCTTCCTCGCTCACCCTGGTCTTCCCTAGAAGTAGTAGGAGGCTGCCCCTGGTGGTCTAGTGGAAGTACTGCACTGCGATCTCCATTCAGATCACAGTACAGTACCTGGTATAGTAAAGCTGTCAGTGTGACAGCTTTACTATACTTTTTGTGAATGGAACTCAAAGTTCCATTCACAAATAGGATTTTTTCTACTTAGCAAAGACTTAGAAAAAAAATGGGGACAGAGATCAAAATTTGGTGATCACTGATCACCAAATTATTGATCTTTGCCAATGAATGAAAAATCACTGTCTGGAAAATGATTTCCGGGAAGTGATTTTTCTGATCGCATTTCGAATTGTGCCCGTATTCCAAGTTCGTTATCATTCCCTAAGATGATCTGATGATTATCTTTGGGAATGATTGGGGAAAAAAAGGGGAAATACACACAAAAAAATTCTTAAAGTGATACACACACCCTATTTTTTTTTACCCTAAAACTATAAATTAGAAAAAAACTTTGTCTTCTCCAAGCTTCCCAATGTCCCCGGTGATATCGGTAAAGTAAACGCAGATACTTATTTGTACGATTTCAAGGAAAACTAAGCCTATTTTTTATAATGAAATTTTGCAGAGGTACCTAAAAAAGACAATTGAATTTTTAGCATCACTAAAGTGTGCAAAAACCTGTGTGACTTTCCGTACTAACCAGTTTTCACTAAAATACCACTAAAAGGTGGAGAGTGTGTGTGTTGGGGGGTGGGTTGTGGCGTTTTAAATTTTTTTTTCTTGTAACTGCACTTCTACATGCGTCCCATTTGAGCTAGTTGGTGGTCTTGTCTCTGTTTGCACCCACGCAAATGGCACATCGTTTGATTCAGGACATGTGGGACATTGCTATTTAGTGGGTTTTTTTGCTTGTCAAGTTGGTTTAGGTAGGATTTCATCTCATTTTATTTTTCACAAAACCTCGTAAAAACACAGAGTTCTTTGGATCACTGGGTCTGGAATTCTTTATGTATGTATGAAAGCATGGCACCACAACGTAGCTGAAGGTATGTAGATTCCAAAAATATATAGTTTGTGGAGGGAATTTTCATGTTTCGGGACTGTTTCCTTAGAAAAAGTGTAGGCTGTTCAAATTACAGAGCACTTTGATTTTTTCTTGTAATTGCATTTGTGCATGCGTCCCATTTGAGCTAGTTGGTGGCCACGTCTCTGTGTACATCCACGTATGGCATACCGTTTGATTCAGAACATGTGTGAGATTGATATTTAGTGGGGGGGTTTATTTGCAGGGGGCATTTCCAAGTTTTGGGGCTGTTTGAAATTACAGAGCACTTTGATTTTTTTCTTGTAATTACACTTGTGCATGCGTCCCATTTGAGCTAGTTGGTGGCCACATCTCATGTCTTTGTGTGCATCCACACCGTTTGATGCAGGATATGTGGGAGATTGCTATTTAGTGAGTTTTTTTGCTTGTCAAGTGGGTTTAGGTAGGATTTCAACCCTTAAATCATCTCATTTTATTTTTCACAAAACCTCGTAAAAACACGGAGTTTTTTGGATCACTGGGTCTGGAATTCTTCATGAATGTATGAAAGCATGGCACTGTAACGTAGCTGAAGGTGTGTAGATTCCAAAAATATATAGTTTGTGGGGGGAATTCCATGTTTTGGGACTGTTTCTAGAAAAAGGGTAGGCTGTTCAAATTACAGAGCACTGATTTTTTTCTTGTAATTGCATTTGTGCATGCGTCCCATTTGAGCTAGTTGGTGGCCATGTCTCATTTTATTTTTCACAAAACCTCGTAATAACACGAATTTCTTTGGATCACTGGGTCTGGAATTCTTCAAGTATGTATGAAAACTTGTGGGGGGCATTTCCAAGTTTTGGGGCTGTTTGAAATTACAGAGCACTTTGATTTTTTTCTTGTAATTACACTTGTGCATGCGTCCAATTTGAGCTAGTTGGTGGCCACGTCCCTGTGTACATCCACACATATGGCATACCGTTTGATTCAGGGCATTTGGAAGATTGATAATTGACAAGTTTTTACATGACGTGGAAATTAGGCATGATTTTTAACTTACTGAATTGTATTTTTATAAATTTTTCCTGAAAATCTGGTAAGAAAGTGAAATTGTACACGAAACTGCGCCCACACCATTGGTGGTATGCATAAAAGAATCACACCATTGCGTAGCTGAAGGTGTGTAGAGTCCAAGAATATATAGTTTTGGGGGGTATTTCTAATATAGATGGGTGTTTAGTCTGACAAATCTGAAAAGTTGCTGTAATTGGGCCACTGTTCATTGGCTCACGTTGTTGCTAGTTGATTCCACGTCTGCGTGTGTAACCACACATAGGGCATACCGTTTGATTCAGAACATTTGGGAGATTGATATTTGGTAACTTTTTTTTACATTACTTGGGATTTTGGCATGATTTCTACCTTTGAGGGTGTTTTTTTTCAAATTTTTTAGAAAATCTGCAAAAAGTGCAAACTTCTACGAAGAACTGCGCCCACACCATTGATGGTATCAATAAACAAACTACAGAATTACGTAGATAAAGGTGTGTAGATTCGAGAAATATATGGTTTGTGGGGGTTGTTTTGTGGGGAAAAACTGCAGACTGTTCAAATTCAGATTTGCCTGAAAATTTTTGCTGTTTCTGAGCCATTGTGCATTGTCTCACCTCATGGCCATTCGCTTCCACGTCTGCGTGGGAAGTTGTTTTTGTGTTCATTTTTTCAGACAAATGCGAACTTCTACGAAGAACTGTGCCCACACCATTGATGGTTACATAGCTGAAGGTGTGTAGATTTCTGGAATATATAGTTTGTGGGTGTTATTTCTAAGTTATGGGGGTGTTTTGTGGAAAAAACTGCAGACTGTTCAAATTCAGAGTTGGCTAAATATTTTTGCTGTTTCTAAGCCATCGTGCGTTGTCTCACTTTGTGGCTTTACGCTTCCACGTCCGCGTGTGTAACCACACATATGGCATACCGTTTTTGTTTTTTTTTGAAAATCTGGTAAAAGTGCAAACTTCTACGAAGAACTGCGCCCACACCATTGATGGTATGAATGAACGAACTACAGCATTACATAGCTGAAGGTGTGTAGATTTCAGGAATAAGGATTTGAAGGTTTGTGGGTTTTTTTTTATTTTTTAATTTTTTTTTTACATATTTTTTGTAAAATTTTTTTTTTTTTTTACATATTTTACCCATAATTCCAGTAAAATTTCCAGAAACGTTACAAAATTCTGTTACCGTGTTAAAGTACACTTTGTGCTGAAAAAAACAATGTATAATATTCCTGATTTACTGCAAGGTTTCCTACTGTAAAATTAGTCTAAAGCGATTAAGGGCAAAATCCTGAAAATTTTTCTGGCACTTAACGCAAAAAAAAATAAAATTCTCCTGGCAGTGAAAGGGTTAAGTATTTAAACAAACTGACTTGCATTTGGGCGGTTTAAATGCAGTTCTCTGAGTCACTGAGAGTACTCATGGGTTTTACACTCTAGTACTGCCCCGATGGCGGGGGTTCCGAGAGGTTATAGGTACGTCAATGGACGCTTGGGGAGGGGATCTCCCAATCTGGCTTTAGTTAATTATATTTTGAGATTATAATAGTGTGGACAAAAACATATAGCCCGTTTGGGCATACCCCTATGGGTTGGCGATATAGTTGTTATATCCGGAGGGGGGTTATACTTGAGTAACGGTATTTGGGGATGGGTCTTGCCAGAGTAGTGGTTACCTAGTTAGGTATGTGGCAAGTGGGAAGGGGGGGGGGACCAGCCGAGCAAGCAGAAAGGAGGGAATGATGTGGATTTAGATTGACCGTTATTTATTCAGCATTGCGTTTGCGTTGAGTACAGTTATAATGCAGCAGGATTACATAGCAGTTACATAGTATAGTTGTTTGCACACATCTCCCACATCCTATGGGTTATTCAGGAGGGTAATTTTGCTGTGTATTAGTTCTTTTGGATCCTCTCTCTTCTGTCTCCCAATATTTTATTTGGGGAAGTATGATAATATGGGTGGTAAGGAGGGGGGGATGAGTGAATAGAGGGGTAGAGGACAAGGTCGGTAGGGGTACAGTTTTAGGGTGTTCCTTCACCAATTATATTGCCAGACCATGGTTTGGGTAACATGGGGTCACGGCGTGGGAGATATGTGCAGCAAGATGAGGCACATCTTGAGGCAGGGTTGCACCTGCTTCCTGTATCTTGTCTATTTAACGTTTCTCTGTAATTCTTGATCATTTCTGAAAATAGAGGGTAGCTTGATGGATATAGACTAAGAGGGGAGGGTAAGGGGCAAAAGTCATATGGTTACCGGGGGGGGGGGGGGGTTTAACACAGTCCTAACTGTATACATGGGTATATAGGTGGTTCATAACACTCTTTTGGGGTTATTCAATAAAAGGTCTTATCGTTTAAAATGGTGCTAATTTTGCCTCAACCAATCAGATCTTATTTAACATTTGAAAGCTGATATAGATAGCAGGAGAGATAGATAGATAGGATCGATAGCAGAGATAGATAGATAGATAGATGAGAGATAGATAGTAGATAGAGAATAGATAGATAGATAGATAGATAGCAGAGATAGATGAGAAGATAGAGAGATGAGATAGAATAGATAGATAGATAAGCAGGATAATAGATAGTAGATAGATATATAATAGATAGCAAGAGAAGATAGTAGATAGATAGCAGAGATAGATAGTCATATGTAGTTAGATAGATAGATATGAGATAGATACAGAGACAGAGAATAGATAGATAGCAGAGAGAGATAGATAGATAGATAGCAAGAGAGATAGACAGATAGATAGAAGGATAGATAGAGATAGCAGAGAGAGAGAGATAGATTAGATAGATTAGCGAGAGAGATAGATAGATAGCAGAGAGTAGAAGATAGATAGATAGACAGAGAGAGAGAGATAGATAGAGTAGATAGATAGATAGCAGAGATAGATAGATAGGAGAAGATAGTAGTAGATAGATAGATAGATAGATAGTAGAAGAGAGAGATAGATAGGATAGATAGATAGATAGATAGAGAGCCGAGTAAGATAGATAGATAGATAGCAGAGAGTAGATAGAAGATAGATAGATAGATAGAATAGATAGAGATAGATAGCAGAGATAGATAGATAGATTAGCAGAGATAGATAGAGAGATAGAAGATAGATAAGATAAGATAGCAGAGGATAAGATAGATAGATAGATAGCAAGATAGAGAGAGACAGGTAGATGTAGTAGATAGA
Source organism: Hymenochirus boettgeri (assembly GCA_019447015.1). Classification (NCBI taxonomy): domain Eukaryota; kingdom Metazoa; phylum Chordata; class Amphibia; order Anura; family Pipidae; genus Hymenochirus; species Hymenochirus boettgeri. Next base: position 348,373,213 of record CM033469.1, read on the forward strand.
TAGAAATTATAGATAGCCAGAGTGAGATAGATAGATAGCTAGTAGGATTAGATAGATTGAAATACAGAGGATAGATGCAGAGATTAAGATAGCGATAGAGAGATAGATAGATGCAGAAGCAGAGAGAGGATAGCAGAGGATAGATAGCCGAGAGAGATAGGATAGATAGATAGTAGATAGAGAGAGAGATAGATGATAGATAGATAGCAGAGAGAGATAGATAGATAGCAGAGAGAGATAGATAGATAGATATAGCGAGAGATAGGATAGATCGAGAGTATAGATAGATAGATAGATAGATAGATAGATAGCAAGAAGATAGATAGAAATAGATAGAGGATAGATGAGATAGCAAGAGATAGATAGATAAGATAGCAGAGATAGATAGAATAGAATAATAGATAGATAAGCAGAGATAGATAGAGTAGATAGATAGATAGCAGAGATAGATAGATCTATAGATAGCAGAGATAGAGTAGATAGATAGATAGAAGAGATAGATAGATAGCAGAGAGAGATAGATAGATAGATAGCAAGATGCAGAGCGAGATAGATAGAAGCTAGATAGCACGAGATAGATGATAGATAAGAGATAGATAGCAGAGATAGATAGATAGATAGATCAGCAGAGAGAGATAGATAGATATAGATAGCAGAGAGAGATAGATAGATAGCAGAGAGAGATAGATAGATAGAGATAGCAGAGAGAGAGAAGATAGATAGCAGAGATTAGATAGATGGATAGATATGCAGAGAGAGAGGAGAGATAGAGAGATAGATCAGCAGAGGATAGATAGATAGATAGCAGAGATAGATAGAATAGATAGATAGATAGATAAATTAGCAGAGATAGATAGATATAGACAGACAGATGGAGAGATAGACAGACAGGTAGATGGAGAGGGTAGATAGATAAATGATAGATGCAGAGATTAGATAGATCAGATAGAGATAGTAGCAGATAGAGTAAATAGCAGAGATAGAATAGATGAGATAGATAGCAGAGATGAAAGATAGATAGCAGAGTTAGATAGATAGATAGCAAGAGATAGAGAGATAGATGAGATAGCAGAGATAGCAGATAGATAGATGAGATGTAGATAGCAAGAAGATAGATAGATGAGATAGATAGCAGGAGAGAGATAGATAGATAGATTAGCAAGAGATGATAGATAGTAGCGATCGAAGATAAGTAGCAGAGATAGATAGATAGATAGATAAATTAGCAGAGATAGAGATAGATAGCAGAGATAGATAGATAGCAGAGATAGATAGGTAGCAGAGATAGATAGATAGCAGAGATAGAGAGATAGATAGCAGAGATAGATAGATGCAGAGATAGATAGATAGCAGAGTAGATAGATAGCAGAGATAGACAGATAGCAGAGATAGACAGATAGAGAGATAGACAGATAAGGCAGAGATAGCAAGATAGAGATAGCAGAGATAGAGAGATAGTAGCAGAGTAGAGAGAGAGAGATAGCAGAGATAGATAGAGAGAGATAGATAGAGAGATAGTAGCAGAGATAGAGAGATAGATAGCAGAGAGAGAGATAGATAGCAGAGATAGATAGATAGCAGAGATAGAGGAGCAGAGAAGATGGATAGCAGAGAAGATAGGTAGAGAGATAGATAGATAGGTAGCAGAGATAGATAGGTAGCAGAATAGATAGGTAGCAGAGATAGATTATCTATCTATCTCTGCTATCTATCACTCTATCTCTGCTATCTATCTATCTATGCTATCATCTATCTCTGCTACCTATATATGATAGATAGGTAGCAGAGATAGATAGATAGATAGCAGAGATAGATAGATAGATAGTAGCGATAGATAGATAAATAGCGAGATAGATAGATAGATAGATAGATAAATTAGCAGAGATAGATAGATAGATAGCAGAGATAGATAGACAGACAGAATGGATAGATAGATAGACAGACAGGTAGATCGTAGGTAGATAGTAAATGATAGATGAGAGATAGATAAATAGCAGAGATAGATAGATAAGAGATAGTAGCAGAGATAGAGGATAGATAGCAGAGATAGAGAGATAGATAGCAGAGATAGGATAGATAGCAGAGTAGAGAAGATAGCAGAGATAGAGATAGATAGCAGAGTAGATAGATAGCAGAGATAGATAGATCAGAGATAGAGAGATGATAGCAGAGATAGATGGATAGCAGAGATAGATGGATAGCATGAGATAGATGGATAGCAGAGATAGATAGGTAGCAGAGGTAGATAGGTAGAGAGAGATAGATAGCCGAGATAGATAGATAGATAGGTGAGAGATAGATAGGTAGCAGAGATAGATTATCTATCATCTCTGTATCTATCTATCTCTGCTATCTTCACTCTATCTCTGCTATCTATCATCTCTGCTATCTATCTATCTATCTCTGCGCTATCTATCTATCTCGCTACCTATCCTATGATAGCTAGAGTAGCAGAGATAGATAGATAGCAGAGATAGATAGATAGATCGCAGAGAGAGATAGATAAGATAGAGAGATAGCAGAGAGTAGATAGATAGATAGCAGAGAAGAGATAGCATAGATAGATAGCGAGAGATAGATAGATAGATAGATAGATAGCAGAGAGAGATAGATAGATAGATTAGCAGAGATAGATAGATAGATAAATAGCAGGATAGATAAAGATAGACAGACGATGGATAGATAGATAGACAGACAGGTAGGGTTAGGTAGATAGATAAATGATAGATAGCAGAGAGAGTAGATAGATAGTAGCGATAGATAGATAAATAGCAGAGATAGTAGATAGATAGATAGATAGATAAATTAGCAGAGATAGATAGATAGCAGAGATAGATAGATAGATAGACAGACAGATGGATAGATAGAACAGACAGGAAGATCGTAGGTAGATAGATAAATGATAGATAGAGAAAGATGATAAATAGAGAGATAGATAGATATAAGATAGATAGCCGAGATAGAGATAGATAGCAGAGAAGAGAGATAGATAGAGAGAGATAGATAGATAGCAGAGATAGAAAGAGTAGAGAGAGAAGATAGAAGAGAGGATAGAGAGATAGATAGCAGAGATAGATAGATAGCAGAAGATAGATAGATAGCAAGAGAGAGAGAGAGCAGAGATAGAGAGATAGCAGAAGATAGAGAGAAGCAGAGATAGAGAGATAGATAGAGAGATTGAGGAGATAGATAGCAGGATAGAGGATAGAAGAGATAGATGGAGTAGCAGAGATAGATAGATAGATAGATAGCAGAGAGAGATAGATAGATAGATAGCAGAAGATGGAGATAGAGATAGATAGTAGCGATAGATAGATAAATAGACAGGATAGATAGATAGATAGATAAAATTAGCAGAGATAGAGAAGATAGCAGAGATAGATAGAAGATAGCAGAGATAGATAAGTAGCAGAGAGAGAAGCAAGATAGAGAGATAGATGAGCAGAGATAGATAGAAGCAGAGATAGATAGATAGCAGAGATAGATACAGATAGCAGAGATAGATAGATAGCAGAGATAGACAGATAGCAGAGATAGAGGACGATAGATAGAGATAGAGTAGACAGGAGAGTAGAAGGAGAGATAGAGAGAGAGATAGAGAGATAGATAGGGAGAGATAGATAGCAGAGATAGAGAGATAGATAGCAGAGATAGAGAAGAGATAGCAGAGATAGCATGGATAGCAGAGATAGGATGCGATTAGCAGAGATAGAGTGGATAGCAGACGAGATAGATAGATAGGTAGCAGAGATAGATAGGTAGCAGAGATAGATAGGTAGCAGAGATAGATTATCTATCTATCTCTGCTATCTATCACTCTATCTCTGCTATCTATCTATCTCTGCTATCTATCTATCTCTGCTACCTATCTATGATAGATAGGTAGCAGAGATAGTGTATAGATAGATAGCAGAGATAGATAGATAGATAGTAGCGATAGATAGATAAATAGCAGAGATAGATAGATAGATAGATAGATAGATAGATAGATAAATTAGCAGAGATAGATAGATAGATAGCAGAGATAGATAGACAGACAGATGGATAGATAGATAGACAGACAGGTAGATCGTAGGTGAGATAGATAAATGATAGATAGCAGAGATAGATAAATAGCAGAGATAGATAGATAGAGAGATAGATAGCAGAGATAGGGGATAGATAGCGAGATAGAGAGATAGATAGCAGAGATAGAGATAGATAGCAGAGAGATAGAGATAGATAGCAGAGATAGAGATAGATAGCAGAGATAGATAGATAGCAGAGATAGATAGATAGCAGAGATAGAGAGATGGATAGCAGAGATAGATGGATAGCAGAAGGAGAGATGGATAGCAGAGAGATGGATAGCAGAGGATAGATTAGGTAGCAGAGAGTAGATAGGTAGCAGAGATAGATAGATAGCAGAGATAGATAGATAGATAGGTAGCAGAGATAGATAGGTAGCAGAGATAGATTATCTATCTATCTCTGCTATCTATCTATCTCTGCTATCTATCACTCTATCTCTGCTATCTATCTATCTCTGCTATCTATCTATCTATCTCTGACCTATCTATCTATCTTGCTACCATATCTATGATAGATAGGTAGCAGAGATAGATAGATAGCAGAGATAGATAGATAGCAGAGATAGATAGATAGATAGATAGATAGATAGATAGATAGAGAGATAGTAGAGTGATAGATGCAGAGATAGATAGAGTGATAGATAGGCAGAGATAGATAGAGTGATAGATAGCAGTAGAGTGATAGATAGCAGAGATAGAGTGATAGATAGCAGAGATAGAGAGATAGATAGCAGAGATAGAGTGATAGATAGCAGAGATAGAGTGATAGATAGCAGAGATAGAGAGATAGATAGCAGAGATAGAGAGATAGATAGCAGAGATAGAGTGATAGATAGCAGAGATAGAGTGATAGATAGCAGAGATAGAGGATAGATAGCAGAGATAGAGTGATAGATAGCAGAGATAGATAAAATATCAGAGATGATAGATAGATAGATAGATAGCAGAGATAGATAGATAGATAATATAGATAGATAGCAGAGATAGATAAATAATATATTAATTATATATAATCTATATATAAAATATATAATCTAGATAATAGTTAAGTCCTGCTGAAAGAGGTTACCGGAAGTTGTAGCAGGGCTTACAAATCTTTTGGCCAACTCTTTATTCTACAGAGTATGGTAGGGCTTTCTAATGTAATGTACCAGTTGCACCAACATGTTTTTAGTGTTTTATAAAAATAGAGAAGCGTATAAATAACCATTTTCAAAAACAAAAATATGAAATTTACCACGCCCACGCGATAAACCACGCCCACTACCAAGCCACGCCCACATGCCAAAGCCACGCCCACTTTCCCGGGGTGGTTGGCGCGCTACGCGCGACGCTCAGTCTAGGGGCGGCATTCAAAGTGTGTCAGGTGCCAAAAACCCTAGGGACACCATGATAGTAGTAGTAATAGTAGAGTTGTAATAGTCGTAGTAATGTTAACATATAGAATAGAAGATTTTAGTAAGTCGGCTTAGATTGAGATCCCTTATTTAGGGTTTGTTGCAGTGCAATGATTACTTCTGGTAAAAAGGCTTGTAAGGAAGTCCGATAGAAACATTGAAATCCTTTATCTTTCTATTGTTATTGAAGATCTAATTATATCGTGGATATCAAAGCTAATAAAGTAGTATTAGATTAGATTCTCATTGTATTAATATGATCTAGATTAGATTCCTCCTTGTAAAATTTATCTAGTTAGATTCCTAATTGTATAATATTATCTAGATTAGATTCCCTATTGTATTAATATTATCTAGATTAGATTCCTCATTGTTAATATTATCTAGACTCGTTCCTCATTGTATAATATTATCTAGACTTAGATTCCTCATTGTATACTATTATCTAGATTAGAGTTCATCATTGTATAATATTATCTAGATAAGATTGCTCATTGATAATATTTATCTAGATTAGATCCTCAGGGTTAAATATTTATCAGATTAGATCCTCGTTGTATATATATCTAGATGAGAGTCCTCATTTGTATAATATTATCTAGGATTAGATTCCTCATTGTATAATATTATCGAGATTAGATTCATCATTGTATAAATTATCTAGATAGGATTCCTCGTTGTAATAATATTATCTAGATTAGATTACTCAGTGATATATTATCTAATAGATTCCTCATGATAAATTATCTAGATTAGATTCTCGTTGTATAAATTTATCTAGATTAGAGTCTCATTGATGAATATTATCTAGATTAGATTAATCAGTGTATAATATTATTAGATTAGATTCTCGTGTATAATATTATCTAGATTAGATTCCTCATGTTAATATATCTAGATTAGATTCCTCATTGTATAATATTATCTAGATTAGATTCCTCATTGTATAATATTATCTAGATTAGATTTCCTCATTGTATAATATTCTAGATAGATTGCTCATTGTATAATATTATCTAGATTAGATTCACTCATTTGCTAAAGATACTAGATTAGATTCCTCATTGATGAATATTATCATGGGAGCGCTGTTAATGGGGATAAATATAGCATTTAATCCCAAGGTCAGATAATATTGGGACCATATCTATCTGCTTAATAAAACTTACCGGTTCTCTTGCGTCCATGTATGATTTCAGGCAAACCTGCTACACTTGTGATACGGACTATCTGACCATAGCAAAAAAGGGAAATCAGGACCAGGGAAGCTAAATTTACAGCTGACGCCTTTTTTGAGTAGAAAATGCCTCGGGCGGGCCCATATTTAAACCTGGTGCGAATTCCAATGCTTTAATGGTTTCAGAAGAATAAGGGAAACAGGAAAGAAGGAAAGAAAATGGTTTAAAATTATGAAGATGTATGGGGCCCTTTAACCTTCTCCCAAAACGCCTCCCCATAAAAAGGTTATTTCAATACTGTTGATTTCGTCTCCCAACAACTGCCTTGTTGGATCTACGTGAGTTAAACTTCTTACCTGGTCTGCTCTTTGGTCTGTGCCAAAATAAAATTGACCAACGGCAGAAGAATCTTTCAAGCTAAACGCGCCTAGTATTGGCCAGTCTGATCCCAACAAAACTTGGGGGAGGCGAAACTCACGTTTGCAAGCAAAGACCTCTACCTTCTCTCCAATCAGTTGCTCTTCTTTGTTATGTCCGCATTCTGTACTTAGGATAATAGGATTAAGACAAGTTAATGTGTATTAAAAAATAAAATGCTGTGTGTTTGAGCCTATGTAAGAAAACATGTTATGTAATGTACGACGGCAGCCGTTAAAGATACTGTAAACTACATCATAGATTTTATGGGTATTCTAAATCTACAATCGCATTATTGTAGATTTACGATCGGTAATCAGTGAGTTAATCATCGTTTATCGGGAAGCGATTGGAAATGAATGGTCCATACATAATAATTCTGTTTGTATTAAAAGGTAGTTATGGCCAGTGGCGGAATTACCGCCCCCGCTACCACTGGGGGTGGGCCCGGATGGGAGAGGATCACCACAAGCCCACAACTCTGCGATCAACTGCTGTTTCAAACAGCTGATCTGCGTATGAAGAAAACATTATAACTGTATAAAGACCGGAACGGAGAGTTCGGTCTCAGCTTGTCTGCATCTAGATTTTTCTATGGGGAGGAGAGAGGGGGGTGGGTCAGAGTGCCCGACCTCAATCCTCACAAGGGTCTCTGCAGTTACGCCCCGAGACTCTCGGCAGTAGTGGATCCTTTTGAGCAGGTGCCTTGAACCAGTAGTTTCAAAATTTGAGGGCACAAACTCTGGCACTCTTAATCATGTACCACAACATAAAATTAGTCCCAAACAAAGAAGAGAAAAACAACCAGTTTGTTTTTAGTCTTACTGACTGGTTCCCCCTGTGATGGGATGAAGTTCACTAACAACAACTTTATATGATATTCTGCTTTAGGCCTCTCCTCGGGTACTCTTTGGCTTGGAGGTGGGTGAGGATCATTGGTCCTAATAATAAAGGATTCCCGGGAGCCAAAAAAATCAACCCAGAAAATACAGTTTGATGTACAGAAGATGTTTCACCGTTTCAAGAAAGAACCTGAGAGAAACTTCTTTTCTTCCAACCTTAAAGGATGTCCATGTGTCATCTGATATGACCTATAGTGAAACAAAGCACCAGAGAGTTCATTGTATGGCCATATAAATATATTTGTACAAGGTTATCATATCCCCATGCAAATGTCCGCTTCTCTAATGTAAACAGCTAACTGTCTAATCTGCCTGCATATTCAGCCTCATCCCCTTATTAATTTAGTTGCCCCTTCTCTGAACGCTTCCATTTCCAAGATGTCCCTTTTGTATTATGGGATTCCAAAAACTGCACGCAATTCCAAAATGAGGCCTACAGTACCGTGTAAAGGGGAGGGGGAATTAATATTTTCTCTCTTGGATCTATTCCCCTCTTTATACAAAGACAATATCTGATAGCTGTAGCAGTTGAATACCTGGGCATGTTTGCTATAGCTAAGTTGTTATCTACAGCACCCCCAAATCTTTTTCCATTACAGATTGAACTTAAACACAGGAGTTTTTATGGTGTAGGTGGCACGGGATTATTAAATTAAAATGATTCACCTTCATATTATCAACATTGAATCTCATCTGCCATTCTGTGCCCATTTTGATAATCTACTAGGTCTGCTTGCTAGATAATTGCACATAATTATTTATTATGGATTTATGATAGCGCCAACATCTTCCGAGCGCTTTACAATTAAGTATACATTCCATCAGCCCTGCCCGAAGAGCTTACAATCTAAGCACATTTATTTGACACATGGCCAACCTATCAGTATATCTTTATCGATTGTGGGCGGGAAACCGGAGGTGCCCGGAGGAAACCACGCAAGCACGGGGAGAAAATAAAAAACTCCTTGAAGACGTTTCCAAGGTGGAAATCGAACTCAGGAATTCAGCCATCATTTGAAGTTTCCAAACTTGGCATAGTTCGGGTGATATAATATCTGTCCATTCCTTATATGAACATTCCAAATTTGCTGACAAATTCTGTGCTCCAAAATCCCTTCATCCCCCCTGCCGATTGAAAGATAGTGCATGTTGGAACAAAGCACATTAGATCTGACATGTCAGTAAAAGGTACACAGGTTACAATAGGGGTAAATGGTAGGGACACTAGCGTAGTTTATTTTGATGATAACGTTCAACAATCATCATGTGCATTGATAATTAAATGCAAGTAGTTAGTTATAGTAATGTCCATATCATGATAGCAAGGGACCATACTGCACAAAAAGTGTCCCTAATCCCAACCCCCCAAAATAGTACCCAGCCAGGTTTGTGTTTATAAAATACGTACCCACCAGGTGTGATTATAAATAGTACCCAGCCAGGTTTGGGTTGATTATAAAATAGGACCCAGCCAGTGTGATTATAAAAATAGGACCCAGCAGGTGGGATGATAAAAAGAGGGACCAGACAGGTGTGATTATAAATAGTACACCAGCCAGGGTGATTATAAAATAGGACCCGGAGGTGTGATGATAAAATAGGAACCAGCCAGGTGTGATTTATAAAATAGTACCCAGCCAGTGTGATTAAAAATAGGACCCAGACAGGTGTGATTATAAATAGTACCAGCCAGGTGGTGATTATAAATAGTACCCAGCAGGTGTGATTATAAAAAGGACCCAGCCAGGTGGAATTATAAAATAGGGACCCAGCCAGGTGGATTATAAAATAGTACCCAGCCAGGTGTTGATTATAAATAGGCCCCAGCAGGTGTGATTATTAAAAAGACCCAGCCAGGTTGTGATATAACATAGGACCCAGCAGGTGTGATTATAAAATAGTACCAGCCAGGGTGATTATCAAATAAGGACCCAGCCAGGTGTGATATAAAAATAGTACCCAGCCAGTGTGATTATAAAATAGGACACAGCCGTGTGATATAAAATAGTACCCAGCCAGGTGTGATTATAAAATCGTACCCGCGGTGTGATTATAAAATAGGGACCCGCGGTGTGATTATTAAAAATAGGATAAAGCCAGGTGTGATATAAAATAGTACCAGCCAGGTGTGATATAAAATTAGTACCCAGCCAGGTGTTGATTATAAATAGGACCCGTCAGGTGTGATTATAAAATAGTACCCAGCCAGTGTGAGTTATAAAAATACCCGCCAGGTGTGAGTATAAAATAGGGACCCAGCAGGTGTGATTATAAAATAGTAACCAGCCAGGGTGATTATAAAATCGGACCCAGCAGGGTGATGATAACAAAATACGGACCCAAGCCAGGTGTGATTATAAAAATAGGACCCAGCCAGGTGTGATTATTAAAATAGGACCCAGCCAGGGTGCATTATAAAAATAGGATCCACCAGGTGTGATGATAAAAATAGTAACCCAGCAAGGGTTGATTATAAACTAGTCACCCAGCCAGGTGTGATTATAAAATAGTACCCAGCCAGGTGTGATTATAAAATAGGATCCAGCAAGGTGGATTATAAAAAGAGTACCAGCCAGGTGTGATTATACAATAGGACCCAGCCAGGTGTGATATCTTTAAAATAATAGGACCCATCCAGTTGTGATTATAAAATAGGACCCAGCCAGGTGTGATTATAAAATAGGACCCAGCAGGTGTGATTATAAAATAGACCCAGCAGGTATGTGATTATTAAAATGGACCCAGACAGGGGGGGATTCATAATAAAATGGGACCCAGCCAGGTGTGATTCTCAAAATAGTACCCAGCCAGTGTGATTATAAAATAGGACCAGCCAGGGGTGATTTATAAAATGGACCCAGCCAGGGTGATTATAAAAATAGGACCCAGCAGTGTGATTATAAAATAGGACCCAGCCAGGGTGATTATAAAAGAGTACCCATCCAGGGGGATGATTATAAAATAGGACCAAGCCAGGATGTGTTATAAAATCGGACCAGCAGGTCGTGATTATAAAAAGAGGAACCATCCAGGTGTGATTATAAAATGACCCACCAGGTGTGATTATAAAATAGGACCCAAGCCAGGTGTGATTAAAAAATAGGACCCATCCAGGTGTGATTATAAAATAGGACCAGCCAGGTGTGATTATAAAAATAGGACCAGCCAGGTGTGATTCTAAAATAGTACCCAGCCAGGTGTGATTATAAATAGGAACCCCGCCAGGTGTGATTATAAAAGAGCTACCCAGCAGGTGTGATTATAAAATAGGACCCAGCCAGGTGTGATTATAAAATAGGACCCCGACAGGTGTGAGTTAAATAGGACCCAGCCAGGTGTGTTATAAAATAGGACCCAGGCCAGGTTGTGATTATAAATGTACCCAGCCAGGTTGTGATTATAAAATAGTACCCGCCAGGGTATCTGTGATTATAAAATAGTACCCGCAAGGTGATGATGATAAAATAGTACCCAAGCCAGGTGTGATTATAAACTAGGACCCAGCCAGTGTGATTATAAATGTACCAGCCAGGTGGATATAAATAGGACCCAGAAGGTGTGATTATAAAAAATAGGACCCAGCCAGGGTGTGATTATTAAAATAGGAAACAGCCGGTGTGATATAAAATAGTACCCAGCCAGGGGTGATTATAAAAATAGGCCCAAGCCAGGTGTGATGATAAATAGGACCGCAGGTGTGATTTTGTGATTATACACTAGGACACAGCCAGGTGTGATTAAAAATAGGACCAGTCAGGTGGGTTTTAAATAGGACCAGCCAGGTGTGATTATACAATAGTACCCTAGCCAGGTGTGATTATAAAATAGGACCAGCCAGGGGTTGTGATTATAACAATTACCCAGCCAGGTGATTATAAAATAGTACCCAGCCAGGTGTGATTATCAAAATAGGACCCAGCCAGGGTGTGATTATAAAATAGGACCCAGCCAGGTGTGATATAAAATAGGACCCAGCCAGTGTGATTATAAAATAGGACCCAAGCCAGTGTGATTATAAAATAGACTACCCAGCCAGGGTGCTTATAAATAGTACCCAGCATGGTGGATTATAAAATAGGACCAGCCAGGTGTGATTATAAAATAGGACCCAGCCAGGTGTGATTATAAAATAGGACCCAGCCAGGTGTGATTAAAAATAGGACCCAGCCAGGTGTGGATTATAAAAATTAGGACCCAGCCAGGTGTGATTAATAAAATAGGACCCAAGCCAGGTGTGATTAGTAAAATAGGACCCAGCCAGGTGGATTATACAAATAGGACCTCAGCCAGGTGGGTGATTATAAAATAGGACCCAGCCAGGTGTGATTATAAAATTAGACCCCAGCCAGGTGTGATTATAAAATAGGACCCAGCATGGTTTGTGATTATAACATAGACCCAGCCAGTGTGCTTATAAAATAGGACCAGCCCGTGGTGATTATACAATGGACCCAGCCAGGTGTGATATAAATAGGCCCCAGCCCATGGTGTGTGATTTAAATAGGACCCAGCCAGGTGTGATTAAAATAGGACCCAGCCCGGTGTGTTCAACATCGGACCCAGCCAGTGTGATTAGAAAAAAATAGGACCAGCAGGTGTGATTATAAACTAGGACCATGCAGGTGTGATTATAAATAGGACCCAGCCAGGTGATGTGATTATAAAATCGGACACAGCCAGGCTGTGATTATAAAAAAGCACCCAGCAGGTGTGATTATAAAATAGCGACCAGCCAGGTAGGTGATTACTAAAAATAGGAACCAGCAGGTGTGATTATAAATAGGACCAGCCAGGTGTGATATAAAATGAAACCCAAGCCAAGTGTGATTATAAAATAGGACCCAGCCAGGTGTGATTATAAAAAGTAACCAGCCAGGTGGATTATAAATCGGAACCCAGCAGGTGTGATTATAAAAATAGGACCGCCAGGGTGATAATAAATAGACCCAGCCAGGTGTGATTATAAATAGGACCCAGCCAGGTTTGATAAAAATAGGACCCAGCCATGTGTGATTATAAAATAGACCCAGCAGGTTTGAGTATAAAATAGTACCCAGCCCAGGTGTGATTAAAAATAGGACCCCGCAAGGTGTGATTATTATAAAATAGGACCAGCCAGGTGTGATTATAAAAAAGGACCCCAGAAGGTGTGATTATAAAAATAGGACCCATCAGGTGTGATTATAAAATAGTACCCAGTCAGGAGTGGTGTGATTATAAATAGGACCCAGCAGGTGTGATTATAAAAATAGGACCAGCAAAGTGTGATTATAAAATAGGACCCAGGCCAGGTGTGACATGTGATTATAAAATAGACCAGCCAGGTGTGATTATAAATAGGAACCAGCCAGTGTGATTATAAAATAGGACCCAGCCAGGTGATTAAAAATAGGACCCAGCCAGGTGTGACTGATAAAATAGGACCCAGCAGGTTGATATAAATGGACCAGCCAGGTGTGATTATAAACTAGGACCCCGCCCGTGTGATTATAAAATAGGGACCCAGAAAGGGTGTTGTGATTATTAAAATGGGACACAGCCAGGTGGATTATAAAATAGGACCCAGCCAGGTTGTGATTCATAAAATAGGACCAGCCCAGGTGTGATTATAAATAGGAACCCAGCCAGGTGTGATTATAAAAAAGCACCAAGGCAGGTGTGTGTGTACAAATAGGAACAGCCAGTGTGATTATAAAATAGGACCCAGCCAGGTGTGATTAGTTAAAATAGGACCAGCCAGGTGTGATTATAAAAAGGACCCAGCAAAGTGTGATTATAATAGGACCCAGCCAGGTGTGATTATAAAATGGAACCCAGCAGGTGATTATAAAATAGGGACCCAGGGCCAGGTGTGATTATAAAATAGGACCCAGCAAGGTGTGATTATAAAAATAGTACCAGCCAGGTGTGATTATAAATAGGACCCAGCCAGGTGGATTATAAATATACCACAAGCCCAGGTTGTGATTACTAAAATAGGATCCAGCCAGGTGTGATTTATAAAATAGTACCCAGCCAGGTGTGATAGTAAAATAGGACCCAGCCAGGGTGATTATAAAATAGGACCCCCAGCCAGCGTGTTGTGATTATAAACAAGGACCAGCCAGTGTGATCTATAAAATAGGACCCATCCAGGTGTGATTATAAAATTAGTAACCAGTCAGGTGTGATTATAAAATAGGACCAAGCCAGGTGTGATTATAAAATAGGACCAATCCAGGTGTGATTATAAACATAGGACCCAGCAGGGATTATACAATAGGACCAGTAGGTGTGATTATTAAAATGTTACCCAGCCAGGTGTGGTGATTTAAATAGGACCCATCAAGGTGTGATTAAAAATCGGACCAGCCAGGTGGGCTTATAAAATAGGACCCCAGTCAGGTGTGATTATAAAATAGTACCCAGCAGAGGGCTTGTGATGATCAAATAGACCCAGCCAGGTTTGTGATTATAACTTAGTACACAGCCAGGTGTGATTATAAAATAGTAACCAGCCAGGATGTGTGTGTGCTGTGATTAGAAATAGGATCCAAGCAGTGTGATTATCAATAGTACCCAGCCAGGTGTGATTATAAAATAGTACCAGCCAGTGTGATTATAAAATAGTACCAGCCAGGTGTGATATAAATAGGGACCAGCCGGTGTGATATAAAATAGGACCCAGCAAGGTGTGATTATAAAATAAGGACCCAGCCAGGTGGATTATAAAAAAAGGACCCCAGCCAGGTGGATTATAAAATAGCCCAGCCAGGTGTGATATAAATGGACCCAGCCAGGGTGATTATAAAGATAGGACCCAGCCAGGTGTGATTATAAAATAGGACCCAGCCAGGTGTGATTATAAAATAGGACCCAGCCAGGTGGATTATAAAAATAGGGACCCAGCAGGTGTATTATTAAAAAAAGAACAGGGAGATTCAATAAAAGTTCTTATCGTTTAAAATGGTGCGAATTTTGCCCCAAACCAATCAAATCTTATTGAACATTGGAAAGCTACACTGATTGGTTGGGGCAAAGTAGGCACATTTAAAACGTAAGAACTTTAATGAATAAACCCCTGTTGTGAACAAGCCAAGTCGATCTGAATCTGATGTTTTGGCATCAGACTTTTGATCACATATTTATATAAATCGGGATAAACATTGATACCACCATCTTTTGCCATTCGCTTTTCGCAGTACATTGTGGAGTGTGTGTCCCTACAAGGAAGGGTCCGACTTTTTCCAGCATTTTTGTATATGTCATTCTCAGGTTTTACCAAAATTCCATTTCTCTTCGTTTTTTTTTTTTTTCATTAAAAATTCGAGCTTTGTCATTGCGATGTCCTGCGACGGGATAAATTGCGAAAATAGCGACGTTTATAAATATGCCCTTTGTATTTTTCAGGTTAATTGAAGAATTGGAAGTAAAAGAAGCTAGTCCTCCCTCTGTTTTGCAATGAATGATAAGGAGAAGGCAGCGAAGTTACAGTACTTATCGTAATCATGATCCTTCATCTGTTCCTCTTGACATGGTCTGAGGGAGCTTGTGCTGTGATGCAAAGATCCCTTGGACCTGTGAAAGATGCAGGCGCTTGGAAGTACTTAAATTTCCCTCCCTGCTCATCGTTTTATTCAAGAATGGGAGGTAAGAAAGGCTCCTTTACCTCCCATTTTCAATTTATAAACGTGAAAAAAGTGAAGTCTGTTTTACGAGTGGAGAAACCCTTTAATTTTAGCACTTTTTAATCACTTTAGGCCAACAAATATCTTCAAAGTGTGCAGCTAGGCACAAAGAAAGACGGAGGACAGCTGTTAAGATTTGAACATGGCTTGCAAAGTTGTGTGGAGAAACTCAATACAATCAAGCTGGAGCGGCACCTATCACAAACCCACACAACAGTGTTTTTAAAGAATAATGGAGAAATGGTGATTAGCAACACAAGATATGACTGAAGTGCCCAAGAAAGTAAAGAGCCTTCTTAAAGCTAAAATTTGAAGCAGAAAAAATGATTATAAAACAAAGGAAGGGGACGTGATGTACCAGTTTACCGTGAGCTTGGCCATGTGCCAGGTAGGTGATAAACGCAGCTGGTCAATCATTGAGCATAGTAGATAGTACTTTAGGTCCACAATTCTGATGGGGCAAAAAAAATACAGGAATGAGCATTTCAGTAAGGTGGAAATGCCACCATGTATTTAATTTTAAATAGGTTACTACCTAGTATGCGTTAAGGGGTAGGGGAAACTATGTTTTCTTCTTACGGATTTTTTTTTCTATTTTTTCTTTTTCTCTCCTCCTCTTCTCTACTCTCTTCTTTCTCTTTTTCCTCTCTCCCGACTTCTCCCCCTCTTTCGTATTGCCGGTAAAGGCCATGGGTCGACAATAGGTTGGTTGGGAAAGACGGAAAATTTTGTCTGTCTGCATAGGCCATGTGTATGGCCCACCTTTAGTTGGGCCCAGGGAAGCTTGGTCAGTTCCAGTGAATCTCCCAGCAAGTCACAGAAAGATTAAATTAACTCATTTGGATTCTACAACAACTTCACCCCGCTCTTCTGAATACTTGGACTATGGGAGACTCTCTCAAACCAATTTAGTTTGTAGCTGGGATTCAGGAATCTTTAAAATTGGGCCAACCATGGCGCCTACGACATAGATTCCGAGATTTATTGTCACTCTTCAAGACTGGTCAACACCGGCATTCGTGTTCTGCACCAAGAGGAGATTAGGACTCCGGGTAGCTTAGGCCTTCAATTCTTAGACGCAAAACATAAGCATACGATCAGTATCTCATATAGTTGACAGTTTCTATCTCTAAATATTTAAATGATAACTTAAGTGAGGTGCCAAAAACCCTAGGGACACCCCTGGTACCAATACAATAATACCAATTGAATTTGCTATTACAGACACCACACAATCGTTAAAGGACAATTATACTTACCATTTCCTCGATCCAGTCCTACAAAGTACCCAGGGTGAGGACCTAAAACGCTAAGTCCTCACCTCTGGATACTTTACAAAAGTCCTGAAGTACTTACTTGTAATCTCCCTCGTCGCTCCAGTCGGATCTTCCCCGCTGGCACTGTCAGTGACAGTCCGGGAGGCAGCAAATGGGAAGACACGCCTCCTTGCAGAGCACGTCTTCCCATTGGCTGCCACGCGACCTGTCACTCAAAGTGCCAGTGGTGAGGATCGGACCGGAGCTACGAGGGAGATTACAAGTAAGTAGTGCAGGACTTTTGTAAAGTACCCAGAGGTGAGGACTTAGCATTGTAGGTCCTCACCCTGGGTACTTTGCAGGAGTGGGGGGAAAGGAACGAGGGGGAGGTGAGTATAATTGTCCTTTAACTTCATTAGATCTGCTTAAGGGAAAGGAAGCTCAAAATGTACAACTGTTCAAGCAGGAATTTTAACCCCGTGACTGCCTAACAGTTAAACAATGTGGGAGCTGCCATACTGCTTGTCATGCCGGTAACGTGAGGTAATTCAAAAATTAAGAGTGCAATTCCCAGGGGTATGTACAAGTCTGTCTGCAGTGTGCAAACTTCACCCAAAATTGAGAGACATAGATTCTTTTGTCTGAATTGGAAGGGGGATGAAGTCACGTGGAAATAGGGAATTGGAAATTGAGACTGCTACGTAATAATGCTCAGATTTCATGAAAAAAGAGCTGAATGTTTTCATTGCTGATTTGACAGTAAATAGTTTGCATTGTATTGTGGTTTGCATTAATTCTTCAAAATCCTAATTCATGGGATGTGGATTCCTTCCCAGCAAATTCTGAAATTTCTATCGAGCACATTCAACATCACACTTCATTAAGTCAACAATTCATCAAAGAATGGTTTGGGATGAAATAGATTCTTCAAGGCAAAATTCTACCTTCAAGATAAGTCAAGGAAGGGTCACATAGATTGATATAAGAGCTGAGAAAAACAGCTTTTGATACCATTAAAAGTTTCTGGGGTGACCTTCATATCTTGCATCAATGGATAAACCAGGTATTGGGCGATGTTTTGAATAAATGAATAAAATGAAAATTGCCAAACTCTTCAAAACATTCCATAGTCCTAAGGACATTTTCAAATCGTTATCAGGTTGAGTCCCATAAATCATCCTAACTGTGTGAATTGGAAGGGTCTAAACTGAAAGGTTTACTATTTAATGTTCGGCTGGCAAAGATGTACAGTAGTAAATGGAATGTTTTTACTATGCCCATTGGCCTTTTAAATAGCTACTCTTTCACAAGCGGTTGAACTAAAATGTTTGCATTGTGTAAATATAAAAGGACAATATCTGAATACCAGAAATAACCTTTGTGAGTAGATATAGTCTAGTTTGAAAAGGGACTGAGGGAAACAATATCCACTTAATTCAATTGCTAATGTTTCCAGTAAGCTTTGTTCTATGTCTGATAAGAGTAATGAGCTTACATTGCGTAGAATGGGAACCACTGTACTAAATGCATTTAGAGATGCCAGCTCTTATTATCCTTATTTCAGCAATTACCCAGCGTTATTGATACTGTCTCTATTTTCCTGTGTTATATCGCTAATAACTTGCATTTTTAGGAATTGAATACTGACGAATGTTTGGTTTAGTGACAAAGTGCATCATCCAACAAACCATAGTTATTAAAGGAGAAATATTAGCCAAATGCAATATGTGCTTAAATTTCAGGCTAGAAATCATTGGGGAATTCTTAAATAAGGAGCATTTAATAACACTACCAGACCATACATAACACTAATCATTCTTAAACAGCAATTCTTCATATATAACAATTTAGATCCTCAAATGGCAATACTAATCCTTAAATAAATATACCATTCCTTAAATAAGCCTACCAGTCTTTAAATAAGTCTACCAGTCCTTAAAGGGTACAGTATTTCCACTCTGAAAAATAATATGGGCTAAAGTAAAAGTTCTGCATGTAAAAAAACATAAAAAACCTGCTGTAAATCTGGCCATTCCAGCGCAAGTTTCCTCAAGTCGTCGGAAAGTCTGACCTCCCTTGAGGGGGGGTCAGAGATTCCGATGACTTAAGGGAACTTTATTGTGTACCTATACCACTTAGTATGTGGACCACTAAGACAGGTGTGTCCCTTTTCTTGATGCCCTCCCCCACCTTTTCCTCTCCCCCTGGGTGTCCCTTCTCCCTTTCCCACTGAGCTGCAGGTCAAATGACCTTCCAATTCATGCTGGACACAGAGCCTTAGTGAAAGATTGAGAAGGGACAGAGAGACAAGTCTAAAGCTGGGTACACACAATGAGATATTTCGGTCCGATCGACCGATAGTTCAGTGTATAGTCGATCGGACCGAAATTATCGCATCCGAATGCGCCCATGTCCGACCAACCGTTCATCCGAATCGGACGAAAGGACGATCGGACATGGTGGAAAACCTTGTCCGATCGTGCAGTCCTCTATGGACCGCACGATCGGTCGCGGTAACTATTGGACGCGGCTGCTTTTGCCGCGACCGACAGTCGTTCCTCCTGGCTGACCGGTCGAAAGTATCGAACGGTCGGTTAGGAGGTAAAATCGCTAGGTGTGTACCTAGCTTTTAAGGGAGGTGTTAGTTCATAGAATGTCCTGCACCCATGGTAAGAGTCTTGAATGACAGATTCCACAGCACTGTTATGAACCCCTCCCCCCCAAAGGAAAAAAAAAAATGAGGTGATCTTCTGGAGACAGCTGCAATGATTAGGAACAGATTTTTTTTTTCGGGGTTGTGGGGCTTGGGTACTACATTGTAATCAATTTTGTGTGTGTGTGTGTGAATGGACATACCCTTTAAATAAATCTGCCAGTCTTTAAATAAAGGTGGCCATACACATGCTGTGGGGACCGCACACATGGACCTGACCGATCCCCATACGTGCTATAGGGATCGGTCAGCCATGTGGCCATACATCGCACAATCGTATCAGCTCCCTTTACTAAAGGCTCCCTTTACTTTCCGTCATTCCCGGTCGTTCTCCAGCACTCTGGTCGGTCGGGAACAGTCCCTACACACTGATCATAATTCCCCAACGGGATTTACCTATTGTTGTTTGTGTGTATGGCCACCTTAAAGCTAGGTACACACCTAGTGATTTTTCCTCCTGACCGACCATTCGATACTTTCGACCGGTCAGCCAGGAGGAAGCACCTCTTAAAGAAACATACACCCAATAAAAACATACAAACCCAAGTAACATATTATGTTAAATATTAACTCAAAGTGCAAGAAAACCAACTTAAAAACATTTAAAATAAAAATACATCACAGTATTTGTTAAATATTCAATACCCTAAGTATACATAAGGCTAGGAGTAGGGGGATTAATAGCAAGGTTAGTATAGCTATTGCTTAGATTAGGTATTATATATAACCTAAATAAAGTACATAAAATAGACTGTATATATAAAGAGAATATAAATATATGTATAAAAAGAATTCCAAAGAAACAGTGGATTATCCATAAAATTCAGAGATCTACAAAGCCTGTAACGTCAAATAACGAAGTTAACTATAGAAACTTTGTATTGGGTGCTTTACACATTATTATAGGAAAGTTATAGCAGTCATTTACATATGTAGGTTTCCCTGATGTAGATAATAGGACGATCAGATCATTAAAATGACTGCATTTTTGTAGACTGTGGAAGCCAGATTCCCGTATGGTCAGCATTAAAGGGCATGTCCACCCCGAAAATTAACTTTTGATATGTGGTAGGGCATGCTCCCCCAGCCCCAACAGCATTAATATAATTGTTAGAAAGTCCCCCGATTCTTACTTACCTGCCCTCTCCCCCTCGCCGCAGTGTTCAGGCCCTCTGCTTGTATGGAATTGCAAGCAGGGGGCGGGACTGGCAGCCGCGTCCGTGATTGGCTGAGAGGCAGGGAGGGCTGCACTGAGCATGCCTCAACCTTGATGAGGTTGAGGAGTCCTCAGAACATCATGATTCACACACTGCCTCCTACACAGCAGTTTCCTGGACTTGGAGGGGCACAGCAGGGAAACTATTTTGAGCAGGAATGTAAGATAGGATTGTTTTAAACTACTTGATGTGTCCAGTAAGGGGTTAAATTTTAGTTTTGGGGCTGGACATGCCCTTTAAGTAGCACAAGATGTCTCATGGGTGTTTTGGAATTATTGCAGTGCAATTGAAATTTTTATTACTCAGTCTGGGTTATTCAAACATCTTGGATGTTTTGCTGATTCTACCAGATTTGATATGCTGTACATTATAACAATTTCAACCTATAGTGCTGTCAAGTACATTCAATTGGTTGTTGCAGATTAACTGCACAGGTTAAAGCAACCTCCACACGGGATCGAGATTTGGAGCAATTTCATCTGAATCGCTCAAATGTCGAAACATGTTTTCCGTTTTTCCAATCAACCGCTAGACAATGTCGATCAGTTTATCAGGAAAAAAAGATCGGGCCAGGCTGAAAATCTTCCACTGACCCCATCTTCTGTCCCAATCTGTCTGCCGGTTTCAAGCTGAAATCTGCAGAAAGATCGAGGTCTCAAGGTTGGGAACTTTGAGCTGTTCTTATGATCAGATGTCCGATCATTACCATTGATCGGAAATCCTATAGGAATAAAGTCTTCCCGTGTGTAGCTAACTTAACTTTCGCCCCTTTTATTGAATCAGCTCCAGAGAGTACTACACACAGTACATACCTAATGAGCAATCTGATTACGAATTGACTTTCAGGTGTTCATCACATGGGGGTAATCATTTACGTTAAATGTATTGTTAATGCATATTACAGAACACTACACTGCAATATATACAATGAGGACAAAAACCTAAAATGTCATATTGTTGAAATACTGCCGCATTCCTATTAGACCTCACTTGGGATTACCATGCCTGCTTATTATGTTAAACTTAAGCCTAATAGAATTAACCAAGCGGACACAAGAGTTGGGTGAATAAATTTGGCCACAGCTTTATTAACACATTTACAACATGTGTTCACACATTGCCAATCATAAAGTGTACATCCTTGCCTCGTGATCCAATGACCACCCCCAGCCGTAGCCAAAGCTAAATGCCACGCCTCTGGGTCCCCAGAGGGCATGTAACGGCTCAACACCATAACCATTGCAAGGATGACACCGCCCCGCTGTGACTCCAACATATTTCTCATATTCTAATAACAGAATAACATAATAACATAACTTTAGGGAGGGAGGGAGGGGACCTCTCTGTTCTTCCTAGCAATTCTAAAAATGGCGCTGGCTCCGACTGCATGGCTGCCTCTTATAGGGGCAGTGACGTCATCCATGATGCCGAGATCCCGCCTCTGGCGAGATCCGGCGCAACCAATCGGCCGCTGCGCCCGCCGATGACGTCATCGCGGAAGCGCCGGACCCGCGAGAAGATGAAGGACGGACCCACCCCGCTGCCTACAACTCCCAGCATGCCTGGAGGGACCACCCCCCGCTCGAGGTCAGTCGCCCCGCCCCCTAACACGCGCCGGTGCTACCATATTTGATAGCAATGGATAGCTGCTTTTGTGATATACACAGCATGCTCCCATTGTAAAATAGTAAGTTTTTATTTATACCAGTCTTCTTTAAAACAGCTCATTTACAAACCTTAACATACACCAAGGATGTCCAACCTGGATCCCTCCTGATGTTTGTGAATGCAACCAAGGAATGCAGGAAATTGTAGTTTTCAAACATCTGAAAGGCCACAGGTTGGATATCCATGTTGTAGATCATTGAAAAGTAACATCAAATCCCACATTCATGTAACTAATTATGGATTCTTCAGGTTTTTACATGCAATGTGCAATAGTATAGAAATGTGATATTTCTTTAACATTTAATAGCAGGGTTAAGGATAAGTGCACTGTAAAATCAAGTTATGTTCATTTGGAAGCTGCAGCTTTAAATATACCGTTGCCATATTTTTTTTTTTACCTATGTCCCTCCAGAGCCTAGCTTTGTGCCTTGAAAGTTGCTGACATCTTGTTACTGGTTTGGTGAAAGTTAAGCTCCGCCCCTCTGCGATTTCCTCTGCTTTCTCCTGCTTGAGCCTCAAACAGTAACGCTTGTGAGTTCCGTGCACTCTCCTGCTTGAGCCTCAAACAGTAATGCTTGTGAGTTCCGTGCGCTCTCCTGCTTGAGCCTCACACAGTAATGCCTGTGAGTTCCGTGCACTCTCCTGCGGAACTCACAAGCATTACTGTTTGAGGCTCAAGCTGGAGAAAGCACCTAAGCAGGAGAAAGCAATCCCTTTACGCCCCCCCAAAACATTGGATTGCTTTATGTCTGAATAAATTATAGGGGTTTTCCCCCTTTGTCCCCTGCTCATCCGTGTAGCGTTCTGGTTCCTCTTTCTGTTCTGCAGTGACGATTGGCCCTTTGGAATGGGGTTTGAACGGAGCAGCACCGGAGATAACCAGCAGGTGTGTGAGTGTGCCTATCTATTATTGTTTTAAGATTCAGTAATTAGACATTATTAAGTACAACTTTAGGCTCTGTGTTGGAAATCTCCCTGCAGATTTGTTACAAAGATAATCACAAGGATTGAAAATAATCAGATTACTTTGACACTCTCATCAATGATAAATTATATAAACTGTTGTAAAGAGATGATGTTATTCATAAAAGTTAAGTAATTCATAAAAAAAATCTTCCATATGGATATCAATCCAAATTCTATTAATCATCTCATCTTCTTTGCTAACATCCCATCAACTATGTGTTTTTGTAATTTTCTCTTAATGTGCTAAATCCTGCTTCACTTTGCAATAAGTTTGCAATAAGTTTACCAGATCCTACCAGACCCTGTCTAGAAGAGCTCACATTCTAAATAGTTTATGGCATAAACAACCCATTAGTATGTCTTTCAGATTCCTACTGCATAGATTTCAGGCCCGATACACATGAGATGATCTGTAGTCTAGTGGTCACGAACATTGGGTCAAAAGTTATTTTTTGTACCTTACATTTACATTGCCACAAGCCGCAAAGAAATGTCTGCATTTTGGGCTCATTGTGGGATTCTGCCTGTAACAACTTTTCATCCAACTTTTATTGGCATTCAGGCAGTGTTGAGATGAGAAAATATAGACAATGACACGGTTACAAAACATGAGGTTAACACAAAACACTAGACCAAGGATAGGTCGAGCTAAGGTTCTAGCATTAGAGACTACAAACAAAAGAGGCTACAGAGAACAGAAATTTGGAATTACCGTATATACTCGAGTATAAGCCGACCCGAGTATAAGCCGAGGTACCCATTTTTACCTGGAAAATTAATAAAAATTGATTGACTCGAGTATAAGCCGAGGGTAGAAATTATCACCACTACTGCAAACCTGTAATTACCTAAAATGATTAGAAAATGATCATGAATAAAGAGGAGGTCCATGTTTTATTTTTAGAGTATTTATTTTCAAATAAAACAACCTGTTTTGTAGTCAGTATACCGTATGCATTAAAGCAACATTAGATACCACAAACATACCAGTACCCATAAAACTACCGGTACCGCAAAAACAAGTACGTATGGAAAATATTTTAACTGGGAAACCTTTTTCCTGAATCAAAGTTCAATGGCTTGAACAGCAATATGAAACATGCGGTACTCTAAAATCCTTCAAAGTCAGATTCCTCATCATCGGTTTCTCCAAATAGTGCCTCAAATTCATCTAGTGTAATGTCATCTGCATAGACATTATCATCACCATCATCAATATTTACATCTTCCTCATCACTGCTGCTGTGCTGAAACAAAACATCATCTTCTGTACCATCCATGGCATTACTTATACCGCATTTCTGAAAAGCATGTTTGATTATGTCTTCTGGAATGTCCTCCCATGCATCTCGTACCCACTTTGCTACTAATTCTATGTCAGGCTTCATAAGATTTCCACCTTTTGTCAATTTGGCTTGACCTGATGACATCCATTCGTGCCACATTTTTCGCACACGGTCTTTAAAAGGTTTGTTTATAGACACATCCAAGGGCTGTAAAATAGATGTAAGCCCACCTGGAATAACAGCCAAAGTGGTCTGAAATGACTTAGCCATTGTTTTTACATCTTCACATATATGGGCTCTAAACATATCCCAAACTAGCAATGAGGGATTTTTTTTTAAAGCTACTCCTGGTCGTCCATTCCAAATCTCCTCTAGCCATTTTTTTGTTCCTTGTTCATCCATCCAGCCTTTAACATGTGGACGGACAGTGATTCGCGGGGGGAATTTGGCATTCTTAGGCAAGGTCTTCCTTTTAAATATAATAACAGGCCGCAGCTTGACTCCATTGGCCAAACATGCCAGAACCACTGTGAAATGATTTTTTTCATTCCCTGTCGTTCTAAGGAAAATAGTTTTTTCTCCCAAGGATGCCACTGTTCTGTTGCTTGGAAGATCAAAAGTCATTGCTGTCTCATCCATATTCCCGATACTTCCAAGGTCATAATTATAAAGCTTTCTTTGTTTTATAATGAATTGATGGAATGACATCACCTTTTCCTCAAGATTCTGTGGTAGTTTTTGTGAAATCTTCGTTCTCTGGCGCAAGCAAAGTCCAAACCGATTCATAAAGCGTGTACACCATCCAGCTGATGCAACGAAGTTCTCAATGCCCACTGTTTTATATTTCTCATCTTTAGCCATTTGAAGGGCACGTAATCGGATTCCCATGCGTGTTACACAGTATCCATTTTGACGACATTCCACAACCCATTTATGTAAGTCAGTCTCTAGAGCCCCATATGAGGTTGTTAAACCACGACGAGCCTTTTTTGACTTTGGCATCTTCTCCAATTCGGACTTCATTTTTCGCCAAACTCGAACCTGTTTTTCGTCAACGCCAAATTCCCGTCCTGCAACAGAATTATTGCTTTCCTCTGCTCTTGAAACAACCGTGAGTTTAAAGCCAGCGTCGTAAGATCTGCGTTTTTGTTTTCTTCCACGATCAACCGTTTCTAACAGATTAAAAATACACAGAAGAGCCAGTAAGAAAACTTGAACCCCATACCTTAAGAGCAGAGTTTACCGTAGTTACCATAAGTGAGGCACTGATTACCGGTACTGCAAGTTCAAAAAAAAAAAATTCCCAACTCTGTAACTCATCTTTCTGAGGCACTCCAGATGTTTGGAAACTACAACTCCCAGCAATCAAAGCATGCTGGGAGTTGTAGTTTCCTAACATTTGTATTGGCAACAGTCAAACATAATTTTCCTAATCCAGAAAGTTTTAGTGTGCCTGCATAAAGGAAAACCTGCATGCCTGCAGGAATGCAATTAGCCTGAATCTCTCCTATAACCTCTTTTAGCACATTGTACTGACTGTACTGACTGTACTATCATCACATCACAGTTGTCAAAAAAAATCCATCTAGCAGACACTTATAGGTACCGGTAGTCTCAGTTGGCCTTGTACAGAGTATGGGACATGGAGTGACAAGATATTCTGCACTGTGATTTAGGGGGATTTTCAGGGCAGTTATTGAATTTCACTAACATGCCTATCACAATCTTATTACAATGATCCAACAATAAAAGCATCAAGAATACTGTACGGTAATTATAACTTAAGTGTACTGGTTGGTGACTTACCGGTCACACAGGACCGGACAGGAGCATAGCTCATTCCCTGCTCCTCCATTCCGGCTGCACTACAGGTACCGGTATGCACTTACGTAATGGCGCGCCCACGCCTAACGTGCCCGCGCCCGTGCGCTTCTGCTTCTCTGTGCTTGTGCCCTGCTTCTCTGTGCAGCTCCCGATGTCCTCCCGATGCTCCCTGCCGGTGTACAAGCTCAGGCTCCCTCCCGATGTCCAAGGCCGGTGTCCAAGGCTGTGCAGATACCTTATGGGCTGGTACAATACCGGTAAGTGAAAAACTTGCCATTTTCCTGCAGATTTTAGCTGTGACTCGAGTATAAGCCGAGGTCGGGTTTTGAGGCTATTTTTAAAGCCTGAAAACCTCGGCTTATACTCGAGTATATACGGTAGATACAAATGCACATTCAAGCTCAATGACACTGTAAACAAGGGAAGGGACTCAGGGTTAGGATTTATATAGAAAATGTAATTGGGTAACAAAGGGTTAGTGCTAACATAAAGTAGCCTCTGGAAGATGTAGGGATAAAGAAAAACCAAAGACCATGCAATCTGCCTAGGTTTTAAAACCTGGCAAACATATCCCAGAAGGACCTACTCCATCAGTTCCTGCATGAATAAAAGCACATACTATATATTCCTGTAGAAGCATGTAAGGGTTGTGCCCTGCAAAAAAAGAGGAATAGAGAATTACTATCTTTCCACTTAAGGCTAAACACCCTAACAATGATCAAACCTCCCCATTTAACGCATGGAACGCACACTAAGCGTATATGAGAGGAATATTTATCACAAGTACATAGTATCAAAAAAAGAAAAGAGAAGAACAAAGAATTAAAGGGCATCTATAGTGAAAAAGATACATTTCCCCTTTACAAAGTTAAATTCATGTACTCTGTGCTGCCTTAATCCTATCTCTGTCAGTGACTTACCGTATATACTCCAGTGTTCTCCCTAGGGTCTTTTAGCCGGGTGGCCCACCCGGCTACTTTTTCATGCCACCCGGCTGGAAAAAAATTCTTGAGAGAACACTTGTGATTTAAAAGAATTTAGAAGTAGGTTTAATAGGTGTGCGCCAATAGGTCAGTAAAAACTTCCGCCAAAACTGCTCAGTCCAGACCCCTTTTTTACACCTGCAAGATTATTTTAGCACTTTAACTAGCTTTTCCAAGATCTCCAAGGCCACAAAAGGGTGTCACGTGCTTGTGCTGCTATGTTACATGGGTTACCTGCAGATGTTGACGAACTACAACTCCCTGCATTCTACATTCTACCTATATAATGAGCATGATGCAGTGCACATTTTCCCTTACCACCAAATTTCCCTGTCCTACCCCACCCGGCTACTTTTTCATGCCACCCGGCAGGAAAAAAATTCTGGGGAGAACACTGTACTCGAGTATAAGCCGACCCGAGTATAAGCCGAGGTACCCTTTTTACCTAAAAAAAGTAGGAAAAATTGATTGACTCGAGTATAAGCCGAGGTTAGGCACTATGACCACTACTGCCTTCTGATTCAGTATTGTTTGAGTCTTAAGTTGCCCTTTAAATGGACAGCAGATTTCCCATACAGATGTTTTAAAACTACAACTCCCAGCAACTAAAACATGCTGGGAGTTGTAGTTTCCAAACATCTGTATGGGAATTCTGCTGTCAATTTAAAGGGCAACTTAAGCCTCAAAACAATATAAAATCAAAAGGCAATCTACTGCAATACATACCTTCTTCCTTCTGATTCCTTATTGTTTTGAGGCTTAAGTTGCCCTTTAAATTGACAGCAGAATTACCATACAGATGTTTGGAAACTACAACACCCAACATGCTTTAGTTGCTGGGAGTTGTAGTTTCCAAACACCTGTATGGGAATTCTGCAGTTAAAAGGCAACTGAAACATGCAGAGTAGAGCCCCCTTCCCTCCCTCCCCGGAGAGTCCCCCCAGTAAGTTGGTCCTTACTTGCCGGCTGACGTCACTACCCGGCACCTCTCACAGCCCGGCGCCGAGTAGTGACGTCAGCCGGCAAACCCACAGGACTTACCCAGCGTGCGGCAGCCGGATTTGGAGTTGAGCAACCATCGATCCGGGGTAAGGAAGGACCTTGACTCGAGTATAAGCTGAGGTAAAACCTCGGCTTATACTCGAGTATATACGGTAGTTTAACCATGGTGTCACATCTGTGTGCAGCACTTCCCCCTCCCCTCTGTTACCTCCTCCATGTCTCAACTACGGCTAACCGACAAGCTTATCATGTGCAGTAGGAGTTAAAAGTTCAACATCCTGAAAAACACACCCACACACAGTGGCCAATAGAAAGCAAGCTGTCCTGGAGACACGGTAGAAGAAGGAGAACAGTACAGATTACGATCTCTCTCTTTGTGACCCATCATCAATCAGTGAAGGCTATTAAGTAGGGGGGTCAAGTGCAGCTTTATATCTACCATGAAAGCTATCTCTCTCCCCCTGCTAATGCTGTTATCTCTATGTTTATTACAGAGCAGGGAGGGGGGATCACGTCACAGGGATTTGATTGACAGTAGGAGTAAAGGAATGCAATCGCATATTCTTCTAACTGATGTATCTGAGGAGAGGGAATCTGAAAAAAGTGAAGACACTGTAGGGGTTGTGGGGAATTATAGAACACATGGAAAGAAAGAAAAAAAAGTAAATTTTCCCACTACCCTTTAATCTCCTTAACAAAATCACCGAACTAGAAAATAAACATAAATCTAACCCTAACCAAGAAATATACGATCACCTCAACCAAACCAGAACACAACTACACCAATTAAATCTATACACATTCGACAAACTTCTTAGAAGAACAAAAGCAACATTTTATGCACAAGGACCTAAGGCCAGCAAGGCACTAGCAAACAAGTTCAAAAATAAACAAATGAAATCCAAAATATCCCTTATCACAAATAACAGGGGAGAAAAAATAATAAACCCACAACAAATTGCAAACTCATTTGCAAAATACTATGAAGCACTATATAATCTAAGAAAAGACAAAACAAATCACATCCCAAATAAACACGAAATAGACAAATTCTTAGAAACACTAAACATACCGAAACTTAAATCCTCCCAACTAGAATCTCTTAACAAACCCATACAAAAATCCGAAATTTTCAAAGCCATTTTTAACCGACCCTCAAACAAAACACCAAGATGTGACGGATATACTACAGAATACTACAAAACATTTCATGATATCCTTATACCACATTTACACACAATATTCAACAACACAGTGGAACAAAATGGTTTTCCTAAAGAGATGTTACAAGCTATGATAGTCCCAGTATTAAAACCAAACTACAGACCCATATCACTATTAAATGTAGATATTAAAATATACGCCAAAATATTAGCCTATCGACTCCAGTCATTCCTACCTGACCTAATATCAACAGATCAAGTAGGCTTTATAGACAACAGACAATCATACGAAAACCCAAAATGCATCCACCAACAGCAAATGCTAGCAAACTCTAGTGTACAGGGGCCTGGCCCTTGTGCTGGATTAAAGAGCTTCGGTAAAGAGATAATTATTTTATTCCCATAGTTTCCACAGATTCTAAAGCGAACGCGGGGCATGTCCCGCGATGCATGGCGGTATACGAACGGCCCAATATCAGTGAGTGTATGGGCTTTTGGTCAGGCATGGCTGATAATCCAACCTGGCGAATCAGCAAAGATGCCCAACTGAACAGCTTTTTTGGCCTACCGAGTGCCCATACGCTTACCAATAGTTGGCCGAAATGGCTATTCGTGCACCATTGTGTATCGCCTTTACTGAGACACCGGTAATGGATATTAAAATGTTTTTTTTACCATTCAGTTAGTGATTGAGGGAATGTATATATTTATTTAGCAATTGTAGTTAAAATGCCATTTTCTTAGTCTTATATTTATTTATAATTCTATATACTATTTTTTTTTTTTTTTTTATAATTTTGCATTATCTATTAGAAATGTATAATTTATTGCATCTAATAACAGGAAAAAATGGCCAAAACAAAACTTTCTTGGACTCATTCTAGAATAAATGCTTTAAATGTCCTTCATCCGAATTCACGCTAAATACTATTTAAATTGCAGTTCTCTTAATGATTTCTGAATGTTTTCTAAGAAGAAGCCATTTTGTCTTGATGAATTAGTTTAATACCGTTGGCAATTCAGTTCTAATTCTTTAATGTTATTAATACCAAACAACCCACACATTAATCTACTAAAAAGCTATGAAGGAATTATTTGGATTCTAATTGTGAACACAACAATGTCAGATTCACAAACATTTTATCTGTAGAAACAAATAAGATAATCCAAACCAAGATGTAGAAAAATGACATGATATGACAACTCGTTACAACTAAGTGGGATTGTCTCTACTTAAATGACACAATGAAAGAGGATATGTTTATGTGGATGGAATTTGTTTTTAAATATACACAAGCAAATGCTTACCACAGCTGGTGTTTTAAATATTTGTCATGTACAGTCTCTCTATATATATAATATTTATGTAAGCTTTTATAGAACATATGTGGAAATACACATGCAGTTAAAGCCTTACAGTTGATTGGTCATAAACTGACTTAAGTGTAATTTTTTTATTTATTTGTTCAACTGTTAAATGTGATTATAGAGATTGAGAGCTAGAGATAAGCTAGGTACACACAGTAATGATAAAGCTCCGATACCGCCATCATTGAATGATCGCCTATACAATACCATAGTGGTAGTTTACTACTGCTTGGCAGTGTACTAATAAATGTACATCCGTGAAAGTACGATTACCTGTGATATAGGAAAGTTCAGATACCGCAGGTTAATAAATTTGGTCCATAATGGTAGACAAGGCTACATGATATTGGCATATCTGTATACATTTTGGGGATGAGGTATTGCAGATTTCCTCATTATCTATTAATGTCAATAACAAACCCTGGCCTATAACCATCCAGCATATAGACAGTTATGTATTCCATTGTCTCATTGGATGATAATGATATTGTCAAGGAGTTTTTGAGATTTTGGTGAGAGAGTTTCCCACCCATGTCTGAATACTCGTTTTTCTTTTAGTATTTTCTTTGAGTATAATTAGAATTGTTTTATTAAAAAGCAATTTTAGAGACATTTCAATGGGAAGAAACTCAGAATGCCTAATAAATGTTAATTCCGTTGACAATAGGTGATCACTTATTTTTTTTTTTTTTATGTAGGTTAAAGGATATCTACACTGGGATTTTTACTGGAAACAATAATTCTTCCAAACTATCAATGTACTATTTTTTGTTGTTTATCTGACACCTATTTGTTTAGACATCCAATCTGAAACATTTTAAATTTCAGCTGTCAATCAAGTGCCTTATCATAAACACTTGTGTTATCTATAGTTTTGCTGTAGCTGGAATAATGACAGTTGGTATGTGAACTGCATGGTGGGAAATTCCCTCTCCCAATTCTGCCTCATGGGGATTTACTGAGCGTGCTTTCCCTCACAGAGAGTCAGATAGTCTGTCAGGGGGCTGGGGGACTAAGCTTGAGCAAAAAAGTAATTTTTTCAGTGTACAGTTCCTTTTAAGATAAGAGAAAAAACTGATATTTGCTGCAGCTGAGAAAAAAGGATGGCTTATTTATTGATAGTTGAATGTAACTCTTTAAGGGATAGGCCACACTAGCGTGTTTTTCGAGCATTTGTACGTTGGTGCGTTAACGCATGTGTTTCCATAACGGAAAACGGCAAAATCGCATGCACAAAACACACGCGCAAACGCAAAAAGAATCGTGCACACAAACGCTCGCGATTTTGTACGTGATTCCTGTGCATTGCTGTGTGGCCTCAGCCAAAATTTCTCCAAGAGATCCAAACACAAAAACTAATATCCTTACTGCTGGTCAATATTATATAGTACCAGCAACCCCCCGATTCTATACAGAATCATCCCCACAGCACATACACACCACCTGCGCGCTCACACCTGCCATGCCGGCAGGCTTCCCAGACTAGAAGACGTCACATTGCCAGTGCGAGCAGGTGGGTCCAGGGACCGTGCATATCGACAACCTTCTTTTAGTATAAGGGATATATAAAGTTTGCAATGAGAGGCCAGGTAAATACCAGGATAAATTCTAATGTGCAGTATACACACAGTAGAGTGCCACCTGATGTACCAGGTATATTTTGGGGGTCCTCACCTTCTGACTGCTCCGCACCCAGCAGTGACCGAAACAATTTCATGCAAATATTGTAAAGAAGGGGACGCCACACAGTAAATTTACTGCAACACAAGTGCCGTTTATTGCAACATGTTGCGGACTAACACAGAGTCCTTTTTAAAAAGTCCAAAACATTAAATATTAATATTTACACCAACACCCCCTCACTCACGCATTCCTATATAGTAACTGGGTAGTATCAATGTCCTTAAAGGACAAAAAACTGGTCACATGTACATTACCTGCCC
Organism: Hymenochirus boettgeri; assembly: GCA_019447015.1. Lineage (NCBI taxonomy): Eukaryota > Metazoa > Chordata > Amphibia > Anura > Pipidae > Hymenochirus > Hymenochirus boettgeri. The sequence goes on from CM033469.1 coordinate 348,406,233, forward strand.
CCAACCCCAACTGGTAAATTCAGCTCATTATTAGATGTATAATCAAGTATAATTATTGCCACCAATCTGGCACAGTATTCTGGCCTCCATGCAGGCAACCAAGGCTGTCACTGCTGATATCACAGCCAATGATCGATTGCGGTTTCCTTGCAGCCTTCTCGCGTGCTTATAAAAAGCTTATTGAGCAGAGGGAGGAGGCAGAAAAGAACACAAAAAAATTAATGATTAAATATTTGGTTACAAATTCATGTAACAAACTGATAAAAAAGCATTTGGAGTTGCTGACAGATAACTCACAAGTCACTAGGGGGCGATGCAATATTGGGCGCAATATGCCCAAATCAGCGCAAAACCCACGCTATCCAATATATTGTAGGGTTAGCATGGGTTTTACACTGAGTCTCCTTGCCTGTACTAATTTCCGGGAATTTTCATAAATAGCAAGGCACAGGCGATGTTACTATGTAGCGCAAAACTTTACACCATTGAATAAGAGGCATAAGCCAGCACAGATCCAGCAATGTACTAAATTTTGCACAGGGGGGGTTTGCATCGAGGGAACTCGGTCAGGTAAGCTGTGTCGGATTACCATATTGCATTGCGCCTTCTTTTATGGACATGCCCTTTAAAATTCTATTTGGTTGGAAATGCCATTGAAAATTGACAGCTTTGGGATTTACAATAAATGATCTCCAGGGCATCATTACTTGTGTATTTGGGTTTCTTTCAATATTTCAATGTTTGCGATTGTCCTTTTAACATTGAATTATCTCCATTCTAATTAAACTATTTAACACTGCACTACAAACCACAGAGTGGAAGAGAAGGTAATATGCAGCAAACGTAGGGCTTTAGCTTGGCACTGCCACATTCTCCTGTTTATATATGACATTAGCTAGGAAAAATGACATATATTTAGCACAGCTGCATCCTATCTCCGTCCAGCTCCATGTTTTTATTGCACTTGGCAGGAATGGCTGGACAGGGAAGCAATGCAGGTAATCTGTAAAAACGGCTACAGTTTTGTTACATGAACACAATCCAATTGAAGTGAAAACTATGATTAGCAACATTAATTACCATTTAAATCCCATTAAACTGCTTGGATTGCTTATGGCCCTGCAGCCAGGAAGCTGATGCGAGTAATCATGGAAGTGGCCGTTCAAACTTTGGTTGTAACCCAAGAATCATTGAAACAAATTCAAAACTTTTTACTATTGTAATTTGAAATTTAAATGTAATTGAAAATTCTTCGGTCGTATCAGTTGCCTAAAGCCTCGGGTATAAATTCATTTGTTTTTAAATGCCAAGAAATGTGTTTTTTTTTTAAATACATAATTCAATGTAAGTTTACTCTGTAACCTTGCTGAACATAAATCTGTTCAACACATCGGATTAAATCAAATAATGCAGTTTGACATGAACTGTTGACGCAAAATAAATATTTATGAAATGTCCCAAAATACCGTACACATTTGTTTTTTTGTTTTCTTATGCAATGAATGGCAAGTACACAATGGCACATTAGATCTTAGCAACTTTGTCCATGAGTCATATAAGTGGATATTATATGGTAATAACCTGCAGTTTTAATGTTTCATGATTTCTTTGCTTATTCATGAAGACAGCTATAATGACAATACTCATTCCTCCAGGAACTGCAAAGGGAATCACAATCCCAAACAAAAAACATTTATTCAATGACTGAAAATGGTTTCTCTGCATTTCACTGCAATGCCCCACTGCTTGTTCAAAGGCTGTAAATAAAGGTTGCCATACACATATACCGCGTACAGGGGATAGGTCAGGGACATGGATCCCGTTAGTACTGCATGTTACTATGTTCCAATAGAATCTGCCCATACACATGCAATCGTAATTGAATGTGTATCCATATTTTCACCTAATCAACAGTCATGACCAAAATTTTCAATGAACCGACTGTATTAAAGGGCATGTCCATCCCCAAAACTATAATTTCCCCCACTTTTGGCCCCACTCTGTAGTGTCTAAAAATCCTTACCTTACATCCCAGCTCCAAATGGTTCTCCTGTAATGTCCCTCCAAAGTCCCAAAAACTGCCCACCAGGAGTACTGCAGAGTCCATATAGGACTCTGCCTCCTATTTGACATGTGCAGGAGTACTGCAGAGTCCATATAGGACTCTGCCTCCTATTTGACATGCAGAGTCCATATAGGACTCTGCCTCTTTCGACATGTGCAGAAGAGCCTCCCCCCCCTCCCTCTCCCTCCCGATTTGGCCTCCCTCCCCCTAGCTCCAAACCTCTTTGCCATATTATAGTTATTGGTCCCCCAGCCCCAACCGCATTACTATTTTAGCAAGAAAGTCCCCCGATCTTTACTTACCTTACCTCTCTCCTTCGCCGTTTACACTACCGGCAGACGGATCCGTGATTTTTTTTAGCAAGAAAGTCCCCCGATCTTTACTTACCTTACCTCTCTCCTTCGCCGTTCTACACTACAGGCAGACGGATCCGTGATTGGCTACCTCTCAGCCAATCACGGACGCTGCTGCTGGTCCCGCCCCCTGCTTGCAGTTCTATGCAAGCAGAGGGCCGGGATTGTGCGGCGAAGGAGAGAGGTAAGGGAAGTAAATATTGGGGGACTTTCTTGCTATAAATAGTAATGCGGTTGGGGCTGGGGGACCAATAACTATAATATGGCAGTGAGTTGATTTTAAGGGTGGACATAGTCTTTAAATCAATTGTTTTATTAGTCTGTCTGAAAGGAAATTAGCCTATGAGTATTTAGCATTAATCTGAACACTGTGAACAGAATATATGCAAAATGTTTTAGCAGTTGTGTCACATTGTGCCAGGAAAATTCATTTTTAGTATTCTAATCCAACATAAACACGAGCAACAACTTTCTACAGCACCAACGTATATTATTTGTAATAAACAACCTTGTATACGATATATCATTACAACCTAATACAAATCTATGTAATATGGAACAGCTGACTGTTATTGATAGAATTATTTTAGGAACTACCGTACATCTAGAACTAGCATTGATGTATTAGAAAAGATTGGACACCAGCTGCAATTTTAGGTTGCTGAGACCTGTATAAAGGAAGTGTCTGTGTTCTTTGTCATTGAAATACATGGTAACTCAGAAGCTTCTATGATGGAAATTAACCAAACAGTTGCTGGATTTATGGCATCTGGTCATGTCTTGGATTTTGATAACTGACCAGGCAAGTTGCAAATACTAAAATAAGACAGAGTAAAGCTAGCCAGACACTAGGCAGAATTAGCTAGATTAGACCTTTGTCCCCATACACAGGATTGACATTTTGAATGATCCAATAAATTCTAATGAATCGCTCAAAATATAGAAAACCATTTTTTACAATGTTGTGAGGTTTATCGGAAAAATAAATGGTCATACGGAAATTTTCTGCCATCTTTCAGCCCCCAAATAAAGGTGAGAGGCTTTGAGCAGTTCTTACGATCGGATTTCCAATCTTTGCAACTGATCAGAAATCCAACCAAAAATCCAACATCTGCTGTGTAAGGCTAGCTTAGGCTGTGTATACATAATGCAATGTTTTGGTCCGATCAACCGGTAGTTCAGTGTACTGACGATCAGGCCATCGGGAAAAGATTGTTACGGATGTACACACATAACCTACAAAATGCCGATCCCGTCAGTACCGATTGGCTCTTTATTGGTAATGTGTTTACCCAGCTTTAGGCAAGATAAGGTTGCAAATCTGTAGGTAGGATAATGTAGCTATTTAAGGTCCATACACACGTGCGATTGCTTAATGTATGGGTGCTCGGCTCGAAAAACAAGATAACATTTACAAGATAAATAACAAGGTCTATAGGTTTTATCCATTTTATTTAGCCCGAGTGCATAGTGGACTACATCGCCATTAAAAAATGCATTAAAAATGTGTTCTCCAACATGACCACCTGTAATTGTATCATGAATGATTTAATGTAACGTTTAGCAACTAATGAACCTCAAGCGTCACCTCTTCTCCCCTTATTCCATTACATTCACAAAGATCATTCTAATTCCTGATATCAATCATTTGAGTGTTGTGCTATAAAGGGGCCTGTGCACCCAGCAATGCTATCACATGATTATACCCAGAACTTATATCTATAACCCCCGAACCAAAACTAAAAATTAACATTAAACTAAACAACCCCCCAGACCTCGCTAGGTTAAAAAAGTTCTCCTCGACTCCTAAATGTAATAACCAGCCCTTGTTCCCTCAACTATCATTTGCTGCTACTCCATGCTTTATCTGTGCAAGGCAGCAGCAGAAAGGGCATCGAGTCTCACCCAATCACAGATGCGATGCCGGTCTGGTCCATTTTGCTGCTGCCTTGCACAGAAAAGGCATGCATCAAGCAACAAAAGACAGTCGAGGGAACAAGGGCTAGTAAGTACATTTAATGTACTTTTTTAACCTAGCAAAGTTTAGGTTTTGGGGGGTGTTTAGCTTAATATCAAATTTTGTTACAACATTCCCTTTTATAATAATTATCATTTAGGTACAATGACATGGATATTTTACATTCAGTTAGATCAACTGGACTTAAGTTCTGGAATACGTTTCGCTAGTCATCCGACTGGCTTTCTCAATTCAGAATGACTTGTACCAGAATCTGCTGGCAATTAAGTCCCCTGGAAAGTCCCTAATAGCATATGACAGCCAGGTATTAGGGACCTTCTAAATGCAAGGTGTTAAATGCATTGAGGCTAAAGCTAGGTACACACACTAGGGATAAAGCGATGTTACCATCAAATCCGACAGTATCGGGGATTTATCGGCAGTGTGTGTAGCGGCTTTCCCAAAAGAGCGCACGGCCGCCAAACATCCCCATTAGCCGAGCAGTCGTTCAGAGAGACCCCTCGGCCACAGTAGACTCCCTATCGAGGTAAACACACAGTCCTGAAAGTACTCCCTATGCTATGTACATGCTGTGTGTAGCGTAAACGCTCAGGACTGTGTGTATCCTGATCTTTGAAAAACGACAGACAGGATCTGTCATTTTTCAAAAATCTGTCCTGTGTGTACCCAGCTTAAGAGGTGTTATAGGAACGCCCAGGGTAAGGTGTCAAAACAGCATTGTACATGGCAGACAGTTGGTGTCGAAACCCCCCCACACACACACACACATACATACCTCTATTCAGGCTTGGCTTCTTTATTGAGAATTGAGAGTTCCAGCGATAGCGAAACGTCTTCAAGAACTAAACTTGAAGTCCAGTTGATCTAACTGAATACAACAAACATTGATCATTATTTTACATTTGTGGCTTTATAAATACGGCCCATGGTTACCTGTATTAGCCATTAGGAAGTAAACGTGATCAATGAAAAAATCTTTGAAACTGAAACTCCTGTTTTAAAAACATCGACTGGATCACCAGCAACAACAATGTCCAGGCTGACAAAACTTACATTTTAAAGGGCAATTATAGTGAGAAAATTGTTTTTTTTTTTATTTCTTCTAATGTATCCTATAAGTCATCCCAACCACCAGGGTACCTTTAGTTTCTTTAAATTCTTCATAGTCCCCGAGATATAAGCCTTTGAATATGCTGTGATTTGTAGGAGCTGCTACACCTCATCTGTCACTCAAAGGCACACACCCACACAATCCAAAGCTCCCATGCAGTACTGTCACACACTCTCTCACCCACACTATATGTACCATGTGCAACATATAGTCAAATGCTGTAGTGCTAAACACAATCAATAAACCATTAACCCAGTAATATGAGCATAACACACTATAAAACAGCCCCTCCCCCCAAAAAAATATCTTATATACATACAAAACCAGTGATTCAAATGGAACACTAATACAGTATATATAATACAGTAATACAGACTATATACCAAACAAAACACACAGTGCAATGTATGAAATATATAGACTAAAGCAACTGAAATGTAACAGGACAACAAGCAGTGTCACTGTGTTTGTGAAGGTCTCTCACTACAAGCTGCTGTTACACTGACTCTCTTCAGTGATTATGATCTCAGCTAAGCAGGGGAGAGATATGAACTTTAGGTAAAAAATAAATAACAATTAGCAAAGTTAGAGAACAGGGAGAGTTCAGTAACTTACTTGTAAAGAATCTCAGCACCACTTGTCCTCTCTCCCCCTCTGCCCCTCCCTTCAGCATATTGCTACTTTATTCCACACTTTGGTTGCTTGCAGTCTAGCTCTGGAAGGGAGGGGTCAACAGGATGTCAGCACTTCATTTAAAGTCCTTTCAACTGACAATGCTCGGACTCTGTATACAGCCCGTCACTGCTTGAGGGGGAGTAGACAGAGAGGGGAGGGGGACTACACAGCTTGGTACAAACTTCTGCCAGTGTGAAGAAACGAAGCCACACAGAAACATGAAAGTAAGGCAGCTTATACTAAGTGATCTATACATTGTATACAGACAAAGTTTTTTTTTCACTATAGTTGCCCTTTAAACAATGAATGTAAAATAAGATGTTTAACAAAGACATTAAACCAGGAGCATCAGATTGAATTTGCTAAGCTAGCATGATGTATGCAAAGAAACCAAAGAGGTGATCTTTAGAGACTAATTTCATACAGTATTCACTAGGCATATATGAGATACAGAGCTAGGAGCAAGAAAAGCATCTTTGGAGCTTCTACATGCACATTTAAATTGAATTAGACAGTAAGAAAATCACATTAAAACAAATCTACTAAACCTAGGAACAGACATAAAGATGCATCCCTGACGTCTGACTGTCTGATGAACGGCCTTAACAGGTGACATTCGGTTCGTAAATTGGCTTTCGGCATTCGACTCTACACCCATAAACAAATCATTTCCCAAAACAGCCAATATGTTTATTGCTTTGGAAACTTTTTTGTCCTGATTAAACCCTTTCCATGATAAGATAATTTGCATGTTTTTTAAAAGTTCTTTGTAGACTATGGCCTTCGAGTATGAAAGAAGAATAATCCTACGGGGACTGCCAAACATTATCTGAGCTCCACCAAAAAGCACCAAAAAATCCCGTAAATTCTCAAAATGGCATGTTCTAATGCTGGTATGTGTACACACACAAACAGTCTTATTCTAGTCTTATCTTTTGTGTTTATTCAAAATGGATTAGTAAAAAGTAATGCTAAAGAAATGCTACTGGTGTCGTAAAGGGACACTATACTAAAAAAATTACTTATCCTCATCTTAACCTATCAATAAATGTAAGGGCTAGGCCACACTATCAGCACTTAGCACTTACTCTAAGATGTGTGTGTTGCTGCATGCCTTCTATCCAGCACATTTTTTGCTGAGGAGCAATATCCCCCCTCCCTATTTTAACCACTCCCACTTCTATCTGACCTGACTTTTTTCCACAAAGCAAATGTCAAAACTGCACACAACATACAGCATTCCAACTGTCAAAGCTCTGCCATCATTGCAGCTACAGCAAAACTGCTCACAGAAGACCAGTTTATGAGAGAAAGGCACTTGATTGACAGTGCTTTAGGTTGGTTAGAAATAGGGAGCAAAAAAAATGGTACAGTGGTGGTTGGGAAGAATTATAGTTTCCAGTAATGCACAATTTAAAATATTAATAATTTAAAGGGCAGTATACATGCCCTTTACTGCTTTATACATCACTTGCACTGCAAAAACTTGCCAATTCTCGGATAGTGCTACAACCACTGCAAACCCGCACAAAGCTCTGATACATACATGATACTTGAGGGGAACTTCAGGGTCTTATGATGCTTTTATGATGGTCTTATGATGCTCTGTTCACTGCATCATATGGGTGAAAGGTGTACATACACATGGTGTGTCGCGGGTCGGCCCCCGCAATCGAAATTGCGTATGCCCCTTAACTCACTATCACAGACGCCTGATCCTGCGCTAATACATACCCAGAGACGAATAAGGCATTGTGTAACTAAATCTAACCTAGAGAAGATCCCTGAATATTGATAATTTGGGAACCTGACAGATTTTTAAAAATTTTCAAAACTCTGAACTTTTCATTGAAAAATTCAAAAATCAAATTCTAAAATTCCTAACGAAAATTCAAAATTTATCTAGAATACTCAAAATGTACAATTGAATATTCGAAAAATGCAATTCAGATCAGTTTTTCAAGACTTCAGTAGGTTCTGCAGAACCGTAGTCAGAATGAAACTTGCCAAATTCCATCATATTTACTTCTGAATATGGTGTGGGCCTGCTTTACTTTAGACTCACAAATCGTCACAACATATCTTTGTGTTACTAAAATTATAAATAATATGTTGACTTTAAAGGACAATTATACTCACCTCCCCTTTAGAGATGGACTAGAACTCGAACCCGAGTTCGAGCCGAACTATTCGAATTCAAACGAATTCAGACTTCTTGAACTATCTCGGACCCGGATTTTCGATATTTTCGGGCTTTTGATAAATATCGAATGTTCGACAGTTCGAATGTGCGAGTAAAATGCCTATTATACCTATATGCGAGCATCGAATCCGCGAGTAAAGGGTCCATTAAAACCTATACGCGAGCATCAAATCCGCGAGTAAAATGTCCATGGTATCTAGGCGCGAACGCGAGCATCGAATCCGCGCGTAAAGTGTCCATTAAAACCTATACGCGAGCATCGAATCCGCAAGTAAAATGTCCATGGTATCTAGGCACGAACATCGAATCTACGAGTAAAGTGTCTATTAAAGCCTATATGCGAGCATCGAATCCGCGAGTAAAATGTACATGGTACCTAGGCGCGAACGAGATCGAAAGTATCGCGACTAAGAGTAAAATTGATTTTTCGAATGTCCTGGATATTCGAACTTGTTCCCCAGACCATTTCCCAGGTCCCACAGCCATTTACATTAAGTTACCATTGATATTTTAATTGTATTTCATTAGAACTTTTCGAACTATTTGACTCCCATTGACTTTAATGGGTCCATTTTTGAATTTTCGAACTTTCCATATAGTTCGAAAGTTCGGCCATCTCTACTCCCCTTTTCTCCTCTTCCTCCATAGGCGCATAATACCCAGGGTTAGGACCTAAATCACAAGTCCTCACCCTGTGTACTTTACCTAACTCTGGCAATACATACTCAAAATATCCCTCAGGTGCTCTTCTCTGATCTGATCCTCTCTTCCCCTGTAAGTGACAGATTGCGATGCAATCAGTGGGATGACATGCTCTGCAAGGAGGTGTGTCTTCCCATTGGCTGCAACGCAGACTGTCACTGACAGTGGAAGAGAGGAGGGACAAATCGGAGGGCTCAAGGAGACTTTGAGTAAGTATTGCAGTATTGATTTATTGGACAATAAATCGGCCCAACCGACAGACATTTCAGTGTTTTGGTCGGTTGGGCCGAATTATTGTATGGCGGCTCCAACCGGTTGCCAACCGTTCCTTCGTCCGATTTGGACGAAAGCACGACCGGGTGGGTCAGAAAACCATGACCGATTGTGCAATACTCTATGGACCACACGATCGGTCGCAGTAACTGTCGGATGTGGCTGCTTTTGCCGCGACCGACAGTCCTTCCTGCTGGCCGAAAGTCTTGAACAGTCGGTCAGGAGGAAAAATTGAAACGTGTACCAGGCTTAATAGCATAGGCAAACTTTTGCAACTGTAATTGCATCAGCCCTGTAGACTGGTAAAAACTAAAATCATACCAAATGTAACAAGAGATGCAATTAAAGAATTTTATTTTTACCACAAGAAATAGAAACTATTTTTCACTTTAAGACATAATGGTGAAGTGTCTGATCAGTATTAATGTCTACAATTGTTCTTGGTTATATCCACAATGCAAGGTACAGTAGTACATTAATACAATTTAATACCCTGTAGATGGAGAATTATAGTTAAACTGTACATATTTGTACAATTTTTCTAACCCTGGTAGAAACACGTATTTTCGAGCGTAAACGAATGTAGGAGGTTATTTTCAGTAGCCCTCGAAAAAAACTCATACATTCAGTAACCCTCGAAAATATTTTCCGAATCCTCGAAAGTATATTCCGTTTTCGGAATTTTAATTTCTCCCCGAGTTCTGTAAATCCGAAAACAGAACAAATCTTCCGAGTTTCAAACATCTCTAGAATTTACCTATAATCAAAACTCTCAAAAATGTTTTTAACCTGTCTCTCCACAGTAATTACTAAAGCAAGTAGAATCAGTTTACCCAACAAGGCTACCCAATACATGATTTGGCTTTAAAGGGAAGGAGTAATCAATTTTTTTGTAAGATAACCAGCATAATAAATTTATAGCCTAGCCTCACAAAAACTGAGAGCAGTACTCACTCATGCAAGCCTTCATTAGCATCTTGTAATCTCTGCCCACTTGGCTTAAAGGGACTGTCCACCCCTCTTTCCAAAAACTGATATAATGTAGATAACCTCCCAAAACCTTAACTTCGTTTTAGTCACAATTTAGAAATCAGCTCCCAGCGAGAGTTATTATACTCACAAGCTCCTCGCTCCACCGCCAATTCCGGGTTCTTCTCCCAGTCTCCGGAAGTGCAGAGTCGCGGCGGTGGAGCGAGAAGGAGCAAGTATAATATCTCTGTGTGGGAGCTGATTTGTAAATTGTGACTAAAACGAAGTTAAGGATTTGGGGGGTTATCTACATTATATCAGTTTTTGGAAAGAGGGGTGGACAGTCCCTTTAATGACATTTAAATACAAAGGAAGCTTGAGGTCACCTTAAGTGTGTATGAGGCTTAAGAACCTTAAGCCTCATAGACACATGAGATCTGACCCACAATGCACAATGTTTATGCACAGCCAATAATCATGCCATGTTTGTTTGAGGATCATTGCCCGATTTGGCATTTATTTGGGGTTTATCGGCCAAATTGGACGTGCATACACATTGTGTGTTGCGGGTTGGCCCCTGCGAACGCATGTGTGTATGAGCCTTTAGACTGGGTACACACAAGCAGATATTTTGGACTGATATTTCCGAATTTCAGTCAGTCAACACCAAATATCTGCAGTATTTTTGCATTCACCCACGACTGATGTCAGTTGGACTTTTGCCCGAATCGGGCAAAAATGAGAATTGGGCGTGCTGGTAAATCACAGCCGGGACGTATTCCAGTATCTCTTCATCTGTGCCAGTCCTTAGATCCCAACCTGCAGGGATACAATTCCAGGAGGGACCCCCCACACCCTGTCGAGACACATTTAATACATCCTTGAAGCAGAATTGTTTTAGTTGCTGTACGTGTAAAATATAATATATATATTTGTCTTAGTTATCCATGAATGGATTTTTGTACATAGTTGGGAAAATCAACTCAGTTTAGTGTTTTTTTTCTTCTAATAACTTCAGTCTCTCATCAGTTTTATAGAACAACATGAAATCCGTTCTCCTTGTCAGATAAGATGAGATGTTTTTACTGGTCCTGTAACTTTGTTTTAACGTAACATTATATCAGTTTTTCCTGTCAACGAACTGTGATGTTTCTGTAAACTGTTGGACCTTAAGATCTCGCAGTGCTGTCCAAGTACATAACACATCTTTTAACACACTAATTGCATATTAGAAATTTCCTCCTACGCACTGATAAATAAGAAGATGAGATGTGAATTCCAAAACAAATATTTATTGCATTCAAACATGCAGCCAGTTCTGTCTGTTACCCTAAATGTTTATTTGTAACTCATATTTCAATAAACAAGAAACTATTAAAAATCTATCTTAAATTAAAACCTACAGAAATAAAAGGTAATAGTATTGTCTGCTATTCTACAGTAAAAGCCAATAACACATTTCATTTACTTGCGGTGACTGCAAACTCCGTCCACAAGAATACACCATGGTTAGTGAAATGCAGTCTGTAGATCTTCCCAGTATAGTTTCACTAAAAGGAAATTACCACAAATGATCAGCTGGAAAAGGGCCATGGCAAACATTCAAAGGAATTATTAAGAATGGCGACTGAGGTTGAATGAGGCAGCAAAATAAATGATTGCAAAGTAAAACATGTTTATGGTGTTTACTAGGTGGGTTAATGAGAGTTCTTAGTTGTAAACACATCTGCAAAGCACAAGGGATCCAAAGTGTATATAGGAGTGGATTGCTATGAGGTGTCTAATGATTGGCATCAACATTATATGGTTGAAGTAATGAAGCCGTTAGAGAAAATGACTTGTCAAATTCTTTGCGCTTTTCAAAATAAAATATCTAGAGAACCTGTCAACCGTCTCATCAGCTTAGTGGTTAAGGCAGCAACACCTAGGTTGTATGGGGCAGGGACCTCCTTTCCTCTTGTGGCAAAGCTCTAGTACTTATATTTATGTAATTTATATATTTATGTACTGAACTGTTAATGTATTTGTTCCCCTTGTATGACTTTATTGTATTTTGTTATTGTACAGCGCTATGTCCCCAAGTGGCGCTTTATAAATAAACTATACATACATACATTTAAATACTGTATATTTGTTCCTTATGGAAAGTACTAAAAAGACTTAAAGGAGAAGTTCAGCTTGTTAAAAGGTTAGAAAGGTTGTAAAATATACATATGAGTTTATAGCCGATATGAAGATACAAGAGCGTGATTGTAGCTCACACACCACACTCACAGTATTAGCATCGTTTTGCTGGTCTTTAAAGACAGCTGATCTGGGGGGTGGCAAGGGCGGTGTGTACCATGACAGACAGAATCTTACAGATTGGTACTGTGTGTACCCAGCCTTAAGGTGGCCATACACCTGCGATTTCCAACGCAATGTGCCGACAGATCACATTGGTATCTGTTGGCACATTGCGAAACTGCACACATGGAACCGATCGATCCCCATACACGGTATGGGGATCCGTCACCCGTGCAGCCATACACCGCACAATCAGTATTGACTCCTTCTATTAAAGTAAAGGGAGTCTATGCCGACCGATGGAAATTTTCCGGCTTTCCTGATCAATCGCAGTGCCGACTATGGTCGTTCGTCGGCACTCTGTTTGGTCGGGAATATCCCCTATGCACGAGTGATAATAGGTAAATCCCGTCATTACATAATGGAATTTACCTTTTATCGTTTGTGTGTATGGCCACCTTTAGATTGAGAAAAGATTCACTACACTCTTTTATCTGTCTCCTTGGTTGATACATTTTATTTGCATATCTAATACATATAGTCTACATCCTAACCATGTATTTACACAGTTTAATGATTAATACATCCTGACAGATTAGTAAATGATGTTGGCCTCCCCCATGCATCTGATGTCTCTGGATTGCTTCCCCCTCCCTTCTTCATAGTACGAAATAGGCTGCTTGGGGCTACTGCCAAGCTGCCTGTCTGTAAGAAAGACCGTTAGAAAAATCCAGTCTGGAACAATCCTAAAATAATTGCAAAATGGTGTGCTTCAAAGTGTTGTATTATGTGTACACCTAAGATAATTATCAGCTTTAGCTGCAGACAAACATCCAAAATCGTATTGTGTATTCCCCTGACATTGTTTAGTTATCCTTTCTTGCGTTTTCATTATATGATGTACATATATTCTTCAAACACCCAGATTCCTTCTTTATCCACTTGTTTCCAGTACCTCAAGAGTGCAATTGGCCACCACACAGTATACATGGAGAAGAAAAAAACTGAGGATCTGTAGGGATCACACCCCTTTGGTAAGAAAGTGCATCCTAATGCATTAGTTGGGAGGGCCCACGAGGAGGAGGAAACACAGAAGAGGGACTGTCATATGGTTTCAGTGCAGGAAGTGCAGGGGATCTGGAGATGCTGCAACCATATCACACATATAAATGTAAATATCTTCAAAACTATGTAAAATAAATAATGAAAGTAAATTGCAAAAATTCTCAGGAAAGCAATTCCTGTCAATTTACCTAAAGTCATTTTTGGACCACAGTTACCCTTTAAGGTTCCAGTTGCCATGACCATGGTTTTTCCTTATCTCTCTTCTGTTGCAGACCCCTTTTTTGGAATTGGCTCGATTATCTTGCCAAATTACTTTTAGTGCTTGACCATTTTGGGTGCTTAATGAAGTTTTGTTTTGCCCACTATCCTTCTTTCCATGGATGATTAATTATTTTAAGTGGCACAATCTCCAAATCTCCAAAAGATTTCAGTAATGGTGCCATACACGCATTGAAGCCTTCCCCATCTCTGGGCAGCAAATCAATCAAAAATATAGGCAGTGTGATTTGTCTAGAGGACATTGCCCCATACGGAGAATTTATTTAGGTATTGGCAAACTATAATTGATACTTGTTATATGCAAACAATGGGGGCACACTGGTCTCCTACCACACAGACGTGTTTTATTAAGCTGGCAATAGATGGTACATCTTGTGTCTGAATGTTAGTTTGAATCTGCTTGGCATTTTAATGAAGTTCTTTCACCACAATTCAAAAAAAGCTTTCTCTGGATTCTTTGATCAATGTTTCCCTTGCATCTGTGTCTAGGGAGACATAGAACTGAAACTTCTCCATAAGATTGTGCATGGTTGACACAGAAACATTAAGGTCCATTCTTACAGGTATCTACAACCTAGGATAAATCAAAGCAGACTCACCAGCTTAAAATCCAAATATAGTCCACACAGTCCAATAAGATTTTTTGTTTCCCTGCAAATTAGATAAATACAAACAGTTTTCTGAAATTACTTTATAATGAAAAATTTACAAATATATGAAAAGTTTACAATAAATATGCTTTGTATTTGGTATATATTAAAGGGTATGTCCACCCTTAAAAACAACTCACTGCCATATTATAGTTATTGGTCCCCCAGCCCCAATCGCATTACTGTTATAGCAAGAAATTCCCCCGATATTTACTTACCTTACCTCTCTCCTTCGCCGAACAATCCTGGCCCTCTGCTTGCATAGAACTGCAAGCAGGGAGCGAGACCGGCAGCCGCACCCTTGATTGGCTGAGATCGGGGGACTTTCTTGCTAAAATAGTAATGCTGTTGGAGCTGGGGAACCAATAACTATAATATGGCAAAGGGGTTTGGAGCTAGGGGGAGGGAGACCAAATCGTGAGGGAGAGGGAGGGGGGGGGAGGCCTCTTCTTCTGTGCATGGCCTAGCTTTGTGCCTTGAAAGTTGCTGACATCTTGTTACTTGTTTGCTGAATGTTAAGCTCAACCCCTCTGATATTTCCTCTGCTTTCTCCTGCTTGAGCCTCAAACAGTAATGCCTGTGAGTTCCGTGCACTCTCCTGCTTGAGCCTCAAACATTAATGCCTGTGAGTTCCGTGCACGTGCGTTTGCACGGAACTCACAAGCATTACTGTTTGAGGCTCAAGCAGGAGAAAGCAGGAAATCTCAGAGGGGAGGAGCTTAACATTCAGCAAACCAGTAACAAGATGTCAGCAACTTCCAAGGCACAAAGCTAGGATCTGGAGGGAAATAGGTTAAAATAAAAATATGGCAACGGTATTTTTAAAGCTGTAGCTTCCAAATGAACATAACTTGATTTTACAGTGCACTTATCCTTTAAAAGCAGGACAAGCTAGTTATGGGTTTGCACATGCCCAAAGAATGTGGCTCTGGCAGCAGCAATCATTCATTGGCTGTGACATCAAACATCATCATGACCAATGTAAACTACTGCTAGCCCAGAAAAAGACAGATGACTAAAGAAAGGGTTGCCAAACACACCGACAAAGCACCCACACACTGCACGATTGTCGGCTGAAACAAGCGCTCATACACACCGTGCGGTGCAGGTCGGTCCCTGTGCTCACACTGTGTATAAAGCTTAACAGATTTCAGCAGATTCCTAGTTGCACATGCCAAGAGATTCTCTGTCCCCTTTCCCTCTTGCTACATGCAAGTTACCAGGTGACTTACATCTGAACTCTCTGTAAGCAAGACTGAGACTAATAGTTCCACAATGGTGATGTTCCCTCTAAACTACACTCAGTTAGAGCTCGAAAGTTCTGCACACACAGGTTAAAGGAGTTCACACAAGAATCAGCTAGAATTTCTTTGGTAATTCGGCATGTCTCTGGTGGTGGCTAATCTATAAGTAAAGGGGTAAATAAGTGAAGAAATTGGCAATGTCTTGGTCCCTCTCTAAGGGCAAGGGGTCCCTTGGAGGCAGGGGTGGTTAATAAACTCCTACAGACCTCACCAAGCTGTATCACCAGCCAGCTGGCGACTGGGTTTTGTTAGGTGAGAATTTGGAGCGGTCAAGCTAAGTGCCATTGCCAGAGGACATATTCTGTTACAATGTTGCTTCATATTGAATTGGTTAATTTTCAATTACTGGAATAGTTTCGGTATGTTTTCAATGGTATTTACAGAGTTAAGTTATGTTTTATATATATAGTAAAATTGTATGTCACTAATAAGTGGCCTATTTACATTATTCCATTCGGAAAAATCTGTGTGTGTGTGTGCGTTATTTAGGGGGGGGGGTTAAATAGCTTGGGTGGTTCAGATCAAGTGATATATGCATTAACAGGTCAGGACTCTGCTATCCTCCTGGTGGCCACTTTTTTGGACTTGGGGGGGGGATTAAAGGAAAAACATTTGGAGCAGGGATGTAAGGTAAGAATTTTATTACACTACACCGTGGGGCCAGTAGGGGGGGAAATTATAGTTTTGGGGGTGGACATGCCTTTTAAATAGGCTAGGGAGAGAATAAAGGCTTTGAAACTCCCCTTTCAGCAATATGCAAATAGGAAACTAGGGATTTTGGCCCTGCAGTCTGGGCAATCTCGTCCAAATATATACATATGGGTTGCCATATGGGTGCACACAATTTCATTTTGAAATTCCATAGACCTGAACATTTCTTCACAAAAGTGTTGATTTCAGATTCGAGAGCTGCAGCTATTGTCTAGTTAAGAATGATAGAAACCATTTAGTGTTATTTAGTTTTACTACTTCTTTAAATAATTTGTCCATCGCACAATAATGTGTCCATAAATCCCTTCACAATTGTATAAGTGGCAGCTGGCAGGATAACAGACACAGCAAGGATTCATATTAATTTAAGAGGTGACAGTTACAGCTTTCTGCTAGTTAGAGATTGTGAAGTTCATGTCAGTCTCATTTACATATTAGCTTTAATTCTCTTTAAATGTAATACAGATGTAATGTATTGTTTTCATTTGACCTGAATTTGATAACTTCTTTCCTGACCAACCAAACAAATTCAGTGCCATTTACTTAATAGATCCATGGTAATTTTTCACTAGAGGAGACACAGCTCATCATTTTCCTCGCCTGAGGGCATTGTGTAACTACTACATGGCAAACAGGGCACTAGGAAGCATTTTAATCAAGCGAATAATATTCATAGTGCGTGTGTTATGTTACAAGGCATTAGTAATTAGACTCCGTCTAAGGCCGATTAAAGTTGCAGAACTACGGGACAATATCAGAATCTAGGATATGTTTTGGTTTTGCTCATTTTGTTTTATTTCCCCTTTTAATGTTGAGAACCCGGAGCATTCCCTGACTAAATGAAATATTAAAATGAAGAATAACATTTCTTTGTGTAAGATTCTTGCAGCCTAATGGAAAGGAAGTACATTTCTGGTAAGGTGGCATTCTGTGTTGCTATCTAATGTCCATAAGGTAGTAGTAATGCGGCATTTCTGGTAAAGGCTGGCATTCTGTGTCTGCTATCTAATGTCTATAAGGTAGCAATGCGGCAATTCTAGTAAAGGCTGGCATTCTGTGTCTGCTATATAATGTCTATAAGGTAGTAATGCGGCATTCTGGTAAAGGCTGGCATTCTGTGTCTGCTATCTAATGTCTATAAGGTAGTAATGCGGCATTTCTGGTAAAGGCTGGCATTCTGTATCTGCTATCTAATGTCTATAAGGTAGCAATGCGGCATTTCTAGTAAAGGCGGCATTCTGGTCTGCTATCTAATGTCTAAAGAGTAGTAATGCGGCATTTCTGGTAAAGGCTGGCATTCTGTGTCTGCTATCTAATGTCCTAAAGCAGTCATGTGGCATTGCTGGTAAAAGCTGTCATTCTGTGTCTGCTCTGTACTAATGTACAATACATAAGTCTGTTACGTGGCATTGCTGGTAAAACCTGGCATTCTGTGTCTGCTATCTAATGTCTATAAAGCAGTATGTGGCATTGCTGGTAAAGCTGTCATTCTGTGTCTGCTTCGCTATTAATGTACAATACATAAGTCTGTTACGTGGCATTGCTGGTAAAACCTGGCATTGTGTCTGCTATCAATGTAACTAAAAGTGTTATGTGGCATTGCTGGTAAAACCTGGCATTCTGTGTGCTATCTAATGTACATAAGGCTGTTACATGGCATTGCTGCTAAAACCGGCATTCTGTGTTTGCTATCTAATGTACATAAGTCTGTTTACGTGGCATTGCTGATAAAACTGGCATTCTGTGTCTGCTATCTATTGTACATAAGGCTGTTACGTGGCATTGATGGTAAAACCTGGCATTTTGTGTCTGCTATCTAATGTACATAAGGCTGTTACGTGGCATTGCTAGGAAAAGCTGGAATTTTGTGTCGTTACCTAATGTCCATAAGGAGTAGTAACATGACATTGCTGGTAAAACCTGGCATTCTGTGTCTGCATCTAATGACATAAGGCTGTTACGTGGCATTGCTGGTAAACTGGCATTCTGTGTCTGCTATCTAATGTACATAAGGCTGTTATGTGGCATTGCTGATAAAAACCTGGCATTCTGTGTCTGCTTTCTATTGTACATAAGGCTGTTACGTGGCATTGCTGGTAAAACCTGCCATTATGGGTCTGTATCTAATGGTACATACGGCTGTTACGTGGCATTGCTAGTAAAAGCTGGAATTTTGTGTCTGTTACCTAATGTCCATAGGCAGTAACATGACATTGCTGGTAAAACCTGGCATTCTGTGTTCGCTATCTAATGTACATAAGGCTGTTACGTGGCATTGCTGGTAAAACCTGGCATTCTGTGTCTGCTATCTAATGTACATAAGGCTGTGTGTGGCATTGCTGATAAAACCTGGCATTCTGTGTCTGCTTTCTATTGTACAAGGCTGTTACGTGGCATTGCTGGTAAAACCTGGCATGATGTGTCTGCTATAATGTACATAAGGCTGTTACGTGGCATTGCTAGTAAAAGCTAGAATTTTGTGTCTGTTACCTAATGTCCATAAGGCAGTAACATGACATTGCTGGTAAAACCTGGCATTCTGTGTCTGCTATCTAATGTACATAAGGCTGTTACGTGGCATTGCTGGTAAAACCTGGCATTCTTTGTCTGCTATTTAATGTATATAAGGCTGCTATGTGGAATTGCTGGTAAAACCTGGCATTCTGTGTCTGCTATCTAATGTACATAAGGCTGTTACGTGGCATTGCTGGTAAAACCTGGCATTCTGTGTCTGCTATCTAATGTACATAAGGCTGTTATGTGGCATTGCTGCATTGCTAGAAAAAGCTGAAATTCTGTGTCTGCTATCTAATGTCCATAAGGCAGTAACATACATTGTTGGTAAAACCTGGCATTCTGTGTCTGTATCTAAGTGCATAAGGCTGTCGTGGCATTGCTGGTAAAACCTGGCTTCTGTGTCTGCTGTCTAATGTACATAAGGCTGTTAGTGGCATTGCTGGTAAAACCTGACATTCTGTGTCTGCTATAATGTACATAAGGCTGTACTGTGGATTGCTGGTAAAAGTTGGCATTCTGTGTCTGTTATCTAATGTCCATAGGCAGTCAAGTGGCATTGCTGGTAAAAGTTGGCATTCTAGTCTTTTATCTAATGTACATAAGGCAGATATGTGGCATTGCTGGTAAAAGTTGGTATTCTATGTCTGTTATCTAATGTCCATAAGTCTGTTACATGGCATTGCTGGTAAAACCTGTCATTCTGTGTCTGCTATCTAATGTACAATAGGCTGTACTGTGGCATGCTGGTTAAGACTGTCATTCTGCGTCTATTATCTAATGTCCATAAGGCAGTTATTGTGGCATTGCTGGTAAAGTTGGCATTCTGTGTCTGTTATTAATGCCCATAAGGCAGTCAAGTGGCATTGCTGGTAAAAGTTGGTATCTGTGTCTGTTATCTAATGTCCATAAGGTAGTTATGTGGCATTGCTGGTAAAAGTTGGTATCTGTGTTGTTATCTAATGTCCATAAGGCAGTTATGTGCATTGCTGGTAAAAGTTGGCATTCTGTGTTGTTATCTAATGTCCATAAGGCAGTCAAGTGGCATTGCTGGTAAAAGTTGGCATCTGTGTCTGTTATCTAATGTCCATAAGGCAGTCAAGTGGATTGCTGGTAAAAGTGGCATTCTATGTCTGTTATCTAATGTCCATAAGGCAGTTATGTGCATTGCTGGTTAAGGTCATTCTGTGTCTGTTATCCTGCCAGCTGCCACTTATACAATTGTGAAGGGACATATTCTATGTCTGTTATCTAATGTCCATAAGTCTGTTACATGGCATTGCTGGTAAAACCTGTCATTCTGTGTCTGCTATCTAATGTACATAAGGCTGTACTGTGGCATTGCTGGTTAAGACTGTCATTCTGCGTCTATTATCTAATGTCCATAAGGCAGTTGTGGCATTGCTGGTAAAAGTTGTCATTCTGTGTCTGTTATCTAATGTCCATAAGGCAGTCAAGTGGCATTGTTGGAAAAGTTGGCATTCTGTGTCTGTTATCTAATGTCCATAAGGTAGTTATGTGGTTGCTGGTAAAAGTTGGCATTCTGGTCTGTTATCTAATGTGGCATTGCTGGTAAAAGTTGGCATTCTGTGTCGGTATCTAATGTCCATAAGGCAGTCAAGTGGCATTGCTGGTAAAAGTTGGCATTCTGTGTCTGTTATCTGTCCATAAGGCAGTCAAGTGGCATTGCTGGTAAAAGTTGGATTCTATGTCTGTTATCTAATGTCCATAAGGCAGTTATGTGGCATTGCGGTTAAGGTCATTCGAATAAGGCAGCTTATACTAAGTGATCTATACATTGTATACAGACAAAGTTTTTTTTCACTATAGTTGCCCTTTAAACAATGAATGTAAAATAAGATGTTTAACAAAGACATTAACCAGGAGCATCAGATTGAATTGCTAAGCTGCATGAGTATGCAAAGAAACCAAAGAGGTGATCTTTAGAGACTAATTTCATACAGTATTCACTAGGCATATATGAGATACAGAGCTAGGAGCAAGAAAAGCATCTTTGGAGCTTCTACATGCACATTAAATGATTAGACAGTAAGAAAATCACATTAAAACAATCTACTAAACCTAGGAACAGACATAAAGATGCATCCCTGACGTCTGACTGTCTGAGAACGGAACAGGCCTTACAGGTGATTGGTTCGTAAATTGGCTTTCGGCATTCGACTCTAAACCATAACAATCATTTCCCAAAACGCCAATATGTTTATTGCTTTGAAACTTTTTTGTCCTGATTAAACCCTTTCCATGATAAGATAATTTGCATGTTTTTTAAAAGTTCTTTGTAGACTATGGCCTTCGAGTATGAAAGAAGAATAATCCTAGGGGGACTGCCAAACATTATCTGAGCTCCACCAAAAAGCACCAAAAAATCCCGTAAATTCTCAAAATGGCATGTTCTATGCTGGTATGTGTACACACACAAACAGTCTTATTCTAGTCTTATCTTTTGTGTTTATTCAAATGGATTAGTAAAAAGTAATGCTAAAGAAATGCTACTGGTGTCGTAAGGGACACTATACTAAAAAAATTACTTATCCTCATCTTAACCTATCAATAAATGTAGGGCTAGGCCACACTATCAGCACTAGCACTTACTCAAGATGTGTGTGTTGCGCATGCCTTCTATCCCACACATTTTTTGCTGAGGAGCAATATCCCCCCTCCCTATTTTAACCACTCCCACTTCTATCTGACTGACTTTTTTCCACAAAGCAAATGTCAAAACTGCACACAACATACAGCATTCCAACTGTCAAAGTCTGCCATCATTGCAGCTACAGAAAACTGCTCACGAAGACCAGTTTAGAGAGAAAGGCACTTGATTGACAGTGCTTGTTAGGTTTTAGAAATAGGGAGCAAAAAAAATGGTACAGGGTGGGTGGGAAGAATTATAGTTTCCAGTAATGCACAATTAAAATATTATAATTTAAAGGGCAGTAACATGCCCTTTACTGCTTATACAATCACTTGCACTGCAAAAACTTGCCAATTCTCGGATAGTGCTACAACCACTGCAAACCCGCACAAAGCTCTGATACATACATGATACTTGAGGGGAACTTCAGGTCTTATGATGCTTTTATGATGGTCTTATGATGCTCTGTTCACTGCATCATATGGGTGAAAGGTGTACATACACATGGTGTGTCGGGGTCGGCCCCCGCAATCGAAATTGCGTATGCCCCTTAACTCCATATCACAGAACGCCTGATCCTGCGCTAATACATACCCAGAGACGAATAAGGCATGTGTAACTAAATCTAACCTAGGAGATCCCTGATATTGATAATTTGGGAACCGACAGATTTTAAAAATTTTCAAACTCTGAACTTTTCATTGAAAAATTCAAAAATCAAATTCTAAAATTCTAACAAATTCAAAATTTATCTAGAATACTCAAAATGTACCAATTGAATATTCGAAAAATGCAATTCAGATCAGTTTTCAAGACTTCAGTAGGTTCTGCAGAACCGTAGTCAGAATGAAACTTGCCAAATTCCATCATATTTACTTCTGAATATGGTGTGGGGCCTGCTTTACTTTAGACTCACAATCGTCACAACATATCTTTGTGTTACTAAAATTATAAATAATATGTTGACTTTAAAGGACATTTACTCACCTCCCCTTTAGAGATGGACTAGAACTCGAACCCGAGTTCGAGCCGAACTATTCGAATTCAAACGATTCAGACTTCTTGAACTATCTCGGACCCGGATTTTCGATATTTCGGGCTTTTGATAAAAATCGAATGTTCGACAGTTCGAATGTGCGAGTAAATGCCTATTATACCTATATGCGAGCATCGAATCCGCGAGTAAAGGGTCCATTAAAACCTTACGCGAGCATCAAATCCGAGTAAATGTCCATGGTATCTAGGCGCGAAAGCGAGCATCGAATCCGCGCGTAAAGTGTCCATTAAAACCTATACGCGAGCATCGAATCCGCAAGTAAAATGTCCATGGTATCTAGGCACGAACATCGAATCTACGAGTAAAGTGTCTATTAAAGCCTATATGCGAGCATCGAATCCGCGAGTAAAATGTACATGGTACCTGGCGCGAACAGATGACGAAAGTATCGCGACTAGAGTAAAATTGATTTTTCGAATGTCCTGGATATTCGAACTTGTTCCCCAGCCATTTCCCAGGTCCCACAGCCATTACATTAAGTTACCATTGATATTTAATTGTATTTCATGAAACTTTTCGAACTATTTGACTCCCATTGACTTTAATGGGTCCATTTTTGAATTTTCGAACTTTCCATATAGTTCGAAAGTTCGGCCCATCTCTACTCCCCTTTTCTCCTCTTCCTCCATAGGCGCATAATACCCAGGGTTAGGACCTAAATCACAAGTCCTCACCCTGTGTACTTTACCTACTCTGGCAATACATACTCAAAATATCTCAGGTGCTCTTCTCTGATCTGATCCTCTCTTCCCTGTAAGTGACAGATTGCGATGCAATCAGTGGGATGACATGCTCTGCAAGGAGGTGTGTCTTCCCATTGGCTGCAACGCAGACTGTCCTGACAGTGGAAGAGAGGAGGGACAAATCGGAGGGCTCAAGGAGACTTTGAGTATAAGTATTGCAGTATTGATTTATTGGACAATAATCGGCCCAACCGACCGACATTTCAGTGTTTTGGTCGGTTGGGCCGAATTATTGTATGGCGGCTCCAACGTTGCCAACCGTTCCTTGTCCGATTTGGACGAAAGCACGACCGGGGGGGTAGAAAACCATGACCGATTGTGCAATACCTATGGACCACACGATCGGTCGCAGTAACTGTCGGATGTGGCTGCTTTTGCCGCGACCGCAGTCCTTCCTGCTGGCCGAAAGTCTTGAAACAGTCGGTCAGGAGGAAAAAATTGAAACGTGTACCAGGCTAATAGCATAGGCAAACTTTTGCAACTGTAATTGCATCAGCCTGTAGACTGGTAAAAACTAAAATCACCAAATGTAACAAGAGATGCAATTAAAGAATTTATTTTTTACCACAGAAATAGAAACTATTTTTCACTTTAAGACATAATGGTGAAGTGTCTGATCAGTATTAATGTCTACAATTGTTCTTGGTTATATCCACAAGCAAGGTACAGTAGTACTTAATACAATTTAATACCCTGTAGATGGAGAATTATAGTTAACGTACATATTTGTACAATTTTTCTAACCTGGTAGAAACACGTATTTTCGAGCGTAAACGAATGTAGGAGGTTATTTTCAGTAGCCCTCGAAAAAAACTCATACATTCAGTAACCCTCGAAAATATTTTCCGAATCCTCGAAAGTATATTCCGTTTTCGGAATTTTAATTTTTCCCCGAGTTCTGTAAATCCGAAAACAGAACAAATCTTCCGAGTTTCAAACATCTCTAGAATTTACTATAATCAAAACTCTCAAAAATGTTTTTAACCTGTCTCTCCACAGTAATTACTAAGCAGTAGAATCAGTTTTACCCCACAAGGCTACCCAATACATGATTTGGCTTTAAAGGGAAGGAGTAATCATTTTTGTAAGATAACCAGCCTAATAAATTTATAGCCTAGCCTCACAAAACTGAGAGCAGTACTCACTCATGCAAGCCTTCATTAGCATCTTGTAATCTCTGCCCACTGGCTTAAAGGGACTGTCCACCCCTCTTTCCAAAAACTGATATAATGTAGATAACCTCCCAAAACCTAACTTCGTTTTTAGTAAAAATTTAGAAAAGCTCCCAGCGAGAGTATTATACTCACAGCTCCTCGCTCCACCGCCAATTCCGGGTCTTCTCCCAGTCTCCGGAAGTGCAGAGTCGCGGCGTGGAGCGAGAAGGAGCAAGTATAATCTCTGTGTGGGAGCGATTTGTAAATTGTGACTAAAACGAAGTTAAGGATTTGGGGGGTTATTACATTATATCAGTTTTTTGGAAAGAGGGGTGGACAGTCCCTTAATGACATTTAAATAAAAGGAAGCTTGAGGTCACCTTAAGGTGTATGAGGCTTAAGAAACCTTAAGCCTCTAGACACATGAGATCTGACCCACAATGCACAATGTTTATGCACAGCCAATAATCTGCATGTTTGTTTGAGGATCATTGCCCGATTTGGCATTTATTTGGGGTTTATCGGCCAAATGGACGTGCATACACGTGTGTTGCGGGTTGGCCCCTGCGAACGCATGTGTGTATGAGCCTTTAGACTGGGTACACACAAGCAGATTATTGGACTGATATTTCGCAATTTCAGTCAGTCAACACCAAATATTGCAGTATTTTTGCATTCACCCACGACTGATGTCAGTTGGACTTTTGCCCGAAACGGGCAAAAAAGAGATTGGGCGTGCTGGTAAATCACAGCCGGGACGTATTCCAGTATCTCTTCATCTGCCAGTCCTTAGATCCAACCTGCAGGGATACAATTCAGGAGGGACCCCCCACACCCTGTCGCGACAACATTTAATACATCCTTGAAGCAGAATTGTTTAGTTGCTGTACGTGTAAAATATAATATATATATTGTCTTAGTTATCCATGAATGGA
Organism: Hymenochirus boettgeri; assembly: GCA_019447015.1. Lineage (NCBI taxonomy): Eukaryota > Metazoa > Chordata > Amphibia > Anura > Pipidae > Hymenochirus > Hymenochirus boettgeri. The sequence goes on from CM033469.1 coordinate 348,431,913, forward strand.
TTTTTGTAGCATGGGGAAAATCAACTCAGTTTAGTGTTTTTTTTCTTCTATTAACTTCAGTCTCTCATCAGTTTTATAGAACAACATGAAATCCTGTTCCTTTGTCAGATAAGATGAGATGTTTACTGGTCCTGTAACTTGTTTAACGTAACATTATATCAGTTTTTCCTGTCAACGAACTGTGATGTTTCTGTAAACTGTTGGACCTTAAGATCTCGCAGTGCTGTCCAAGTACATAACCACATTTTAACACACTAATTGAATATTAGAAATTTCCTCCTACGCACTGATAAATAAGAAGATAGATGTGAATTCCAAAACAAATATTTATTGCATTCAAACATGCAGCCCAGTTCTGCTGTACCCTAAATGTTTTTGTAACTCATTATCAATAAACAAGAAACTATAAAAATTATCTTAAATTAAAACCTACAGAAATAAAAGGTAATAGTATTGTCTGCTATTCTACAGTAAAAGCCAATAACACATTTCATTTACTTGCGGTGACTGCAACTCGTCCACAAGAATACACCATGGTTAGTGAAATGAGTCTGTAGATCTTCCCAGTATAGTTTCACTAAAAGGAAATTACCACAAATGATCAGCTGGAAAAGGGCCATGGCAAACATTCAAAGAATTATTTAGAATGGCGACTGAGGTTGAATGAGGCAGCAAAATAAATGATTGCAAAGTAAAACATGTTATGGTGTTTACTAGGTGGGTAATGAGAGTTCTTAGTTGTAAACACATCTGCAAAGCACAAGGGATCCAAAGTGTATATAGGAGTGGATTGCTATGAGGTGTCTAATGATTGGCATCAACATTATATGGTTGAAGTAATGAAGCCGTTAGAGAAAAGACGTTCAAATCTTTGCGCTTTTCAAAATAAAATATTCTAGAGAACCTGTCAACGTCTCATCAGCTTAGTGGTTAAGGAGCAACACCTAGGTTGTATGGGGCAGGGACCTCCTTTCCTGTGGCAAAGCTCTAGTACTTATATTATGTAATTTATATTTATGTACTGAACTGTTAATGTATTTGTTCCCCTTGTATGACTTTATTGTATTTGATTGTACAGCGCTAGTCCCCAAGTGGCGCTTTATAAATAAACATACATACATACATTTAAATACTGTAATTTGTTCCTTATGGAAAGTACTAAAAAGACTTAAAGGAGAAGTTCAGCTTGTTAAAAGGTTAGAAGGTTGTAAAATATACATATGAGTTTATAGCCGATATGAAGATACAAGAGCGTGATTGTAGCTCACACACCACACTCACGTATTAGCATCGTTTGCTGGTCTTAAAGACAGCTGATCGGGGTGGTGGCAAGGGCGGGTGTGTACCATGACAGAGAATCTTACAGATTGGTACTGTGTGTACCAGCCTTAAGGTGGCCATACACCTGCGATTTCCAACGCAAGTGCCGACAGATCACATTGGTATCTGTGGCACATTGCGAAACTGCACACATGGAACCGATCGATCCCATACACGGTATGGGGATCCGTCACCCGTGCAGCCATACACCGCACAATCAGTATTGACTCCTTCTATTAAAGTAAAGGGAGTCTATGCCGACCGATGGAAATTTTCCGGCTTTCCTGATCAATCGCAGTGCCGACTATGGTCGTTCGTCGGCACTCTGGTTGGTCGGGAATATCCCCTATGCACGAGTGATAATAGGTAAATCCCGTCATTACATAATGGAATTTACCTTTTATCGTTTGTGTGTATGGCCACCTTTAGATTGAGAAAAGATTCACTACACTCTTTTATCTGTCTCCTGGTTGATACATTTTATTTGCATATCTAATAATATAGCTACATCCTAACCATGTATTTACACGTTTAATGATTATTAATATACATCTGACAGATTAGTAAATGATGTTGGCCTCCCCCATGCATCTGAGTCTCTGGATTGCTTCCCCCTCCTTCTTCATAGTACGAAATAGGCTGCTTGGGGCTACTGCAAGCTGCCTGTCTGTAAGAAAGACCGTTAGAAAAATCCAGTCGGAACATCCTAAAATAATTGCAAAATGGTGTGCTTCAAAGGTTGTATTATGTGTACACCTAAGATAATTATCAGCTTTAGCTGCAGACAAACATCCAAATCGTATTGTGTATTCCCCTGACATGTTTAGTTATCCTTTCTTGCGTTTTCATTATATGATGTACATATATTCTTCAAACACCCAGATTCCTTCTTTATCCACTTGTTTCCAGTACCTCAAGAGTGCAATTGGCCACCACACAGTATACATGGAGAAGAAAAAAACTGAGGATCTGTAGGGATCACACCCCTTTGGTAAGAAAGTGCATCCTAATGCATTAGTTGGGAGGGCCCACGAGGAGGAGGAAAAACAGAAGAGGGACGTCATATGGTCAGTGCAGGAAGTGCAGGGGATCTGGAGATGCTGCAACCAATCACACATATAAATGTAAATATCTTAAAACTATGTAAAATAAATAATGAAAGTAAATGCAAAAATTCTCAGGAAAGCAATTCCTGTCAATTTACAAAGTCATTTTTGGACCACAGTTACCCTTTAAGGTTCCAGTTGCCATGACCATGGTTTTTCCTTATCTCTCTTCTGTTGCAGACCCCTTTTTTGGAATTGGTCGATTATCTTGCCAAATTACTTTTAGTGTTGACCATTTTGGGGTGCTTAATGAAGTTTTGTTTTGCCCACTTCCTTCTTTCCATGATGATTAATTATTTAAGTGGCACAATCTCCAAATCTCCAAAAGATTTCAGTAATGGTGCCATACACGCATTGAAGCCTTCCCCATCTTGGGCAGCAAATCAATCAAAAATATAGGCAGTGTGATTGTCTAGAGGACATTGCCCCATACGGAGAATATTTAGGTATTGGCAAACTATAATTGATACTTGTTATATGCACACATGGGGGCACATGGTCTCCTACCACACAGACGTGTTTTATTAAGCTGGCAATAGATGGTACTACATCTGTGTCTGAAGTTAGTTTGAATCGCTTGGCATTTTAATGAAGTTCTTTCACCACAATTCAAAAAAAGCTTCTCTGGACTTTGATCAATGTTTCCCTTGCATCTGTGTCTAGGGAGACATAGAACTGAAAACTTCTCCATAAGATTGTGCATGGTTGACACAGAAACATTAAGGTCCATTCTTACAGGTATCTACAACCTAGGATAAATCAAAGCAGACTCACCAGCTTAAAATCCAAATATAGTCCACACAGTCCAATAAGATTTTTGTTTCCCTGCAAATTAGAATAAATACAAACAGTTTTCTGAAATTACTTTATAATGAAAAATTTACAAATATATGAAAAGTTTACAATAAATATGCTTTGTATTTGGTATATATTAAAGGGTATGTCCACCCTTAAAAACAACTCACTGCCATATTATAGTTATTGGTCCCCAGCCCAATCGCATTACTGTTATAGCAAGAAATTCCCCCGATATTTACTTACCTTCCTCTCTCCTTCGCCGAACATCCTGGCCCCTGCTTGCATAGAACTGCAAGCAGGGAGCGAGACCGGCAGCCGCACCCTTGATTGGCTGAGATCGGGGGACTTTCTTGCTAAAATAGTAATGCTGTTGGAGCTGGGGAACCAATAAATATAATATGGCAAAGGGTTTGGAGCTAGGGGGAGGGAGACCAATCGTGAGGGAGAGGAGGGGGGGGGAGGCCTCTTTCTGTGCATGGCCTAGCTTTGTGCCTTGAAAGTTGCTGACATCTTGTTACTGTTGCTGAATGTTAAGCTCAACCCCTCTGATATTTCCTTGCTTTCTCCTGCTTGAGCCTCAAACAGTAAGCCTGTGAGTTCCGTGCACTCTCCCTGCTTGAGCCTCAAACATTAATGCCTGTGAGTTCCGTGCACGTGCGTTTGCCCGGAACTCACAAGCATTACTGTTTGAGGCTCAAGCAGGAGAAAGCAGGAAATCTCAGGAGGGAGGAGCTTAAAATCAGCAAACCGTAACAAGATGTCAGCAACTTCCAAGGCACCAAGCTAGGATCTGGAGGGAAATAGGTTAAAATAAATATGGCAACGGTATTTTTAAAGCTGTAGCTTCCAAATGAAACATAACTGATTTACAGTGGCACTATCCTTTAAAGCAGGACAAGCTAGTTATGGGTTTGCACTGCCCAAAGAATGTGGCTCTGGCAGCAGCAATCATTCATTGGCTGTGACATCAAACATCATCATGACCAATGAAACTATGCTAGCCCAGAAAAAGAAAGATGACTAAAGAGGGTTGCCAAACACAACGACAAAGCACCCACACACTGCACGATTGTCGGCTGAAACAAGCGCTCATACACACCGTGCGGTGCAGGTCGGTCCCTGTGCTCACATGTGTATAAAGCTTAACAGATTTCAGCAGATTCCTAGTTGCACATGCCAAGAGATTCTCTGTTCCCTTCTCTTGCTACATGCAAGTTACCAGGTGACTTACATCTGAAACTCTCTGTAAGCAAGACTGAGACTAATAGTTCCACAATGGTGATGTCCCTCTAAACTACACTCAGTTAGAGCTCGAAGAGTCTGCCACACACAGGTTAAAGAGTTCACACAGAATCAGCTAGAATTCTTTGGTAATTCGGCATGTTCTGGTGGTGGCTAATCTAAGTAAAGGGGTAAATAGTGAAGAAATTGGCAATGTCTTGGTCCCTCTTAAGGGCAAGGGTGTCCTTGGAGGCAGGGGTGGTTAATAAACTCCTACAGACCTCACCAAGCTGTATAACAGCCAGCTGGCGACTGGGTTTTGTTAGGTGAGAATTTGGAGCGGTCAAGCTAAGTGCCATTGCAGAGGACATATTCTGTTACAAGTGTTGTCATATGAATTGGTAATTTTCAATTACTGGAATAGTTCGGTATGTTTCAATGGTATTTACAGAGTTAAGTTATGTTTAATATTATAGTAAAATGTATGTCACTAATAAGTGGCTATTACATTATTCCATTCGGAAAAATCTGTGTGTGTGTGTGCGTTATTTAGGGGGGGGGGTTAAATAGCTTGGGTGGTTCAGATCAAGTGATATATGCATTAACAGGTCAGGACTCGCTATCCTCCTGGTGGCCACTTTTTTGGACTTGGGGGGGGATTTAAAGGAAAAACATTTGGAGCAGGGATGTAAGGTAAGAATTTTATTACACTACACCGTGGGCCAGTAGGGGGGGAAATTATAGTTTTGGGGGTGGACATGCCTTTAAATAGGCTAGGGAGAGATAAAGGTTTGAAACTCCCTTTCAGCAATATGCAAATAGGAAACTAGGGATTTGGCCTGCAGTCGGGCAATCTCGTCCAAATATATACATATGGGTTGCCATATGGGTGCACACAATTTCATTTTGAAATTCCATAGACCTGAACATTTTTCACAAAAGTGTTGATTTCAGTTCGAGAGCTGCAGCTATTGTCTAGTTAAGAATGATAGAAACCATTTAGTGTTATTTAGTTTACTACTTCTTTAAATAATTGTCCATGCACATAATGTGTCCATAAATCCCTTCACAATTGTATAAGTGGCAGCTGGCAGGATAACAGACACAGAATGACCTTAACCAGCAATGCCACATAACTGCCTTATGACATTAGATAACAGACATAGAATGCCAACTTTTACCAGCAATGCCACTTGACGCCTTTGGACATTAGATAACGACACAGAATGCCAACTTTTACCAGCAATGCCACTTGACTGCCTTATGGACATTAGATAACCGACACAGAATGCCAACTTTTACCAGCAATGCCACATTAGATAACAGACAGAATGCCAACTTTTACCAGCAATGCCACAAACACCTTATGGACATTAGATAACAGACACAGAATGCCAACTTACACAACACATGCACTTGACTGCCTTATGGACATTAGATAACAGACACCGATGACAACTTTTACCAGCAATGCCACAAGCGCCTATGGACATTAGATAATAGACGCAGAATGACAGTCTTAACCAGCAATGCACAGTACAGCCTTATGTACATTAGATAGCAGACACAGAATGACAGGTTTTACCAGCAATGCCATGTAACAGACTTATGGACATTAGATAACAGACATAGAATATGTCCCTTCACAATTTATAAGTGGCAGCTGGCAGGATAACAGACACAGAATGACCTTAACCAGCAATGCACACTAACTGCCTTATGGACATTAGATAACAGACACAGAATGCCAACTTTTACCAGCAATGCCACTTGACTGCCTTATGGACATTAGATAACAGACACAGAATGCCAACTTTACCAGCAATGCATTGACTGCCTTGGACATTAGATAACAGACACCAGAATGCCAACTTTTACCAGCAATGGACATAACTGCCTATGGACATTAGATAACAGACACAGAATACCAAATTTTACCAGCAATGCCACATAACTACTTATGGACATTAGAAACAGACACAGAATACCAACTTTTACCAGCAATGCCACTTGACTGCCTATGGGCATTAGAAACAGACACAGAATGCCAACTTTCTAAGCAATGCCACATAACTGCCTTATGGACATTAGATATAGACGCAGCAGAATGACAGTTAAACAAGCCCAATGCCACAGTACAGACCTTATGTACATTAGATAGCAGACACAGAATGACAGGTTTTTACCAGAATGCCATTGTAACAGACTTATGGACAATTATCTCCCTTTTTTGATAAACGATTCACCTAGAATACAACTTTTCACCAGCAATGCCACAATATCTGCCTTATGTACATTGATAAGCACCATGAATGCCAACTTTTACCAGCAATGCCACTTGAATGCCTTATGGACATTAGATAACAGACACAGAAGCCAACTTTTACCAGCAATGCCACAGTACAGCCTTATGTAACTTATAGCAGACACAGATGTCAGGTTTTACCAGCATGCACGTAACAGCCTATTACATTAGACAGCAGACCAGAATGCCAGGTTTACCAGCAATGCCCAGTAACAGCCTTATGCACATTAGATAGAGCACAGAATGCAGGTTTTACCAACAAGTATGTTACTGCCTTATGGACATTAGATAGCAGACACAGAATTTCAGCTTTTTCTGCAATGCAGCAATGCCACATAACAGCTTATGTACATTAGATAGCAGACACAGTCAATGCCAGGTTTTACCAGCAATGCACGTAACAGCCTTATGTACATAGATAGCAGACACAGAATGCAGGTTTTACCAGCAATGTCCACCATAGCAGCTTTTAGTATACATTAGATGTCCAGACCACCAGAAGTACAGGTTTTACCAAGCAATGCCACGTCAACAGCCTTATGTACATAGATAGCAGACACAGAATGCCAGGTTTTCCCAGCAAGTCATGTTAATGCCCTTATGGACATTAGTAACGACACAAAATTCCAGCTTTTTACTAGCAATGCCTAGCAATGCCACGTAACAGCCTTATGTACATTAGATAGCAGACACAAAATGCCAGGTTTTACCATCAATGCCACGTAACAGCCTTATGTACAATAGATAGCAGACACAGAATGCCAGGTTTTATCAGCAATGCCACGTAACAGACTTATGTACATTAGATAGCAAACACAGAATGCCAGGTTTTAGCAGCAATGCCATGTAACAGCCTTATGTACATTAGATAGCAGACACAGAATGCCAGGTTTTACCAGCAATGCCACATAACACTTTTATGTACATTTGATAGCAGACACAATGCCAGGTTTTACCAGCAATGCCACGTAACAGACTTATGTATTGTACATTAGATAGCAGAAGCAGACACAGAATGACAGCTTTTACCAGCAATGCCACATGACTGCTTTTCTATGGGGCTGTGTATTGGACTTTCTATGGGGCTGTGTATTGGATTTTCTATGGGGCTGTGTATTGGATTTTCTATGGGGCTGTGTGTTGGATTTTCTATGGGGCTGTGTATGGGACTTTTTATGGAACTGTGTATTGGACTTTCTATAGGGATGTGTATTGGACTTTCAATGGGGAAGTGTTGGATTTTCTATGGGGCTGTGTATTGGACTTTCTATGGAACTGTATATTGGACTTTCTATAGGGATGTGTATTGGACTTTCTATGGGGCAGTGTATTGGACTTTCTATGGGGCGGTGTATGGGACTTTCTATGGGACTGTGTATTGGATTTTCTATGGGGCTGTGTATTGGACTTTCTATGGGGCTGTGTATTGGACTTCCTATGTGGCGGTGTATTGGACTTTCTATGGAGCTGTGTATTGGAGTTTCTATGGGGCTGTGTATTGGATTTTCTATGGGGCTGTATATGGCATTTTCTATAGAGCTGTGTATTGGACTTTCTATGGGCTGTGTATTGGATTTTCTATGGGGCTGTGTATGGGACTTTCTATGGGACTGTGTATTGGACTTTCTATGGGGCTGCTGTATGGGACTTTCTATGGGGCTGTGTATTGGACATTCTTTGAGGCTGTGTGTTGGATTTTCTATGGGGCTGTGTATTGGACTTTCTATGGACTGTGTATTGGACTTTCTATGGGGCTGTGTATTGGATTTTCTATGGGGCTGTATATGGCATTTTCTATAGAGCTGTGTATTGGACTTTCTATGGGGATGTGTATGGGGATTTTCTATGGGGCTGTGTATGGGACTTTCTTTGGGGCTGTGTATGGGACTTTCTATGGGGCTGTGTATTGGATTTTCTATGGGGCTGTGTATTGGATTTTCTATGGGGCTGTGTATGGGACTTTCTATGGAACTGTGTATTGGAATTTCTATGGGGCTGTGCATTGGATTTTCTATGGGGCTGTGTATTGGATTTTCTATGGGGCTGTGTATTGGATTTTCTATGGGGCTGTGTATGGGATATTCTATGGGGCTGTGTATTGGGCTTTCTATGGGGCTGTGTATTGGACATTCTATGGGACTGTGTATGGAACTTGCTATGGAGCTGTGTATTGGACTTTCTATGGGGCTGTGTATGGGAGAAAGCCAACCCTCGGATTATACTTGAGTCAAGACGTTTTCCTGGTAAAAATGAGTAGCTCGGTTTATATTCGGGTTGGTTTATACTCTAATATAAGTTTGTGGCCAGACAAGATATTTTGATGTGGTAGACAATTTACAGTGTTCCAACATATAATGAAGCAGCTAAATGCCAGTGTATGGGACATACATACAATTTGGCTTATGTAATGAAAGGGGAAAAATGTGCCTGTTTTCTTATGGAGTAACCAATCAGATGTCATGTTTTCTAACTGTATTAGACCAGTAAAAAGGTATCATCTGATTGGTTGCTACAGATTAAAGGGTATCTCCACTGATAAAAGTCACTTGGGTTGTAAGGATAGATATCTGTAAGGTGGATATGTACCTGCAGTATCCTGTGTCTTTATGCAGTAGTTTAGAAGAAATCCAATGAGTTTCCCCCAGAACGCTGTGGGGGAATGCGTGTTTTCCTTTAGTGCATGTGCAGAACATGAGAGGATCCGTCGGGACTGCTGTCTGTGTGATCTGACTGGTTGGTCGATTCTACACACACACACACACACACACACACACACACACACACACACACACACACACACACACACACACACACACTCTTTTCAAGCTACTGAGTTCACTGATTAATGGAGGAATAATCACATGACCATCACAGCAGCTTGCTGATTCACTAATTAATGGAGTAATAAGGTACTATCTTTTTCTCTTTTTCTCTCTCCCACTCCCTCCCATACTAGATTGCCTCATATTCCCAGCATCCCCTATGAAATCAATCATTGATCTATTTTTCAACCATCCCTCTCAGAGTTAGACACAAAAAAAAATCTTTATTTAAAACAACAAAGTTCACCCTACTTACAGTAGTGTGGGAAGAGGGTTTTAATGTTTTCTCCCCTGTCTTTCTCTGCATGATCAGCTGTAAAAATGAACTTAGAGAGTCAGGGAGGAAAGGATTTCTTACTGCAGCCAAGTGGGTGTGTCTGCTACCATGATGATGCACATTGAGTGACAGCACTCTCAGCACAGGGGAAGACACACCCCCAGGAACCTGCACAACTTTCCCATGCTGCTGCAATCAAACGAAGGGAATTCTGGGGAAAAAAAAAGGTAGGGGGGGTTGGGGGATGGTGTACTTTAAAATAAACCCCCCCAAAAAAGATGCTTTTTCCTCAGTGGAGATACCCTTTAAGAACATTGTTAAATAAGCCCTATTGTGTCTGTACCCCTTTTCAAATCTTGCCTCAAGCCTGATCATTTCAGCCGATAATCATATGTGTGTAGCTGTTTGGCCGAGATGAAGTTCATCCGAATGGCTACACACACCTGTAATTATAGGCCAAAATGGACATTTTACCGCTTTCTCTTCATGCTTCGTATAAGTGTAAGAGCCTTTAACCATCGCTCTTACCTGGCCCTGCACTTCAATCTATTTTACAGGAACACTAACTCTTAAAATCAATAATCCTAAAAGAAAGTCCCAAAAGACTGAGAAATATACAAAATAAGATTTTTGTTGTGAAGAATAATATCAGGAACACTAACTTCCTGTAAATGCAGCCATCCCTACTTTTATTGATATGGTCCTTTTAGATAGATACCTTATTATTGCTAATTAGCATAGCATAATTATAATGACTCGAACATAAGTCTGATGATAATAGATCTGTTGTGATTATTATTGTCACTGACTTATAATATATTATAATAATATATTATATTTATTAACATTAAAAAATTAACTTATTTTAATATCTTGTCTCTGCTGTATAAAATAATACAAAATATTGATTTATACGTAAGACGGACTGATCCCCATAGCTGTCATCAGATCAATCCTTATAGGATTTAGTAAACCTGCTATTGAACGCTGTGGTAGAATAACATTCTAGCTTAAGTCATCAAAACCTTGTGTAGTGTGATAGATAAATCTGCTTTAAAATATTTCTAGCATTAGCCCATAGAAATATCTAGGCAAACAAACCGGAATTAAGTGCTTTTAGATAGCAAAATAAAATACGGGGATTAGTGGCCAAACCCTTTAATGGTAAAGATGGAAGATTTTTCCCACGACCCCCTCGAAAATACATTTACCCTTTCACTTCGATTTCAAGGGTATTGCTGATATTTATAGTGTTTCTTTTTCTTAAAGGTGCCACTTCAACGTGGTAGACAGTTCAGTCCATCTGGACACTACATAAACTTGTTTTTCTGCAAACTGATACTGGTTATTTATTATCTGGCCACAGTCCACATGGCAAATGGAATCACCTAAATCTTTTGCTAAAAACTTTAATAGGTGCAGGGAGCAAGGAAACATTCCAAATACTCCTTAAAGACTTAAAGGGCAACTATACTATTTTTTTATGTATCTTAGCAAGCCTACATCTGAATTCTGTAAAATAGTTGGAGGACGAAGGTGTTTATTAGCTAATTAAAAGTGCACAGCTGTTAAAATTGTGCTTATGACTTAAGGTAAGCACACACAGTCCAGATTTCTGAAAGATGACAGACAGGATCTGCAAGATCCTGTCTGCCATCTTTCAAAGATCTGCATACACACAGTCCCGAGCGTATGGAGAACGTTTGGGATTGTGTGTTTCCATCGGCCGCGCTAGACTCCTCTATAGGGAGTCTAGCACGGCTGATGGAAATTTTCCTGACTTTCCCGAACGAGTGTTCGGCCGACCCGATCGTTCGGCGGCCGCACGCTCGTTCGGGAAACGAACGTCAGATCCGACGGTATCAGGGCTTTATCATTACTGTGTGTACCCAGCTTTAGATACTTAGATACCAGCTCTCCTGCTTGTGAGATGCCCATAGATTAGTAACTTACTTGCAACATTCCCGCAATGTTCCTTGAACCGGATTTCCCGATCCACAAATGACATTACAGATGTAATGTTGATCGTAAAAAGGGAATGAAAGCAAGTTTAACAGCTGTGTGTAATGCTCTTGCAATCTCCAGTCACTCATCAGCTGATATAAACCAATTTCGACCACTTGCTTCACCTATACACAGGTAACCATTTGCCAGGACACCATCTTTCCGGGACAAGCGCTGATACCATGTGGTTTTGTTAGACGACCCCATTCTATAACAAATTTGCGGAATTTACCCCAAGGAGTAATCCCAAGTGTCACGGACTGCTTTGCTATTTCAGTCTGGGGGATCGAGGGAATAACGCACCAGATATCTAAGTGTGGGGCTGGAGTATGGTGATGTATGGTGTACACTCATCCGTATCTATTTTAAACTAAGTTTTCTGACATATATACAGAGGCTGACAACTGGCCCTGGTTCCATATGATTTGTTATTCAGTTTGATCCGGTCTGGAGGATTTTTTTTACGGATATTACACTATTTGGGTGCTTACCCTGATATCTGGAACTTTATTGATTTTATCCTACTGGAACTTCCATATGTATTATATATTTTCATACATATGTTCCTATATTTCTATATATATATATATATATTCCTATTGAGAATTATTTTATTCCCTAAGGAGTGCCTTCTTAGGGATTGTTTTATTACAGATACATCTAATGTTTTTACGAGTATTGAGGCTGGCCAGCTCATATGGTTCTATTGATTATTGGTACTATTGATGTAATAAATTATTGTCTGTTTTGGATTACTTTGTCCATATACACCTTTTATATATTATTGGGATTTTTCTATATACAGGTTGCCATTGGGTTTTTTATTACTGTTAGTCTAGTGAGCGTGTTTTCGCTTTTAAGAGCAAATTGAAGGATGGTGTACATCGGACAGCTGCGTTTTGTGCATGTGATTTTGCTGTTTTCCGTTATGATAATGCATGCGTTACCAAAAAGCGAACGGATGCGCAATCGCATGCTCATTGGAAATCGTGGGAATTTTCGTGTTCCCGCGATTTCCATTTTAGTGAAAATCGCGGGCGCAAAACGCGCACGCAAAACATACTAGTGTGGCCTAGCCCTAACAGACATTTAGGCTGAGACCACACTGCAATAAGCAGGAATCGCGCATAGAATCATGCAATTGTGTGTGCAATTCTAGCACGTTGTGCGTTTCCGTGTGCATTTTGCGCATATGATTTTGCCATTTTCCATTATGGAAACACGTGCGTTAACGCACCAAAAATGGTGAACGCATGCGTTACCAAAAACAAACATATGTGCAATCGCATGCGCATCGGAATTTTTGCGTTCCCGAGATTTCCATTTTAAAAAAAGGCATGCGCAGGAGCTGATAGGAAGCTTTAAAAATCCATGGTGGATTCTGTTTGGAACAGGCAGAGCAGAACAGTACAAGATTAGTCAATTTAAAATATTAAGAACATCTCCTCTGCTCCCACACACAGCACAGCCTTGGCTGTACATGAATAAGAATTATGCCTCAGAGTATGTGCATGAGAGCTAGCACAGAAAACAGGTAAGTGAATGTTAACACTGTATGCTCTCATTTGGCTCAGCGTCAGGGGCAAAGGCTCCTACCTCCTACTTATTGTAAGAGTGAAGTCAAGTTTGCAGGTACCCCTAAAAGTACATGTCTGCATGAAGTATGGCACTGTTAAGTTAACTGTATAAAAACACAGTAGATACAAGAAATGTCTTTTATCATGAAAATATGCCTACAGCCCTTTTGTCTCCTCTTCTGACTAGCTTACATATTTATTGTGGCTGCTACTGTCATACAAACAATGATAAGATCTGTGATTCTAACATGATGGACATGTTTTGCTTTCAGACATGGTGTACACTTGTAATTATATTATTAAGAGGCACAATAAGAATTAAATTGTCTTATGATGGAAGACTGTAGGAAAAGGCTTTCAAGACAGAGCAGGGAATGTTAATGTAGAGATAAGCCTGTATAAATAAGGCAACGGAAGACAAGTAGAACGGTTCACCTTACTACCTGTATTCTACAAGGGATAACAGTTATATAACAAAATATTACCGTCTACCTGATCTGTTGGTGTGTCTTGGGTTCTTCGCCCCCTTTCCTTCTCTTTGATATTTGTAATGTTCTAAGCAATTAAATTTGAACTTCAGATTAGTTTCATAAAGTTTGCATTCAAGCGTTTGTTTTCTTTAGCTGCGGCACCAACGCTTCATCGTTATTACTTGGTTATAAAACACCTCAAGTGCTCTGTAACATCATTATTTTCTTTTTTTTAGCATTCAGTTCACTGATCCTAGAATATGACTTCTTGTGTTTTTAATTTGTTTTAACTCCTAAATAATAATTAGCAGAGCTGCATTAGCTCTGTTGTCCTTCAATCCCTGTGCAGTTTGTATAATAAGGATGCTAAATAATAGGTTTATCTGGGTACACACATTAGCGATATAGAGACAATCCTGTCGGTACCGCTTTATCGTGTTTACGGCTAAAACGTCTGTTTCTTGCAGATTTTGTCATCTTTGAAAAATTGTACTTTAGTGTGCACCATCACCTGTATATATCACCAGTATACAGTTTTATACAATAGCGATGCAAGGTATGTGATGCAAATATACTTTAAGGGGTAAACCCACTATACTATTTTTGTTTTAGGGGTGGACATGCCAATTAAATGAAAATAGCATTTGTGAAATGTGATTTTTACATACCGTATAAGTCAAATTTTTCAGGCTTTAAAATTAGCCTGAAAACCTTACCTCGATTTATACTCGGGTAAAGCCCTAATTTAGATCCAAATTCTGCAATTGCAGATAGTAACCAGTAGGTGGTGCTGTGTTAACCTGCATAGAAAGTTACAGAAGCTGATCTGCCTTTACACTTCCTGCTTCCTGTAGTCTGGGTGCTGGACTCACTCAGCACGGTCACTGCTCATCTGGATGCTGTAAATCTGATGGGTCTCCTCAGTTTGGGGCAAAAAACAGCTGCTAGTACAGTGCAAAGGACAGCTTGAAACTACAACTCTCAGGTGACATTTTTAACTATTGGGGTCAGAGAGTCCTTTACTATATGGTGTCAGAGTTCTCTTTACTATACTTGGGTCACAGGGCCCTTTACTATATGGGGTTCAGGAGAATTGTAAATTATGGTAAGCTTAATTAAAAGTTTACTGAACCTTGCCACTCCACATGTTTAGAAACTGAAACTCCCAGCAACAAAGCATGCTGGGAGTTGTAGTTTCCAAACATCTGGAGTGCCAAGGAATTGGTTGTTACTGGTACTGGATTTGGCTATTACTGTATGGGATTCATGTATGGGAATTCTGCTATCCATTTAAAGAGTGTTTCTCTCGTCTACCAGAATCCATTTTGGATGGTACCGTTACGGTATCTGCCCCACAAACCAAGTTATGGCGATTATTGAAAACCTGGTGTTATAATCTCCCATTAGAGTTCAAACAAGGGTCAAACACTCATAGTGGACACAAGGGTCAAATTGCCCACCTTATCAGAGCACCTCCTGGCTTTACGATATGTAAGGAGGGAAGGACATTGTCCTGTTGAGTTTATGGCACTTGAACCATATGGAAATGCAAATACAGGAGGAAGGGGGAAAACAGAAGGTACCAATCAGCGCCGCTCCTACCATGACGCAACCTGAAAAAGTTGCTCATGGCGGCATTGTACAGTTTCTGTGCTGTGGTTTTTTGAAAAAAAAAAAAGGCGGCATTTTCCCCCGGCCGCGAGGTTGCGAGCGGCGCCGGAAGTTCGGGTAAGCGCCGGAACTAGCAAGCGGGACTCGGACTCAGCAGCAGCGCCGGGGTTCGGTGGGTGTGTGTCTCTGTCTACCTCTACACTCCTTGCCATGGTGTCCCTCATCTGTCTCATCCACTCGGGCCGAGGACAGGAGCCGGAAGTTGGGTACAGTACACAGTAAGTACTGGAAATTTTTTGAAAAAATTAAGTTGCCGGCTACATACATTGTTTAGTAGGACTGCTGTCTGCTGCAATTCCTTACTGGCAGCAGGGTCGGACTGGCCTGCTGCCTGGGGGGGGGGAAGATAGATAGATGGTAGAAAGGTAGATAGGTAGGTAGGTAGAATAGCAGAGATAGATAGATAGTAGCGATAGATAGATAAATAGCAGAGATAGATAGATAGATAGATAGATAGATAGATAGATAGCAGAGATAGATAGACAGATAGATAGCAGAGATAGATAGATAGATAGATAGATAGATAGCAGAGATAGATAGATAGATAGATAGATAGATAGCAGAGATAGATAGACAGATAGTTAGATAGATAGATAGATAGATAGATAGCAGAGATAGATAGACAGATAGTTAGATAGATAGACAGATAGATAGACAGGTAGATCGTAGGTAGATAGGAAACAACTTTGAATGCCGCCCCTAGACTGAGCGGCGCGCGTAGCGCGCCACCGCCGCGGGAAAGTGGGCGTGGCTTGGCATGTGGGCGTGGCTTGGTATGTGGGCGTGGTTTATCGCGTGGGCGTGGTAAATTTCATAATTTTGTTTTTGAAAATGGTTATTTATACGCTTCTCTATTTTTAGAAAACACTAAAAACATGTTGGTGCAAACTGGTACATTACATTAGAAAGCCTACCATACTCTGTAGAATAAAAGATGTTGGCCAAAAGATTTGTAAGCCCTGCTAAACGTCAAGGTGACTCTTTCAGCAGGGACTTAACTATTATCTAGATTATATATTTTATATATAGATTATATATATATATGATATTATTATCTATCTCTGCTATCTATCTATATTATCTATCTATCTATCTCTGCTATCTATCTATCTATCTATACTCTGATATTTATCTATCTCTGCTATCTATCACTCTATCTCTGCTATCTATCACCTATCTCTGCTATCTAGCACTCTCTATCTCTGCTATCTATCTCTCTATCTCTGCTATCTATCTCTATCTCTGCTATCTATCACTCTATCTCTGCTATCTATACTATCCTCATCTATCACTTCTCTCTGCTATCTATCCTCTATCTCTGTATCTATCACTCGATCTATCTCTGCTATCTATCACTCTATCTATCTCTGCTATCTATCACTCATCTATCTATTCGATCTATCTATCTATCTATCATCACTCTGCTATCTATTATCTATCTATCTATCTATCTCTGCTTCTATCTATCTATCTGCTATCTATCTATCTTGCCTACATCTATCATAGATAGGTAGCAGAGATAGATAGTAGGAGCAGAGATAGATAGATAGATAGCAGAGATGATAGATAGACAGAGATAGAGTGATAGATAGCAGAGATAGATAGATAGCAGAGATAGATAGATAACTATCTCTGACTACTATCTATCTCTGCTACCTATCTATCTATCTATCTCTGCTATCTATCTATCTCTGCTACCTATCTATCTCTGCTACCTATCTATCTCTGCTATCCATCTATCTCTGCTATCCATCTATCTCTGCTATCCATCTATCTCTGCTATCCATCTCTCTATCTCTGCTATCTATCTATCTCTGCTATCTATCTACTGCTATCTATCTCTATCTCTGCTATCTATCTCTATCTCTGCTATCTATCTCTCTATCTCTGCTATCTATCACTCTATCTCTGCTATCTATCTCTCTATTTATCTATCTCTGCTATTTATCTATCTCTGCTATCTATCATTTATCTATCTACCTACGATCTACCTGTCTGTCTATCTATCTATCCATCTGTCTGTCTATCTATCTCTGCTATCTATCTATCTATCTATGCTAATTTATCTATCTATCTATCTATCTATCTCTGCTATTTATCTATCTATCGCTACTATCTATCTATCTATCTCTGCTATCTATCTATCTATCTCTGCTACTATCTATCAAGATAGGTAGCAGAGATAGATAGATAGCGGAGATAGATAGATAGAGATAGAGTGATAGATAGCAGAGATAGATAGATAATCTATCTCTGCTACCTATCTATCTCTGCTACCTATCTATCTATACTATCTATCTCTGCTACTATCTATCTCGCTATCCTATCTATCTCTGCATCCATTATCTCTGCTATCCATCTATCTCTGCTATCCATCTATCTCTGACTATCTATCTCTCTATCTCTGCTATCTATCTCTCTATCTCTGACTACCTATCTCTCTATCTATCTCTCTATCTACTCTGTATCTCTCCTCTATCTCTGCTATCTATCTCTTATCTCTGCTATCTCTCTATCTCTGCTATCTGTCTATCTCTGCTATCTATCTCTCTACTATCTTGTCTATCTCTGCTTATCTTCACTCTGCTATCTATCATCTCTGCTATCTATCTATCCTTGCTATCTATACTATCTCTGCTATCTATCTCTCTAGCTCTCTATCTAGTCTATCTATCTGATATTAGTGATCTCTGCATCTATCTATCTCTGCTATATCTCTATCTCTGATCTAATCTTATCTATGATCTATCTATCTCTGCTATTTTATATCTATCGCTCTATCTATCTATCTATCTCTGCGATATCTCATCTATCTCTATCGCGCTATCGATCTATCTACTCTGCTAATCCATCTATCTCTGCTATCCATCTATCTCTGCTATCTATCTCTCAATCTATCCTATCTATCATCTTATCTCTGCTTATCTCTCTATCTCTGCTATATCCTCTATCTCTGCTATCTCTCTATCTCTGCTATCTATCTATTATGCTATCTATATCTATCTTCTGCTATCTATCTCTCTATCTCGCCCTATCTATCTTCTCTATCTATCTATCTATCTCTGCTATTCTATCTATCTCTGCTATCATCTATCTTCTATCTATCTCTCTATCTCTGCTATCTATCTATATACATCATCTCTGCTATTTATCTATCTATCTCTGCTATCTATCATTTATCTATCTACCTACGACTTCCGTCTGTCTATCTATCCATCTGTCTGTTTTATTATATCTATCTCGCTAATCTATCTATATCTGCTAGTTTATCCTATCTATCTATCTATTTATCTCTGCTATTTATTATCATCGCCTATCTATCCTATCTATCTATCTATACTATCATATATATCTACTACAATCTACCTCTGTCTATCTATCTATCCTCATCTATCTTCTTATCTATATACTATCTCCTGCTATTGAGCTACTCATACTCTGCAATCTAACTATCTTACATTCCGCCATCCCCTCCCACTCTTTTTTTATACTATCTATCTATCTATCTTGCTATCTCTATCCTATATCTCTCGCTATCGATCTATCTCTCTCTGCTATCTATCTATCTATCTCTCTCTGCGATCTATCTATCTATCTATCTATCTCTGCTATCTATCTATCTATCTCTCTCTGACTATCTATCTCTCTATGCTAATCTATATATCTATCTATCTCTCTCTGCTATCTATATATCTATCTTTCTATCTCTGCATCTACTCTATCTATCTATCTATCTATCTCTGCTATCTATCTATCTCTCTATCTCTGCTATCTATCTATCTATCTCTGCTATCTATCTATCTCTGCTAATTTATCTATCTATCTATCTCTGCTCGTCATCTATCCTATGCTATCTATCTATCTATCTCTCTCTTAGTCTATCATTATCTTGCTATCTATCTATCTATCTCTCTCTGCTATCTATCTATCTCTCTCTCTAGATATCTCTCTCTATCATCTATCTACTTCTATCCTATCTATCTGCTGATCTATCTATCTATCTATCTCTGCTATCTATCTATCTATCTCTCTCGCTATCTATCTATCTCTCTCTGCTATCTATACTTCTATCTATTCTCTATATATCTATCTATCTCTATCTGCATCTTCATCTTCATCTCTGCTATCTATCTCTCTTGCGTATTATATCTATCGATCTTCTCTGCATCTTATATCTATCGATCTATCTCTGCTATCTATACTACTCTATCTATCCTATCTCTGCTTCTCGATATATATCTATCTATCTATCTCTGCTATCTATCTATCTCTCCTGCCTATCTATCTATCATCTATCTCTGCTATCTATCTATCTATCTATCTCGCTATTCTATCTATCTATTATCTACTATCTACTATCTATCAATCTCTGCTATATATCTATCTATCTCTCTCTGCTATCTATCTATCTCTCTCTGCTATCTATCTATCTCTCTCTGACTATCTATAGATCTATCTCTATCTCTGTATTTTATCTATATTCGCTACTATCTATCATCTATCTCTGCTAGCTAATTCATTTATTATCTACCTCAATCTACCTGTATTATCTATCCATCTGATTCTATCTATCTATCTCTGATAATTAGCTATCACTACTATCTATCTATCTCTGCTATTATCTATCTATCTCTGCGTATCTATACTAGATATCTATCTATCTCTCTGCTATCTATCTATCTATCTATCTATCTCTGCTATCTATCTATCTATCTATAATCTCTCTTGCTATCTATCTATCTATCTATTCCTCTGCTATCTATCTATCTATCGCTCTCTGCGATCTTCTTATCTATCTTCTCTGCTATCTATCTATTATCTATCTCTGCTATCTATCTATCTACTATCTATTCTTCTCGCTATCTATCTATCTATTATCTTCTTGCTATCTATTATCTCTGCTATCTATATATCTATCTATCTCTCTCTGCGATCTATAGTATCTATCTATCTCTGATCTATCTATCTATCTATCTGCTATCTTATCATATGGATCTCTGCTATTATCGTAATCTATCTATCTATCTCGCTAGCATTATCCATCTATATATCTTCTATCTATCTATCTATCTCTGCTATCTATCTATCCTATCTATCTATCTATCATCTCTGATTATCTATACTATCTATATATCTCTGTCTATCTATCATCTCTGCTATATATGCTATCTATCTCTCCCTGCTATCTATCTATCCTCTCTCTATCTATCTATTATCTCTCTTGCATCTATCTATCTCTCTCTGCTATCATATATCTATCTATCTCTGTATTATCTATCTATCGCTACATCTATCTATCTATCTATCTCTGCTATTATATTTCTATCTACCTACAATCTACCTGTCTGTCATATATCATCTGTCTGTATATCTTTATCTCTGCAATTTATCTTCTATCTATCTATCTATCTATCTATCTATCTATCTATCTCTATCTATCTATCTATCTTCTATCTATCTAGCTTATCTATCTCTCTATGCTATCTATCTCTATCTAATATCTATCTATCTCTGCTATCTATCTATCTATCTATCTATCTACTCTATCTATCTATCTATCTATCTTTATCTCTCTGCTATATCTATCTATCTATCTATCTCTGGTCTATCTATCTATCTCTCTTCTCTTCTGCGATCTATCTATCTCTCTCTGCTATCTATCTATCATCGCTATCTGCATATCTATATATCTCGCTATCTATTATCTATTATCTCTCTATGCATCTATCTCTGCTATCTATCTATCTATCTATCTCTGCTATCATCTAATATCTATCTATTATCATTTCTGCTATCTACTATCTATCATCTATTATTGTATATCTATCTCTGCTATCTTTATTCTATCTATCTATCTATCTCTGCTATACCTATCTATCTCTGCTATCTATCTATCTATCTATCTCGATCTCTTCTTATCTACTCCTTATATATCTATTATCTTTATCATCTCTACTATCCTATCTATCTATCATCTCTTGCTATCTATCTATCTCTCTCTCTATCTATCATCTCTCTCTGCTATCTATCTATCTATCTCTCTCTCTTGCTTTATCTATCATCTTCTCTTGATCTATCTACATCTCTGCTATCATCTTCTATCTCTGCTATCTATCTATCTATATATCTATCTATTATCTTGATCTATCTCTGCTATATATCTATCTATTATCTATCTCTGCTATCTATCTATCTATCTATCTACTCTGCTACTATCATCTATCTATCTATCTATCTCTGCTCGATCTACTATCTATCATCTCTGCTATCTATCTATCTATCTACCTACAATCTACCTGTCTGTCTATCTATCTATCTCTCTCTGCTATCTATCTATCTATCTCTGCTATCTATCTATCTCTGCTATCTATCTATCTATCTCTGCTATCTATCATTTATCTATCTACCTACGATACCTGTCTATCTATCTATCTCTCTCTGCTATCTATCTATCTATCTATCTCTGACTATCTATCTATCTCTGCTATCTATCATTTATCTATACCTAACGATCTACCTGTACTATCATCTGTCTATCTATCTAACTATCTGTCTATCTATCTCTGCATCATCTATCTATCTATCTAGAACTATATGTCTATCTATCTCTGCTATTCTATCTATATATCTATCTATCTACTATCTATTATCTATCTATCTATTATCATCTATCTATCTATACTATCTATCTATCTACCTATCTGTCTGTCGTTCTGTCTGTCGTCTGTCTTCGTCTATTCTATCTATCTATCTATTAAAATATGTCTAATCTCTATCCTGACCTCTATCTATCTATCTATCTATCTATCTACTCTGCTATCTACTATCTATCTATCATCTATCTTCTTCATCTGTCTATATATCTCTGCTATCTATCTATTATCTATCTATCTATCTATCTATCTCTGCTATTATCTGATCTATCGCTACTATCTATCTATCTCTGCTATTATACCACTACCTATCTACCTTTCTACCATCTATCTATCTTCCCCCCCCCCAGGCAGCAGGCCAGTCGACCCTGCTGCCAGATTAAGGAATTGCAGCAGACAGCAGTCCTACTAAACAATGTATGTAGCCGGCAATTAATTTTTTCAAAAAATTTCCAGTACTTACTTGTACTGTACCCACTTCCGGCTCTGTCCTCGCGCCGAGTGGATGAGACAGATGAGGGACACCATGGCAAGGAGTGTAGAGGTAGACAGAGACACACACCCACCGAACCCCGGCGCTGACTGCTGGTCCGAGTCCCGCTGCTAGTTCCGGCGCTTACCCGAACTTTCCGGCGCGCTCGCAACCTCGCGGCCGGGGGAAAATTGCCGCCTTTTTTTTTTTTTCAAAAAACCACAGCACAGAAAACTGTACAATGCCGCCAGGAGAAACTTTTTTCCAGGTTGCGTCATGGTAGGAGCGGGCTGTGGTTACCTTGTGTTTCCCCCTTCCTCCTTTGTATTGCAATTTCCCATATGGTTCAAGTGCACATAAACCAACAGGACAATGTCCTTCCCTCCTACATATCGTAAGCCAGGAGGTGCTCTGATAAGGTGGGCAATTGACCCTTGTGGTCCACTATGAGGTTTGACCCTTGTTTGAACTCTAATGGGAGATTAAACACCAGGTTTTCAATACTCGCCAAACTTGGTTGTGGGGCAGATACCGTAAACTGGAACCATCCAAAAGGATTCTGTAGACGAGAGAAACACTCTTAATGGTAGCAGAAATTCCCATACATGAATCTCCATACAGTAATAGCCAAATCCAGTACTTACAGTAACAACCAATTCCTTGGCACTCCAGATGTTTGGAAAATACAACTCCCAGCATGCTTTGTTGCTGGGAGTTTCAGTTTCTAAACATGTGAGTGTGGCAAGGTTCAGTAACTTGTAATTTAAGCTTACCATAATTTACAATTTCTCTGAACCCCATATAGTAAAGGGCCCTGTGACCCAAGTTATAGTAAAGAGAACTTCTGACACCATATGTAAAGGACTCTCTGACCCCCAATAGTTAAAAATGTCACCATGAGAGTTGTAGTTTCAAAGCTGTCCTTTGCACTGTACTAGCAGCTTGTTTTTTGCCCCCAAACTGAGGAGACCCATCAGATTTTACAGCCTCCAGATGAGCAGTGACCGTCGCTGAGTGAGTCCAGCACCCGACTACAGGAAGCAGGAAGTGTAAAGGCAGATCAAGCTTCTGTAAGTTTCTATGCAGGTTTAAAACAGCCCCACCTACTGGTTACTATCTGCAATTGCAGAATTGGATCTAAATTAGGGCTTTACCCGAGTATAAATCGAGGTAGATGTTTCAGGCTAATTTTAAAGCCTGATGAAAAATTAACTTTTACGGTATGTAAAAATCACATTTCACAAATGCTATTTATTTAATTGGCATGTCCACCCCTAAACAAAAATAGTATAGTGGGTTACCCTTAAAGTATATTTGCATCACATACTTGCATCGCTATGTTATTAAAACTTATACTGGTGATATATACAGGTGATGGTGCACACTAAAGTACAATTTTTCAAAGAATGTACAAAATTTGCAAAGGAACCAGATTTTAGCCGTTAAACACGATAAAGAGGGTACGAACAGTTGTCTCTATATCGCTAATGTGTTGTGTACCCAGTAAACCTATTATTAAATCCTTATTATACAAACTGACACAAGGGATGAAGGGCACAGAGCAATGCAGCTCTGCTAATATTATTATGGAGTTAAAACAAATTAAAACACAAGAAGTCATATTCTAGGATCAGTGAACGAATGCTAAAAAAGAAATAATGATGTTACAGAGCACTTGAGGTTATAAAACAAAGTAAATAACGATGAAGCGTGGTGCCGCAAGCATAAGAAAACAAACGCTTGATGCAAACTTTATGAAACTAATCTGAGTTCAAATTAATTGCTTAGAACATACAAATAGCAAAGAGAAGGAAAGGGGGGCGAAGAGAAGAAACCAAGACACACCAAACAGATCAGGTAGTAGACGGTAATATTTTGTTATAATATGTTATCCCTTGTAGAATACAGGTAGTAAGGTGAACCGTTCTACTTGTCTTCCTGTGCCTTATTTATTACAGGCTTATATCTTACATTAACATTCCTGCTCTTGCTCGTCTTGAAAGCCTTTTCCTACAGTCCTCCATCATAAGCAATTTAATTCTTATGTGCCTTTAATAATATAATTACAAGTGTTACACCAGTCTGAAAGACAAAACATGTCCCTCTGTTAGAATCACAGTCTATCCATGGTTTGTATGACAGTAGCAGCCACAATAATATGTAAGCTAGTCAGAAGAGGAGACAAAAGGGCTGTAGGCATATTTTCATGATAAAAGACATTTCTTGTATCTACTGTGTTTTATACAGTTAACTTAACAGTGCCATACTTCATGCAGACATGTACTTTTAGGGGTACCTGCAAAACTTGACTTCACTCTTACAATAAGTAGGAGGTAGGAGCCTTTGCCCCTGACGCTGAGCCAAATGAGAGCATAAAGTGTTAAACATTCACTTACCGTTTTCTGTTGCTAGCTCTCATGCACATACTCATGGGCATATTCTTATTCATGTACAGCCAAGGCTGTGCTGTGTGTGGGAGCAGAGGAGATGTTCTATATTTTAATTGACTATCTTGTACTGTTCTGCTCTGCCTGTCTTCCAACAGAAATCCACCAGGATTTTTAAAGCTTCTATCAGCTCCTGCGATGGCTTTTTTTAAAAGGAAATCTCGGAAACGCAAAAAGTTCCGATGCGCATGCGATTGCACATATGTTTGTTTTTGGGAACGCATGCGTTCACCATTTTTGGTGCGTTAACGCACGTGTTTCCATAATGGAAAATGGCAAAATCATATGCGCAAAATGCACGGAAACGCACAACGGGCTAGAATTGCACACCCAATGGCAATGATTCTATGCGCGATTCCTGCTATGCAGGGTGGTCCTAGCCTAAAGTCTGTTGGCTAGGGCCACACTAGTATTTTTGCGTAGCCGTTTGGCGCCCGCGATTTTCACTAAAATGGAAATCGCGGGAACACGAAAATTCCCACGATTCCAATGAGCATGCGGATTGCGCATCGTTTCGCTTTTTGGTAACGCATGCATTATCATAACGGAAAACAGCAAAATCACATGCAACAAAACCGCTGTCCGATGTACAACCATCCTTCAATTGTCTTAAAGCGGCAAAACACGCTCATAGACTAACAGTAATAAAAACCCAATGGCAACCTGTATATAGAAAATCCCCATAAGATATAAAAGGTGTTATATGGACAAAGTAATCCAAAACAGAACAATAATTTATTACCATAGTACCAATAATCAAATAGAACCATATGAGCTGGCCAGCCTCAATACTCGTAAAAACATTGATGTATCTGTATAAAACAATCCCTAAGAAGGCACTCCTTAGGAATAAAATAATTCTCAATAGGAATATAATATATATATAATAGAAATATAGGAACATATGTATGAAAATATTCTAATAAATATGAAGTTCCAGTAGGAATAAATCAAATCAAGTTCCAGATCATCAGGGTAAGCACCCAAATGTGTAATATCCATAAAAAAAATCCTCCAGACCGGAATCAAACTGAATACCCAATCATATGGAACCAGGGCCAGTTGTCGCCTTGTATTATATGTCAGAAAACTTAGTTTAAAATAGATACGGATGAGGTGTACACCATACATCCCAATACTCCAGCCCCACACTTAGATATCTGGTGCGTTATTCCCTCGATCCCCCAGACTGAAATAGCAAAGCAGTCCGTGACACTTGGATACTCCTTGGGGTAAATTCCGCAAATTTGTATAGAATGGGGGTCTAACAAAACCACATGGTATCAGCGCTTGTCCCGAAAGATGGTGTCCTGTGCAAGTGGTTACCTGTGTTAGTGAAGCAAGTGGTCGAAATTGGTTTATATCAGCTGATGAGTGACTGGAGATTGCGAGCATTCACACTAGCTTGTTAAACTTGCTTCATTCCCTTTTTACGATCAACATTTACATCTGTAATGTCATTTGTGGATCGGGAAATCCGTTCAAGGAACATTGCGGGAATGTTGCAATAAGTTACTATCTATGGGCATCTCACAAGCAGGAGAGGGTATCTAAGTATCTAAAGCTGGGTACACACAGTAATGATACAGCCCTGATACGTCGTATCTGACGTTCGTTTCCCGAACGAGCGGTGCGGGCCGAACGACGTGGTCGGCGAACACTCGTTCGGGAAATCAGAAAATTTCCATCAGCCGTGCTAGACTCCCTATAGAGGAGTCTAGCGCGGCGATGAGAAACACACAATCCCAAACGTTTTCCATACGCTCGGGACTGTGTGTATGCAGATCTTTGAAAGATGGCAGACAGGATCTTGCAGATCCTTGTCTGTCATCTTTCAGAAATCGGACTGTGTGTGCTACCTTAAGTCATAAGCACAATTTTAACAGCTGTGCACTTTAATTAGTAATAAAACACCTTCGTCCTCCAACTATTTTACAGAATTCAGATGTATGCTTGCTAAGATACATAAAAAAATAGTAAGTTTGCCCTTTAAGTCTTAAGGGTATTTGGAAGTGTTCCTTGCTCCCTGCACCTAGTAAAAGTTTTTAGCCAAAGATTTAGGGTTCCATTTGCCATGGGACTGTGCCAGATAATAAATAAACGGAGAAAGTTTGCAGAAAACAAGTTTATGTAGTGTCCAGATGGACTGAACTGTTACCACGTTGAAGTGGCACCTTTAAGAAAAAGAAACACTAATAATATCAGCAATACCCTTGAAATCGAAGTGAAAGGGAAATGTATTTCGAGGGGTCGTGGGAAAAATCTTCCCTATTACCATTAAAGGGTTTGGCACTAATCCCCGTATTTTATGTTGACTCTAAAAGCACTATATTCCGGTTTGTTTTTGCCTAGATATTTCTATGGGCTAATGCAGAAATATTTAAAGCAGATTATCTATCACACTACACAGAAGTGTTTGATGACTTAAGCTAGAATGTTATTTCTACCACCGCGTTCAATAGCAGGTTTACCTAAATCCTATAAGGATTGATCTGATGACAGCTATGGGGATCAGTCCGTCTTACGTATAAATCAATTTTTGTATTATTTTATCAGCAGAGACAAAAGATATAAAATAAGTTAATTTTTTAATGTTAATAAATATATATATTATTATAATATATTATAAGTCAGTGACAATAATAATCACAACAGATCTATTATCATCCACTTATGTTAGAGTCATATAAATTATGCTAAATTAGCAAATAAGGTATCTATCTAAAAGGACCATATCAATAAAAGTAGGGATTGCTGCATTTACAGGAAGTTAGGTTCTGATTATTCTTCACAACAAAAATTTATTTTGTATATTCTCAGTTTTTGGGACTTTCTTTTAGGATTATTGAGTTTTAAGAGTTAGTGTTCCTGTAAAATAGTTGAAGTGCCAGGGCCAGGTAAGAGCGATGGTTAAAGGCTCTACACTTATACGAAGCACTGAAGAGAAAGCGGTAAAATGTCCATTTTGGCCTATATAAGGTGTGTGTAGCCATTCGGATGAACTTCATCTCGGCCAAACAGCTACACACTATGATTATCGGCTTGAATGATCAGGCTTGAGGCAAGATTGAAAAGGGGTACAGACACATAAATATTTAACAATGTTCTTAAAGGGTTCTCCACTGAGAAAAAGCATCTTTTTGGGGGGGGTTTATGTTTAAGTACACCATCCCCACCCCCCACCTTTTTTTTCCCCAGAATCCATTCGTTGATTGCAGCAGCATGGGAAGTTGTGAGGTTCCTGGGGGTGTGCTTCCCCTGTGCTGAGAGTGCTGACTCAATGTGGCATCATATGGTAGCAGACACCCCATTGGCTGCAGTAAGAAATCCTTCCTCCCGGACTCTAAGTTCATTTTTACAGCTGATCATGCAGAGAAAGACAGGGGAGAAAACATTAAAACCCTCTTCCAAACTACTGTAAGTAGGGGAACTTTGTTGTTTAATAAGATTTTTTTTTGTGGTCTAACTCTGAGAGGGATGGTTGAAAAATAGATCCAATGAGTGATTCATAGGGGATGCTGGGAATATGAGGCCAATCTAGTATGGGAGGAGGAGGGAGAGAGAAAAAGAGAAAAAGATATACTTATTACTACCATTATTAGTGAATCACAAGCTGCTGTGATGGTATGTGATTATCCTCCATGAATCAGTGAACTCAGTAGCGTGAAAAGAGTGTGTGTGTGTTGGTGTGTGGGTGTGTGTGTGTGTGTGTGTGTGTGTGTGTGTGTGTGTAGAATCACCAACCAGTCATGTGATGATTCCTCCAGTTAATTCAGTGAACTCAGTAGCTTGAAAAAGAGTGTGTGGTGTGGGTGTGATGTGTGTGTGTGTAGTGTGAGGTGTGTGGTGTGTGTGTGTGTTGTGTGTGTGTGTGTGTGTGTGGGTGTGTGTGTGGGTGTGTGTGGGTGGTGTGTGTGTGTGGTGTGTGTGGTGTGGTGTGTGTGGTGTGTGTGTGTGTGTGTGTGTGGTGTGTGTGTGTGTGGTGTGTGTGTGTTGTGTGTGTGTGTGTGTGTGTGTGAGTGAATCGACCAACCATGCAGATCACACAGACAGCGAGTCCCGTAGGACCTCCTTCATGTTCTGCACATCAATAGGGAAAACACGCCATTCCCCCACACGTTCTGGGGGAAAACTCATTGGATTTCTTCTAAACTACTTAAAGACACAGGATAATGCAGGTACATTCACCTTACAGATATCGATCCTTCAACCCAAGTGCCTTTTATCAGTGGAGATACCTTATCGTAGCACAATCAGAACCTTTTACTGGTCATACATAGAAAAATGCATTGATGGTACTCCATAAGAAAAAGGCACTTTTTCCCCTTTCTAATAAGCCAAATTGTATGTATGTCCATACACTGGCAGTTAGCTGCTTCATTATATGTTGGAACACTGTAAATTGTCTACCACATCAAAAATCTTGTCTGGCCACAACTTAATTAGGATATAAACCACCGAATATAAACCGAGCTACTCATTTTTTACCGGAAAACGTCTTGACTCAAGTATAATCCGAGGGTTGGCTTTTCCTCCACCAGCCCCATAGAAGTCATCACAGCTCCAGTAGCAAGTTCCATACCCAGCCACATAGAATCCAATACACAGCCCATAGAAGCCCATACACAGCCCCATGAAATCTCATCACAGCCCTAGAAATCCAATACACAGCCCCACTAGAAACCCATACACAGCCCCATAGAAATCAATGCCACAGGCCCCATCAGAAATTCCAATACACCGTTCCATAGAAAGTCCCATCACAGCCCCCATAGAAAATCCAATACACAGCCCCATGAAAAATCAATACACAAGCCCCATAGAAAGTCCCATACACAGCCCCAAAGAAAGTCCCATACACAGCCCCATAGAAAATCCCATACACATCCCCATAGAAAGTCCAATACACAGCTCTATAGAAAATGCCATATACAGCCCCATAGAAAATCCAATACACAGCCCCATAGAAAGTCCAATACACAGTCATTAGAAAGTCCAATACAGCCCATAGAAAATCCAACACACGCCTCAAAGAATGTCCAATACACAGCCCCATAGAAAGTCCCATACACAGCCCCAAGAAAGTCCATACCCAGTCCCATAGAAAGTCCCATACACAGCCCCATAGAAAATCCAATACACAGCCCATAGAAAGTCCAATACCACAGCTCTAGAAAATGCCATATAAGCCCCATAAAAATCCAATACACAGCCCCATAGAAAACTCCCAATACCCAGCTCCATAGAAAGTCCCAATACACCGCCACATAGGAAGTCCAATACACAGCCCCATAGAAGTCCAATACACAGCCCCATAGAAAATCCAATACACAGTCCCATAGAAAGTCCCATACACCGCCCCATAGAAAGTCCAATCACGCCCCCATAGAAAGTCCATACACATCCCTATAGAAAGTCCAATATCAGTTCCATAGAAAGTCCAATACACAGCGCCCCATAGAAAATCCAACACTTCCCCATTGAAAGTCCAATACACATCCCTATAGAAGTCCAATACACCGTTCCATAAAAAGTCCCATACACAGCCCCATAGAAAATCCACACACAGCCCCATAGAAAATCCATACACAGCCCATCTAGAAATCCAATAACAAAGCCCCATAGAAAGTCCAATACACAGCCCCATAGAAAGTCAAACCAAGCCCCAAAGAAAGTCCCATACACAGCCCCAAAGAAATCCCATACACAGCCCCATAGAAAATCCATACACAGCCCGAAAAGTCCCATACACAGCCCCAAAGAAAGTCCCATACACAACCCCATAGAAAGTCCAATACACAGCCCATAGAAAGTCCAATACACAGCCCCATAGAAAGTCCCATACAACAGCCCAAACAAATCCCATACACGCCCAAGAAAGTCCCATACACAGCCCCATAGAAAGTCCCATACACAGTCCCATATAATAGTCCATACCACAGCCCCATAGAAAAGTCTTCATACAAAGCCCCATGAAGGTCCCAACACAGCCCATAGAAGTCACATACATAGCCCCATAGATTTCCTCCATCTGACCTCCAGATCAGCCCGAACCCGAGTAAAAAACCGAGGGGGAGACATTCAGATGATTTTATGGGTAACATTTCTCGGTATATATATAAAGGTAATAGATTTAGAAAAGACAACATTTAGCACAGATAGCTCATAAGGGAAAAATGAAAAAGTTCAATGATATATAAGGAACCATGTATCTTTTTCCATCATATTCTCTTGCTTTTCCATCTCTGCAATATTCCCCATCCCAATAAGAGTAATATTTGTCTCTTTAGACCACAATCAAGAGGGATCTAGAGATGGACAGTAATGCTGGCCGTACATTAGTCACACACCCTGATAGACCGGCATGTAATGTCAATGGAAACTGATCCGCAGGAAATGTCTTAAGGAAAACTGCTGTTGCTGTTAATGTTGAGCCCAATACGACTTTTAATGAATCAACTCAACCTCATGTGTGGCACAATTAACAAGATGGCGAACCACCTTAAAGTCACTAAAACTATCGGTCAATAAATTTGCAGAATTAACTTCATTTAAAGGAAAAGGGGGACTAAGATTAATCCTCAATCCAATAAATCCACAATTCCATTAAAAAGAAACCCCGTTTAATTAACATTGAAACAGGCCCCTACCAAGCCTGTCTATAGGGAAAGTTATTGTATAAATTATTATGGAACGATTGTTTCTAAAGTCAATCATTCCCTGTGTAGAAAGCTCAAGGGCCTGTGGGAGTCCCTTTGTAATTGTGGCCCTTTCCTTTCCGACAAATGGACATAGTAAAGGCTGGTTTTATGCTTAGTACAGTCATTTACAGTAATCAAGAATGTTACAACACTGACTACACTATCCATAGATCAGAGTACAAAACGGGTGCATAAAATCTTAAGGCAAAACCAACTGAATCAACTACATTAGCAAAATATATGAGAAGAATAAAACCTCCTTATAAACACAAAACATGCATTCAGCTCACTATAAATTAGATATTAAAAGGATCCACAGTGCTAGGAAGAAATAGTGTTTCATTCCCTAATCTCATCCAACCAACACTTATGAGATACAATACAAACCACATAGAGAAAAGACTTTAGTTCAAAAAAAATAGTTACTAAATGTGTGCTAAGCTTGCCCCACCCCATCAGATCCTATTTAACATTTGAAGGCTAAATCTGATTGGTTGTGGCAAAATTAGCACATTTAATGATAAGAACTTTTATTGAATGTCTTCGGTTTTATCACAGTGTGAAAGTAATAGCCGCTCCATTGCCTTGAGGTAAGATGTTTCAGGTTATTGCATTCTTGCTGGTATTATTCTATGTTTCCATGTTGAAGTTCTGTTTGTGTGGCTGCTCATGGCACATCCAGTAAAGACACCAATTTGTGACATTAAATGATATTAAAGCAGTAGAGCATTATGACTGCACAGTATGGTCATTCGTGCACTCAATCTATATGTTATTTTTGCCATCCACCTTTGGTGTTAGAGTTTGTTCTGTTCACATAAGAAACGTTTCAGTTGCATTTCCATTTTTTGGAATAAATCAATAAACCATGGTCTGCATTTATACAGGTTAATATTGGTAATACTGCTATCGATTAGGGCAGCACAGGGGTTACAGTAGCAAACTGAGTCTAGCATTGCAAGGAGTTTTATGTTCTCCCTGAGCTGCATCTGTTTTTCCAGGCACTCCGTTTAACCCCACAATCATAAAGACATACTATAGGTTGTATGTGTCAAATAAATGCGCTTAGATGTAAGCTCTTGGGACAGGGCCTGATGTGAATGTATACCATGTAATGTAAAGCGATACGGAATAGTTGGCGTTTGATAAATCCACAATAATAATTACGATCCTTTAATGGTGGACATGCATTTTTAAGGACATTTTTTTGTTTATTTACTGAAAAAACGATATGTGATTTTTGTCATTTACAACAACGTCTCAACTGGGATCTCATTTCCACATGTATGAATTGTCCCTGAATCTTTACATCTAAGAGATCCGACACGGAACCCCTTGGTTCTGAAATCTGAATGATCTGTCTGGATACGGGACTTTGGAGCGCTATTTTCTATAATTATTGAAACTTTGAGTTTATCAAAAATAGCCTCGACCATTCGATAATCCTTGAAAATACGATTGGAAACTCCAAAGTAGCCTGAATTATCGAAAAGTGCCTCAAAACATTCAATAATAATCAAAAATTTGTTCCTTTTTCAGATCTTCAGGATTTCCCAAGAACTGGGAATCCGAAAACGAAACAAAACTGGAGAGTGATTCGTCCATCTCTACTAAAGACCCCCCTGCTATGTTAGCTAATATAAGGTACGATCTGGTCTAGCTGGTCTCCCCACCCATAGAAGAGACAATTCCACTGTCGCTTGGATGAAGAACACTGATAGTGCACTGTCCAGTTGAAATATTAGCTAGGACAGACCTCAGGAGCTTCTTCTTCGAACTCTACGCATGAGTAACTAGAACATTTTTGGAGATGAGAAGGACTTCATTTTGTTTAACATCTGTGTAAAGGGTTAAAGAGTGCCCTTATTAAGGCCAGGAACTGGATGACAGTGAGTCTATGAGGCTAATCAACTTTATGGTCTAAATGGACTGACGGGACTGATGTCTAAAATCTATGGAACCTATCAATCTACAACTGTGCTGTTTTGCATTTGTGCTTGTCTCAAACTGCTGTTAGCAATCTAATATAAACACATGGCTTTAATTGCTGACATAATAGCTACTCAGAATGAGCTCTATTGAACATTTTTGTAGATGTTCGATATGAGCATAGTTCAGTGCCAGTGTGTGTTTTGGACTGTGGATGCAAAGGGAGAAGCTTGGCAGGACCACAAGGAGCTTTGTCTGAGTGATTGGCAATTAAGAGGAAAATGTCTGAGTCAAACCCATTTGGTCTATGGAATTATTATGTAGATTCTTGTTACTCTCACATCTGGCAGTGTGTGTCTTCCGCATTGCTCATAAGGTTTGGCCTATTATGCCCCAAGTGTCTGAGTTTAATATAGTACATTCATCTTATTGTGCTCTATAGGGGGCGGTTATAACATGACAATAAACAAAGATTCATAATGTAAAATTAAGTTAGTTAATTCCACCGGTGGTTCGTTTTTGACTGACTTTGATGTGTTATCTAGCATACGTCATTCTGTGCCATGTACTATTTGGCACTGGTTAATCGCTTAGATGTGACATTCCCCAGTGATCTTAGAAATCTAATTCTGTCCCCTATCTGTGAAACTCCGTGTTTTTTTCATATAACAGTCACTGCCTCATATTTATTTCCTTGTGACTACAGAAACGTCCTATACATCTCACGCACCTGTACAGAGAACGCTCGTCTAAACCTTAGTTGGTGAGGAGCAGATTCCCCACTCATGTGCACTTCAGACTATTTG
This sequence comes from Hymenochirus boettgeri, assembly GCA_019447015.1. Taxonomy (NCBI): domain Eukaryota; kingdom Metazoa; phylum Chordata; class Amphibia; order Anura; family Pipidae; genus Hymenochirus; species Hymenochirus boettgeri. The sequence continues at coordinate 348,466,492 of CM033469.1, forward strand.
GCCAGTAGGAGGGTTGCCATATCACGCTACAAAAACAAAGGGGCCTATAAAAAACAACATGTAGAAAGACTGGGTCAATGGTAGTGGTCAGTTTTAAATCAATCAGTTTGTTAATCAGTGCAGCCCTGCTAGCTATATTTGATTGATTGCCCGACAATCAGCAGGTGATCTGGCAACCCCAACACATGTCCATATTAGAAAGAACATCAAAAAACCCAGGGACAAGTGCCTGTGGATAAACTATTTCCTATTGAAGTGTAATGCATATCTATTCCGTCACTACAGCTAGTACATGCAGTCTGCTATATCAGCATTACATTTGAATTTAGACTAGGGTGTACATGCAAAATAGAACACTATAGAAAATAAATCAATAGAAAACAATAAGCATATTATATCATGGAATTGGCCTGAAATATGATGATTAGGACCAGCAGGGGGAGCTTACACATACTAATGCTAATTTTTTTGGCTTTGTAGTTTCTACAACACAAACTACTTCCTCTAACCATATAGCAAGCACTGCGGTAGACTCCATTGACAATAAAAACGCACATTATTAGTTTATGTTTGCTACGTATAACCTGAAAAACTTCATTTTATGGACATTTTTTACCTGCTAACTCATCACAGACCTTTTCAGATATATTTCCTCTTTATACGTTTCTTTTCATTGTTTTGTGGGGGTTTAAATGACTTCCATGTGTTAGGATTAGACTGTATCTAGTAAAGCATGAAAAGATGTCATATAATATCAACCAAACAAATGCTCTCCAGCAGCATCATTAATTGGTTTTTAGTGAAATTATTCAAAGAGGCAAGTCACAGATTCCAACAGGAAAGTACGTAATCCAAATATTCAGACACAAAAGGCTCCCGGTGGTTTCTAACATCTGACTGTTACCCAAATGACTCCGCCACATACGTTAAGTGCTAGTTTCCTTCTTCTTCCTAGATATGTTTTAAAGGTCTCAAGTTTATGCTGTGCCGCGTACAGGCGTTCTCAACCAGGGTGCATGCCCCATCTGAGAGGTTATAGGGGATGTCCCTCTCATACATGGCATTGATATTTTCATGTAAACGGGATCGAAAAACATCGCTCTGTATTGTTGGCTTAAGTTAAGAGATCTCTAAGAACTATACAGGGTTTATTCATTAAAGTTCTTATCGTTAAAATGGTGCTCATTTTGCCCCAAACAATCAGATTGTAAGCTTTCAAAGTGTTAAATAAGATCTGATGGTTGGGGCAAAAAATGAGACCACCTTTAACGATAAGAAATTTTATGAATAACCCTGATAACCTTCTAAAGATTTTGAGTATATTTCTTGAATTTAGATATAACTTTAATATTTTTTATTTGTTATAATGGTATGAATTATATATTTGATGGGAATGGATAACTGAAAAAAGATGGTATAATATATATTTGGTTTATGATTTTTTTGTATGGGTGTCCCCGATACTTGAAATCCTAGCTCAACGGTTTCAGCAAGGAAAAAAAACCATCGATAGGTTTACATGAGGATATCTCGTGAAAAATCTTGCACGAAAGGGAAGTCACCTTTTGTTTAATTTTCCATGTGAATTATAGTTGTCTCGTTTGTTCACTTCAGCTTGTCTCTCTTTTTTTCTTTTTCTCCCCTATCTATCTATCTATCTCTGCTATCTATCTATCTATCTCTCTCTGCTATCTATCTATCTCTCTCTGCTATCTATCATTTATCTATCCACTTAAGTTATCATTTAAATATTTAGAGATAGAAACTGTCAACTATATGAGATACTGATCGTATGCTTATGTTTTGCGTCTAAGAATTGAAGGCCTAAGCTACCCGGAGTCCTAATCTCCTCTTGGTGCAGAACACGAATGCCGGTGTTGACCAGTCTTGAAGAGTGACAATAAATCTCGGAATCTATGTCGTAGGCGCCATGGTTGGCCCAATTTTAAAGATTCCTGAATCCCAGCTACAAACTAAATTGGTTTGAGAGAGTCTCCCATAGTCCAAGTATTCAGAAGAGCGGGGTGAAGTTGTTGTAGAATCCAAATGAGTTAATTTAATCTTTCTGTGACTTGCTGGGAGATTCACTGGAACTGACCAAGCTTCCCTGGGCCCAACTAAAGGTGGGCCATACACATGGCCTATGCAGACAGACAAAATTTTCCGTCTTTCCCAACCAACCTATTGTCGACCCATGGCCTTTACCGGCAATACGAAAGAGGGGGAGAAGTCGGGAGAGAGGAAAAAGAGAAAGAAGAGAGTAGAGAAGAGGAGGAGAGAAAAAGAAAAAATAGAAAAAAAAATCCGTAAGAAGAAAACATAGTTTCCCCTACCCCTTAACGCATACTAGGTAGTAACCTATTTAAAATTAAATACATGGTGGCATTTCCACCTTACTGAAATGCTCATTCCTGTATTTTTTTTGCCCCATCAGAATTGTGGACCTAAAGTACTATCTACTATGCTCAATGATTGACCAGCTGCGTTTATCACCTACCTGGCACATGGCCAAGCTCACGGTAAACTGGTACATCACGTCCCCTTCCTTTGTTTTATAATCATTTTTTCTGCTTCAAATTTTAGCTTTAAGAAGGCTCTTTACTTTCTTGGGCACTTCAGTCATATCTTGTGTTGCTAATCACCATTTCTCCATTATTCTTTAAAAACACTGTTGTGTGGGTTTGTGATAGGTGCCGCTCCAGCTTGATTGTATTGAGTTTCTCCACACAACTTTGCAAGCCATGTTCAAATCTTAACAGCTGTCCTCCGTCTTTCTTTGTGCCTAGCTGCACACTTTGAAGATATTTGTTGGCCTAAAGTGATTAAAAAGTGCTAAAATTAAAGGGTTTCTCCACTCGTAAAACAGACTTCACTTTTTTCACGTTTATAAATTGAAAATGGGAGGTAAAGGAGCCTTTCTTACCTCCCATTCTTGAATAAAACGATGAGCAGGGAGGGAAATTTAAGTACTTCCAAGCGCCTGCATCTTTCACAGGTCCAAGGGATCTTTGCATCACAGCACAAGCTCCCTCAGACCATGTCAAGAGGAACAGATGAAGGATCATGATTACGATAAGTACTGTAACTTCGCTGCCTTCTCCTTATCATTCATTGCAAAACAGAGGGAGGACTAGCTTCTTTTACTTCCAATTCTTCAATTAACCTGAAAAATACAAAGGGCATATTTATAAACGTCGCTATTTTCGCAATTTATCCCGTCGCAGGACATCGCAATGACAAAGCTCGAATTTTTAATGAAAAAAAAAAAAAACGAAGAGAAATGGAATTTTGGTAAAACCTGAGAATGACATATACAAAAATGCTGGAAAAAGTCGGACCCTTCCTTGTAGGGACACACACTCCACAATGTACTGCGAAAAGCGAATGGCAAAAGATGGTGGTATCAATGTTTATCCCGATTTATATAAATATGTGATCAAAAGTCTGATGCCAAAACATCAGATTCAGATCGACTTGGCTTGTTCACAACAGGGGTTTATTCATTAAAGTTCTTACGTTTTAAATGTGCCTACTTTGCCCCAACCAATCAGTGTAGCTTTCCAATGTTCAATAAGATTTGATTGGTTTGGGGCAAAATTCGCACCATTTTAAACGATAAGAACTTTTATTGAATCTCCCTGTTCTTTTTTTAATAATACACCTGCTGGGTCCCTATTTTTATAATCCACCTGGCTGGGTCCTATTTTATAATCACACCTGGCTGGGTCCTATTTTATAATCACACCTGGCTGGGTCCTATCTTTATAATCACCCTGGCTGGGTCCATTTATATCACACCTGGCTGGGCTATTTTATAATCCACCTGGCTGGGGTCCTTTTTTTATAATCCACCTGGCTGGGTCCTTATTTTATAATCACACCTTGCTGGGTCCTATTTTATATCACACCGGCTGGTCCCTATTTATATCACACCTGGCTGGTACTATTTTATAATCACACTGGCTGGTACTATTTTATAATCACACCTGGCTGGGTACTATTGATAATCACACTGCTTGGATCCTATTTCTAATCACAGCACACACACATCCTGGCTGGTTACTATTTTATAATCACACCTGGCTGTGTACTAAGTTATAATCACAAACCTGGCTGGGTCTATTTGATCATCACAAGCCCTCTGCTGGGTACTATTTTATAATCACACCTGACTGGGGTCCTATTTTATAAGCCCACCTGGCTGGTCCGATTTTTAATCACACCTTGATGGGTCCTATTTAAATCACCACACCTGGCTGGGTAACATTTTAATAATCACACCTACTGGTCCTATTGTATAATCCCTGCTGGGTCCTATGTTTATAATCACACCTGGATTGGTCCTATTTTATAATCACACCTGGCTTGGTCCTATTTTATAATCACACCTGACTGGTTACTAATTTTATAATCACACCTGGATGGGTCCTATTTTATAGATCACACTGGCTGGTCCTTGTTTATAATCACAACACGCTGGCTGGGGGTCCTATTTTATAATCACCCTGGCTGGGTCCTATTTTACTATCACACCTGGCTGGGTACTATTTTATAAATCACACCTGGCTGGATCCTATTTTAGTAATCACAACCTGGGCTTGTGGTATATTTATAATCCACCTGGCTGGGTCCTATTTATAATCACACCTGGCTGGTACTATTTTTATAATCACACCTTGCTGGGTCCTATTTTATAATCACACCTGGCCCTGGGTCCCTATTTTATAATCACCTGCTGGGTTCCATTTTATAATCACACCTGGCTGGGTCCTATTATAATCACACTTTGCTGGGTCCTTTTTATAATCACACCTGGCTGGTCCTATTTTAACTAATCACACCTGGCTGGGTCCTATTTTATAATCACACTGGCTGTTCCTATTTGTACACACACACCTGCCTTGGTGCTTTTTTATAATCACACCTGGCTGGGTTCCTATTTATAATCACACCTGGGCTGGTCCTATTTTATGAATCACAACCTGGCTGGGTCCTATTTTATAATCCACCTGGCTGTGTCCCATTTTAATAATCACAACACCCTTTCTGGGTCCCTATTTTATAATCACACGGGCGGGGTCCTAGTTTATAATCACACCTGGCTGGTCCATTTATATCAACCTGCTGGGTCCTATTTTATCAGTCACACCTGGCTGGGTCCTATTTTTAATCACCTGGCTGGGTCCTATTTTATAATCACACTGGCTGGTTCCTATTTATAATCACACCTGGCTGGTCTATTTTATAATCACATGTCACACCTGGCCTGGGTCCTATTTTATAATCACACTTTGCTGGTCCTATTTTTATAATCACACCTGCTGGGTCCTATTTATAATCACACCACTCCTGACTGGGTACTATTTTATAATCACACCTGATGGGTCCTATTTTTATAATCACACCTTCTGGGGTCCTTTTTTATAATCACACCTGGCTGGTCCTATTTTATAATAATCACACCTTGCGGGGTCCTATTTTTAATCACACCTGGGCTGGGTACTATTTTATACTCAAACCTGCTGGGTCTATTTTATAATCACACATGGCTGGGTCCTATTTTTATCAAACCTGGCTGGGTCCTATTTATAATCACACCTGGCTGGGTCTATTTATTATCACCCTGGCGGTCCTATTTTTATAATCACACCTGCTGGGTTCCGATTTATAATCCACCTGGCTGGTTACTTTTTATAATCACACCTGGCTGGGTCCTATTTTATAATCACACTTGGCTTGGGTTTCATTTTATATCACACCTGGCTGGTCCTATTTATAATCACACCTGCTGGTTCCTATTTTTAGTAATCACCTACCTGGCTGGTCGCTATTTTATAATCACACCTGCTGGGTGCTTTTTTATAATCACAGCCTGGCTGTGTCCGATTTTATAATCACATCACCTGGCTGGGTCCTATTTATAATCACACCTGCATGGTCCTAGTTTATAATCACACCTGCTGGTCCTATTTTTTTCTAATCACACTGGCTGGGTCCGATGTTGAACACACCGGGCTGGGTCCTATTTTAATCACACCTGGCTGGGTCCTATTTAAATCACACACCATGGGCTGGGGCCTATTTATATCACACCTGGCTGGGTCCATTGTATAATCACCACGGGCTGGTCCTATTTTATAAGCACACTGGCTGGGTCTATGTTATAATCACAAACCATGCTGGGTCCTATTTTATAATCACACCTGGCTGGGGTCTAATTTTATAATCACACCTGGCTGGGTCCTATTTTATAATCACCCACCTGGCTGAGGTCCTATTTGTATAATCCACCTGGCTGGGTCCTATTTTACTAATCACACCTGGCTTGGGTCCTATTTTATTAATCACACCTGGCTGGGTCCTAATTTTTATAATCCACACCTGGCTGGGTCCTATTTTTAATCACACCTGGCTGGGTCCTATTTTATAATCACACCTGGCTGGGTCCTATTTTATAATCACACCTGGCTGGTCCTATTTTATAATCCACCATGCTGGGTACTATTTATAAGCACCCTGGCTGGGTAGTCTATTTTATAATCACACTGGCTTGGGTCCTATTTTATAATCACACTGGCTGGGTCCTATTTTATATCACACCTGGCTGGGTCCTATTTTATAATCACACCCTGGCTGGGTCCTATTTTGATAATCACACCTGGCTGGGTACTATTTTATAATCACCTGGCTGGGTAATTGTTATAATCACAACCCCTGGCTGGTCCTATTTTATAATCACACCTGGCTAGGGTACTATTGTATAATCACACCTGGCTGGTCCTATTTAAAACCCACCTGACTGGTCCTATTTTTAATCACACCTGGCTGTGTCCTAGTGTATAATCACAAAATCACACCTGCGGTCCTATTTATCATCACACCTGGCTTGGGCCTATTTTTATAATCACCCCTGGCTGGGTACTATTTTATATCACACCGGCTGTTTCCTATTTTAATAATCACACCCTGGCTGGGTCCTATTTTTTATAATCACACCTTCTGGGTCCTATTTATATCCACCTGGCTGGTACATTTATAATCACACTGGCTGGGTCCTAGTTTATAATCACACCTGGCTTGGGTACTATTTTATCATCATCACCTTGCGGGTACTATTTTATAATCACAGATACCCTGGCGGGTACTATTTTATAATCACAACCTGGCTGGGTACATTTATAATCACAACCTGGCCTGGGTCCTATTTTATAACACACCTGGCTGGGTCCTATTTAACTCACACCTGTCGGGGTCCTATTTTATAATCACACCTGGCTGGGTCCTATTTTATAATCACACCTGCTGGGTAGCTCTTTTATAATCACACCTGGCGGGGTTCCTATTTATAATCACACCTGGCTGGGTACTATTTTAGAATCACACCTGGCTGGTCCTATTTTTATAATCACACCTGGCTGGTCCTATTTTATAATCACACCTGGATGGGTCCTATTTTTTAATCACACCTGGCTTGGGTCCTATTTTATAATCACACCTGGTGGGTCATTTTATAATCACACCTGGATGGTTCCTCTTTTTATAATCACGACCTGCTGGTCCGATTTTATAACACATCCTGGCTTGGTCCTATTTTATAATCATCCCCCTGGATGGGTACTCTTTTATAATCACCCTGGCTGGGTCCTATTTTATAATCACACTGCTGGGTCCTATTTTTATAATCACCCTGGCTGGGTCCATTTTATAAATCACCCCTGGCTGGTCCTATTTTATAATCACACTGGCTGGGTACTATTTTGAGAATCACACCTGGCTGGGTCCCATTTTATTATGAATCCCCCCCTGTCTGGGTCCATTTTAATAATCACATACCTGCTGGGTCTATTTTATAATCACACCTGCTGGGTCCTATTTTATAATCACACCTGGCTGGGTCCTATTTTATAATCACAACTGGATGGGTCCTATTATTTTAAAGATATCACACCTGGCTGGGTCCTATTGTATAATCACACCTGGCTGGTACTCTTTTTATAATCCACCTTGCTGGATCCTATTTTATAATCACACCTGGCTGGGTACTATTTTATAATCACACCTGGCTGGGTGACTAGTTTATAATCAACCCTTGCTGGGTTACTATTTTTATCATCACACCTGGTGGATCCTATTTTTATAATGCACCCTGGCTGGGTCCTATTTTAATAATCACACCTGGCTGGGTCCTATTTTTATAATCACACCTGGCTTGGGTCCGTATTTTGTTATCATCACCCTGCTGGGTCCGATTTTATAATCACCCTGGCTGGTTACTATTTTATAATCACACCTGCTGGGTCCCTATTTTATACTCACACCTGGCGGGTATTTTTATAACTCACACTGGCTGGGTACTATTTTATAATCACACCTGACGGGTCCTATTTATAATCAACACCTGGCTGGGTACTAATTTTATATCACACCTGGCTGGTACTATTTTATATCACACCTGGCTTTATCCTATTTTTAATAATCACACCGCGGGTCCCTATTTTATAATCACACCGCGGGTACGATTTTATAATCACACCTGGCTGGGTACTATTTTATATCACACGGCTGTGTCCTATTTTATAATCACACTGGCTGGGTACTATTTTTATATCACACCTGGCTGGGTCCTTATTTGATAATCACCCTGGCTGGTACTATTTTATAATCACACCTGCTGGGTCCTATGTTATATCACAACCTGGCTGGGTCTTTTTAATAATCACACCTGCTGGGGCCTATTTATAATCAACACCTGGCTGGGTACTATTTTATAATCCACCTGGCTGGGTCCCTATTTTATAATTCCACCTGGCTGGGTCCTTTTTATAATCACACCTGCTGGGTACTATTTATAATCACCACCTGGCTGGTACTATTTATAATCACACCTGTCTGGGTCCTATTTTTAATCACACTGGCTGGGTACTATTTTATAAATCACACCTGGCTGGTTCCTATTTTATCATCACACCTCCGGGTCCTATTTTATAATCACCCTGGCTGGTGTACTATTTATAATCACACCTGTCTGGTCCCTCTTTTTATCATCCCACCTGCTGGGTCCTATTTTTATAATCACACTGGCTGGGTCCTATTTTATAATCAACCCAAACCTGGCTGGGTACTATTTATAATCACACCTGGTGGGTACGTATTTTATAAACACAAACCTGGCTGGGTACTATTTTGGGGGGTTGGGATTAGGGACACTTTTTGTGCAGTATGGTCCCTTGCTATCATGATATGGACATTACTATAACTAACTACTTGCATTTAATTATCAATGCACATGATGATTGTTGAACGTTATCATCAAAATAAACTACGCTAGTGTCCCTACCATTTACCCCTATTGTAACCTGTGTACCTTTTACTGACATGTCAGATCTAATGTGCTTTGTTCCAACATGCACTATCTTTCAATCGGCAGGGGGGATGAAGGGATTTTGGAGCACAGAATTTGTCAGCAAATTTGGAATGTTCATATAAGGAATGGACAGATATTATATCACCCGAACTATGCCAAGTTTGGAAACTTCAAATGATGGCTGAATTCCTGAGTTCGATTTCCACCTTGGAAACGTCTTCAAGGAGTTTTTTATTTTCTCCCCGTGCTTGCGTGGTTTCCTCCGGGCACCTCCGGTTTCCCGCCCACAATCGATAAAGATATACTGATAGGTTGGCCATGTGTCAAATAAATGTGCTTAGATTGTAAGCTCTTCGGGCAGGGCTGATGGAATGTATACTTAATTGTAAAGCGCTCGGAAGATGTTGGCGCTATCATAAATCCATAATAAATAATTATGTGCAATTATCTAGCAAGCAGACCTAGTAGATTATCAAAATGGGCACAGAATGGCAGATGAGATTCAATGTTGATAATATGAAGGTGAATCATTTTAATTTAATAATCCCGTGCCACCTACACCATAAAAACTCCTGTGTTTAAGTTCAATCTGTAATGGAAAAAGATTTGGGGGTGCTGTAGATAACAACTTAGCTATAGCAAACATGCCCAGGTATTCAACTGCTACAGCTATCAGATATTGTCTTTGTATAAAGAGGGGAATAGATCCAAGAGAGAAAATATTAATTCCCCCTCCCCTTTACACGGTACTGTAGGCCTCATTTTGGAATTGCGTGCAGTTTTTGGAATCCCATAATACAAAAGGGACATCTTGGAAATGGAAGCGTTCAGAGAAGGGGCAACTAAATTAATAAGGGGATGAGGCTGAATATGCAGGCAGATTAGACAGTTAGCTGTTTACATTAGAGAAGCGGACATTTGCATGGGGATATGATAACCTTGTACAAATATATTTATATGGCCATACAATGAACTCTCTGGTGCTTTGTTTCACTATAGGTCATATCAGATGACACATGGACATCCTTTAAGGTTGGAAGAAAAGAAGTTTCTCTCAGGTTCTTTCTTGAAACGGTGAAACATCTTCTGTACATCAAACTGTATTTTCTGGGTTGATTTTTTTGGCTCCCGGGAATCCTTTATTATTAGGACCAATGATCCTCACCCACCTCCAAGCCAAAGAGTACCCGAGGAGAGGCCTAAAGCAGAATATCATATAAAGTTGTTGTTAGTGAACTTCATCCCATCACAGGGGGAACCAGTCAGTAAGACTAAAAACAAACTGGTTGTTTTTCTCTTCTTTGTTTGGGACTAATTTTATGTTGTGGTACATGATTAAGAGTGCCAGAGTTTGTGCCCTCAAATTTTGAAACTACTGGTTCAAGGCACCTGCTCAAAAGGATCCACTACTGCCGAGAGTCTCGGGGCGTAACTGCAGAGACCCTTGTGAGGATTGAGGTCGGGCACTCTGACCCACCCCCCTCTCTCCTCCCCATAGAAAAATCTAGATGCAGACAAGCTGAGACCGAACTCTCCGTTCCGGTCTTTATACAGTTATAATGTTTTCTTCATACGCAGATCAGCTGTTTGAAACAGCAGTTGATCGCAGAGTTGTGGGCTTGTGGTGATCCTCTCCCATCCGGGCCCACCCCCAGTGGTAGCGGGGGCGGTAATTCCGCCACTGGCCATAACTACCTTTTAATACAAACAGAATTATTATGTATGGACCATTCATTTCCAATCGCTTCCCGATAAACGATGATTAACTCACTGATTACCGATCGTAAATCTACAATAATGCGATTGTAGATTTAGAATACCCATAAAATCTATGATGTAGTTTACAGTATCTTTAACGGCTGCCGTCGTACATTACATAACATGTTTTCTTACATAGGCTCAAACACACAGCATTTTATTTTTTAATACACATTAACTTGTCTTAATCCTATTATCCTAAGTACAGAATGCGGACATAACAAAGAAGAGCAACTGATTGGAGAGAAGGTAGAGGTCTTTGCTTGCAAACGTGAGTTTCGCCTCCCCCAAGTTTTGTTGGGATCAGACTGGCCAATACTAGGCGCGTTTAGCTTGAAAGATTCTTCTGCCGTTGGTCAATTTTATTTTGGCACAGACCAAAGAGCAGACCAGGTAAGAAGTTTAACTCACGTAGATCCAACAAGGCAGTTGTTGGGAGACGAAATCAACAGTATTGAAATAACCTTTTTATGGGGAGGCGTTTTGGGAGAAGGTTAAAGGGCCCCATACATCTTCATAATTTTAAACCATTTTCTTTCCTTCTTTCCTGTTTCCCTTATTCTTCTGAAACCATTAAAGCATTGGAATTCGCACCAGGTTTAAATATGGGCCCGCCCGAGGCATTTTCTACTCAAAAAAGGCGTCAGCTGTAAATTTAGCTTCCCTGGTCCTGATTTCCCTTTTTTGCTATGGTCAGATAGTCCGTATCACAAGTGTAGCAGGTTTGCCTGAAATCATACATGGACGCAAGAGAACCGGTAAGTTTTATTAAGCAGATAGATATGGTCCCAATATTATCTGACCTTGGGATTAAATGCTATATTTATCCCCATTAACAGCGCTCCCATGATAATATTCATCAATGAGGAATCTAATCTAGTATCTTTAGCAAATGAGTGAATCTAATCTAGATAATATTATACAATGAGCAATCTATCTAGAATATTATACAATGAGGAAATCTAATCTAGATAATATTATACAATGAGGAATCTAATCTAGATAATATTATACAATGAGGAATCTAATCTAGATATATTAACATGAGGAATCTAATCTAGATAATATTATACACGAGAATCTAATCTAATAATATTATACACTGATTAATCTAATCTAGATAATATTCATCAATGAGACTCTAATCTAGATAAATTTATACAACGAGAATCTAATCTAGATAATTTATCATGAGGAATCTATTAGATAATATATCACTGAGTAATCTAATCTAGATAATATTATTACAACGAGGAATCCTATCTAGATAATTTATACAATGATGAATCTAATCTCGATAATATTATACAATGAGGAATCTAATCCTAGATAATATTATACAAATGAGGACTCTCATCTAGATATATATACAACGAGGATCTAATCTGATAAATATTTAACCCTGAGGATCTAATCTAGATAAATATTATCAATGAGCAATCTTATCTAGATAATATTATACAATGATGAACTCTAATCTAGATAATAGTATACAATGAGGAATCTAAGTCTAGATAATATTATACAATGAGGAACGAGTCTAGATAATATTAACAATGAGGAATCTAATCTAGATAATATTAATACAATAGGGAATCTAATCTAGATAATATTATACAATTAGGAATCTAACTAGATAAATTTTACAAGGAGGAATCTAATCTAGATCATATTAATACAATGAGAATCTAATCTAATACTACTTTATTAGCTTTGATATCCACGATATAATTAGATCTTCAATAACAATAGAAAGATAAAGGATTTCAATGTTTCTATCGGACTTCCTTACAAGCCTTTTTACCAGAAGTAATCATTGCACTGCAACAAACCCTAAATAAGGGATCTCAATCTAAGCCGACTTACTAAAATCTTCTATTCTATATGTTAACATTACTACGACTATTACAACTCTACTATTACTACTACTATCATGGTGTCCCTAGGGTGTTTTGGCACCTGACACACTTTGAATGCCGCCCCTAGACTGAGCGCGCGCGTAGCGCGCCAACCCCCCGGGAAAGTGGGCGTGGCTTTGGCATGTGGGCGTGGCTTGGTAGTGGGCGTGGTTTATCGCGTGGGCGTGGTAAATTTCATATTTTTGTTTTTGAAAATGGTTATTTAACGCTTCTCTATTTTTATAAAACACTAAAAACATGTTGGTGCAACTGGTACATTACATTAGAAAGCCCTACCATACTCTGTAGAATAAAGAGTTGGCCAAAAGATTTGTAAGCCCTGCTACAACTCCGGTAACCTCTTTCAGCAGGGACTTAACTATTATCTAGATTATATCTTTTATATATAGATTATAATAATTATATATATTATTTATCTATCTCTGCTATCTATCTATATTATCTATCTATCTATCTCTGCTATCTATCTATCTATCTATCATCTCTGATATTTTATCTATCTCTGCTATCTATCACTCTATCTCTGCTATCTATCCTCTATCTCTGCTATCTATCCTCTATCTCGCTATCTATCACTCTATCTCTGCTATCTATCTCTCTATCTCTGCTATCTATCTCTCTATCTCTGCTATCTATCACTCTATCTCTGCTATCTATCACTCTATCCTGCTATCTATCACTTATCTCTGCTATCTACACTCTATCTCCTGCTATCTATCACTCTACTGCTATCTATCACTCTATCTATCTCTGCCTATCTATCACTCTATCTATCTCGCATCTATCACTCTACTATCTCTTATCTATCTATCTATCTATCTATCTATCTATCTATCTCTGCTATCTATCTATCTCTGCTATCTATCTATCTCTGCTACCTATCTATCATAGATATGTAGCAAGATAGATAGATAGGTCAGAGATAGATAGATAGATAGCAGAGATAGATAGATAGCAGAGATAGAGTGATAGATAGCAGAGATAGATAGATGAGGATAGATAGATAATCTATCTCTGCTACCTATCTATCTCTGCTACCTATCTATCTATCTATCTCTGCTATCTATCTATCTCTGCTACCTATCTACTCTCTGCTACCTATCTATCCTCTGCTATCCATCTCTCTGCTATCCATCTTCCTTCTGCTATCCATCTATCTCTGCTATCCCATCTCTCTATCTCTGCTATCTATCTATCTCTGCTATCTATCTATCTCTGCTATCTATCTCTATCTCTGCTATCTATCCTATCTCTCTGCTATCTATCTCTATCTCTGCTATCATCTCTCTATCTCGCTATCTATCCCTATCTCTGATATCTATCTCTCTACTATCTTCTCTGCTATTTATCTATCTCTGCTATCTATCATTTATCTATCTCACCTACGATCTACCTGTCTGTCTATCTATCTATCCATCTGTCTGTCTTATCTATCTCTGCTATCTATCTATCTATCTCTGCTATTATCTATCTATCTATCTATCTATCTATCTATCTACTCTGCTATTTATCTATCTATCGCTACTATCTCTATCTATCTTATCTATCTATCTATACACTCTCGCTACTATCTATCAAGATAGGTAGCAGAGATAGATAGATAGCAGAGATAGATAGATAGCAGAGATAGAGTGATAGATAGCATAGAGATGATAGATAATCTTATCTCTGCTACCTATCTATCTCTGCTACCTATCTATCTCTGCTACCTATCTATCTATCGTCTGCTATCCATCTATCTCTGTCTATCCATCTATCTCTGCTATCCATGCTATCTCTGCTATCTTTCTCTATCTCTGCTATCTATCTCTCTATCTCTGCTATCTATCTCTCCCTATCTATCTCTCTATCCTCATCTCTCTATCTCTCTTCTACTTCCTGCTACTCTATCTCTTCTATCTCCTCTATCTCTGCTATCTGTCTATCTCTGCTATCTATCTATCTCTGCTATCTGCTATCTTATCTCTGCTATCTACTATCTCTGCTTCTATCTATCTCTGCTCATCTATCTCTGCTATCTATCTATCTCTGCTACCTATCTATCTCTGCTATCTATCTTCTATCTCTGCTATCTATCTCTATCTCTGCTAATTTTATCTATCTATCTATCTATCTCTGCTATTTATCTATCTATCGCTACTATCTATCTCTCTATCTCTGCTATCTATCTATCTATCTCTCTCTGCTATCTATCTATCTATCTATCTCTGCTATCCATCTAATCTCTCTATCCATCTATCTCTGCTATCTATCTCTCAATCTCTCCTATCTATCTCTCTATCTCTGCTATCTCTCTATCTCTGCTATCTCTCTATCTCTGCTCTCCTCTCTACTCTTGCTATCTATCTATCTCTGCTATCTATCAATCTCTGCTATCTATCTCTCTATCTCTGCTATCTATCTTTCTCTGCTACCTATCTATCTCTGCTATCTATCTATCTCTGCTATCTATCTCTATCTCTGCTATCTATCCTCTATCTCTGCTATCTATCTATATATCTATCTATTCTCTGCTATTTATCTATCTATCTCTCTATCTATCATTTATCTATCTACCTACGATCTTCCTGTCTGTCTATCTATCCATCTGTCTGTCTATCTATCTATCTATCTCTGCTATCTATCTATCTCTGCTAATTTATCTATCTATCTATCTATCTCTATCTCTGCTATTTATCTATCTATCGCTACTATCTATCTATCTATCTCTGCTATCTATCATTTATCTATCTACCTACAATCTACCTGTCTGTCTATCTATCTATCCATCTGTCTGTCTATCTTTATCTATCTCTGCTATTTATCTATCTATCTATCTCTGCTATCTATCTATCTATCTCTCTCTGCTATCTATCTATCTATCTATCTATCTCTGCTATCTATCTATCTATCTATCTCTCTCTGCTATCTATCTATCTCTCTCTGCTATCTATCTCTATCTTATCTATCTCTCTCTGCGATCTATCTATCTATCTCTGCTATCTATCTATCTCTGCTATCTCTATGCTATCATAGGATAGTAGTCGAGATAATAATACGCAAATAGATGATAGCGAGATAAAAGCGATAGATAAACAATAGATATCTATATAATCTATCTCTGCTACCTATCTATCTCTCACTCTACTATCTATCTATCTCGCTATCTATCATCTCTGCTACCTATCTATCCTCTGCTACCTATCTATCTCTGCTATCATCTATCTATCTATCCATCTATCTCTGCTATCCATCTCTCTCTGCTATCCATCTCTCTATCTCTGATCTATCTATCTCTGCTATCTATCTACTCTGCTATCTATCTCTATCTCTGCTATCTTCTCTACTCTCTATCTATCCTATCTCTGCTATCTATCTCTCTATCTCTGCTATCTATCCTCTATCTCTGCTACTATCTCTATGATCTATCTATCTCTGCTATTTATCTATCTCTCATCTATCATTTCTATCTACCTACATCTACCTGTCTGTCTATCTATCTATCCATTCTGTCTGTCTATCTATCTCTGCTATCTACTTCTATCTCTGCAATTTATTCTATATCTATCTATCTATCTCGCTATTATCTATCTATCGCTACTATCTATCTATACTATCTCTGCTATCTATCTATCTATCTTGCTCCTATCTATCATATATAGTAGCAGAATAGACTGTAGTATAGCAATAATGTAATAGCGATAGATAGATATCTATCTCTGCACCTATCTATCTCTGCTACCTATCTATCTCTGCTACCTATCTATCTATCTCTCTACCTATCTTCTCTCTATCCTCATCTCTCTCTGCTCCTCTATCTCTCTATCCATCTATTCTGCTATCTATATCTCTCTCTGCTATCTATCTCTCTATCTCTGCTATCTATCTCTCCCTATCTATCTCTCTCTATCTATCTCTGACTATCTCTCTCTCTGCTCTACTCTGCTACTCTATCTTCTATCTTGCTATCTGCTATCTCTGCTATCTATTCCTCTATCTATCTATCTATCTATCTATCTATCTCTCTATCTTTCTATCTCTGCTATCTATCTATCTGCTATCTATCTATCTCTGCATCTATCTATCTTGCTTCTATCCTCTATCTCTTCTATCTATCTATCTCTGCACCTATCTATCTCTGCTATCTATCTATCTCTGCTATCTATCTCTATCTCTGCTATATCTATCTATCTACTATCGTCTGCTACTCTCATGCTACTATCTATCATCTCTGCTATCTATCTATCTAATCTATCTCTGCTATCTATCTATCTATCTATCTTCTATCTATCTACTCTATCTATCTACTATCTCTGCTATCTATCTATCTCTCTCTCTTCTATCTATCTATCTCTCTCTGCTATCTATCTATCTCTCTCTGCTATCTATATCTAATCTATCTCTGCTATTTACTACTATCGCTACTATCTATCTATCTATCTATCTCGCATCTATCATTTATCTATCTACCCTACAATCTACCTGTCTGTCTATCTTCCATCTGTCTGTCTATATCTATCTATCTCTGCTAATTTATCTATCTATCTATACTATTCTATCTATCTCTCTTCGCTCATCTATCTATCTATCTCTGCGCATCTATCTCTCTATCTCTCCTCTCTCTCTGCATATCTATCCATCTATCTAATCTCTGCTATCTATCTCTCTCTCTCTGCTATCTATCTATCTATCTATCTCTCTCTGCTATCTATCTATCTCTCTCTGCTATCTATCTATCTATCTATCTCTCTCTGCGATCTATCTATCTATCTATCTATCTATCTATCTATCTATCTATCTCGTGCTATCTACTTCTATCTATCTCCTCTGCTATCTTATCTATCTATCTATCTCTCTCTGCTATCTAATCTATCTCTATCTATCTATCTATCTCATCTATCTCTCTATCTATAGCCATCTATCTATCTCTGCTATCTATCTATCTCTATCTATCTATCTCTGCTTATCTATCTATCTATTCTATTCTATCTATCTCCTGCTATCTTTATCTATCTATCCTCTCTCTGCTATCTTCTATCTATCTATCTATCTATCTATCTCTATCTATCTTCTTGCTATCTACTATCTATCTTACTCTATCTATCCTATCTCTGCTTATCTATCTATCTATCTCTCTCTGCTATCTATCTATCTCTCTGCTATCTATCTAATCTATCTATCCTCCTATCTATCTCATCTCTCTCCTATCTATCCTTCTATTCTCTCTCTCTCTCATCTATCTACTCTCTCGCTATCTTCTCTATCTATCCTCTATATCTATCTATCCTACTACTATCTATCTATCTACTCTGCTATCTTATTTATCTATCTACTACAATCTATCTCTCTCTCTGTCTGTCTATCTATCTATCTCTCCTCTGCTAATTTATCTATATCTATCTATCTATCTCTCTATCTATCTCTGCTAATCTATCTATCTATCTCTGCTATCTATCTTATTCTATCTATCTATCTATCTATCTATCTATCTCTCTCTCTATCTATCTATCTATACTCCTCTCTATCTATCTATCTATCTATCTCTATCTATCTCTCTCTCTCTACTATCTATCTATCTATCTAATCTCTTCTATCTATCTCGCTATCTATCTATCTCTGTCTATCTATCTATCTCTCTATCTATCTCTCTCTCTCTCTATCTATCTTATCTATCTCTCTCTGCTATCTATCTAATCTCTCTCTGCTATATCTATCTATCTATCTCTCTCTCTACTCTATCTCTATCTATCCTTCTATCTATCTGTCTATCTCTCTATCTATCTATCTATCTATCTCTCTTCTGCTATCTATCTATCTCTGTCTCTGATCTATATATCTATCTATCTCTCTATCTATCTATCTCTGCTATCTATCTACTATCTTCTTCTTCTATCTATATATCTATCTACTATCTATTCTCTTATCTATCTATCTATTCTATCTCTCTCTGCTATCTTCTCATCTATCTCTGCTATCTATCTATCTATCTATCTATTCTTCTATCTAGCTATCTATCTCTGCATCTATCTATCTATCTATCTCTAGCTATTCGATCTAACTATACTATCTATCTCTGCATCTATCTGCTATCTATATCTATCTATCTATCTTATCTCTGCTATCTCTATCTATCTATCTATCTCTGCTATCTATCTTATCTCTATCTCTGCTATCTATATCTATCTATCTATCTCTCTCTGCGGATCTTCAATCTCTCCTCTGCGATAATGCCACTTGACTGCCTTATGGACATTAGATAACAGACACAGAATGCCAACTTTTACCAGCAATGCCACTTGACTGCCTTATGGACAACATTAGATAACAGACACAGAATGCCAACTTTTACCAGCAATGCCACAGTACAGCCTTATGTACATTATATAGCAGACACAGAATGTCAGGTTTTACCAGCAATGCCACGTAACAGCCTTATGTACATTAGACAGCAGACACAGAATGCCAGGTTTTACCAGCAATGCCACGTAACAGCCCAATAGAAAGCAGACACAGAATGCCAGGTTTTATCAGCAATGCCACACAACAGCCTTATGTACATTAGATAGCAGACACAGAATGCCAGGTTTTACCAGCAATCAATAGAAAGCAGACACAGAATGCCAGGTTTTATCAGCAATGCCACATAACAGCCTTATGTACATTAGATAGCAGACACAGTATTGACTCCTTCATTAAAGTAAAGGGGTCTATGCCGACCGATGGAAATTTCGGCTTTCCTGATCAATCGCAGTGCCGACTATGGTCGTTCGTCGGCACTCTGTTTGGCGGGAATATCCCCTATGCACGAGTGTAATAGGTAAATCCCGTCATTACATAATGGAATTTACCTTTTATCGTTGTGTGGTATGGCCACTTTAGATTGAGAAAAGATTCACTACACTCTTTATCTGTTCCTGGTTGATACATTTTATTTGCATATCTATACATATAGTCTACATCCTAACCATGTATTTACACAGTTAATAATACATTGACAGATTAGTAAATGATGTTGGCCTCCCCCATGCATCTGATGTCTCTGGATTGCTTCCCCCTCCCTTCTTATAGTACGAAATAGGCTGCTTGGGCGACTGCAAGCTGCCTGTCTGTAAGAAAGACCGTTAGAAAAATCCAGTCTGGAACAATCCTAAAATAATGCAAAATGGTGTGCTTCAAAGTGTTGTATTATGTGTACACCTAAGATAATTATCAGCTTTAGCTGCAGACAAACATCCAAATCGTATTGTGTTTCCCTGACATTGTTTAGTTATCCTTTTTGCGTTTCATTATATGATGTACATATATTCTTCAAACACCCGATTCCTTCTTTATCCACTTGTTTCCAGTACCTCAAGAGTGCAATTGGCCACCCACAGTATACATGGAGAAGAAAAAACTGAGGATCTGTAGGGATCACACCCCTTTGGTAAGAAAGTGCATCCTAATGCATTAGTTGGGGGGCCCACGAGGAGGAGGAAACACAGAAGAGGGACTGTCATATGGTTTCAGTGCAGGAAGTGCAGGGGATCTGGAGATGCTGAAACCATATCACACATATAAATGTAAATATCTTCAAAACTATGTAAAATAAATAATGAAAGTAAATTGCAAAAATTCTCAGGAAAGCAATTCCTGTCAATTTACCAAAGTCATTTTTGGACCACAGTTACCCTTTAGGTTCCAGTTGCCATGACCATGGTTTTTCCTTACTCTCTTCTGTTGCAACCCTTTTTTGGAATTGTCGATTATCTTGCCAAATTACTTTTAGTGCTTGACCATTTTGGGTGCTTAATGAAGTTGTTTTGCCCACTATCCTTCTTTCCATGGATGATTAATTATTTTAAGTGGCACAATCTCCAAATCTCCAAAAGATTTCAGTAATGGTGCCATACAACGCATTGAAGCTTCCCCATCTCTGGGCAGCAAATCAATCAAAAATATAGGCAGTGTGATTTGTCTAGAGGACATTGCCCCAACGGAGAATTTATTTAGGTATTGGCAAACTATAATGATACTTGTTATATGCAAACAATGGGGGCACACTGGTCTCCTACACACAGACGTGTTTTATTAAGCTGGCAATAGATGGTACATCTTGTGTCTGAATGTTAGTTTGAATCTGCTTGGCATTTTAATGAGTTTCTTTCACCACAATTCAAAAAAAAGCTTTCTCTGGATTCTTTGATCAATGTTTCCTTGCATCTGTGTCTAGGGAGACATAGAACTGAAACTTTCCATAAGATTGTGCATGGTTGACACAGAAACATTAAGTCCATTCTTACAGGTACTACAACCTAGGATAAATCAAAGCAGACTCACCAGCTTAAAATCCAAATATAGTCCACACAGTCCAATAAGATTTTTGTTTCCCTGCAATTAGAAATACAAACAGTTTTCTGAAATTACTTTATAATGAAAAATTTACAAATATATGAAAAGTTTACAATAAATATGCTTTGTATTTGGTATATATTAAAGGGTATGTCCACCCTTAAAACAACTCACTGCCATATAGTTATTGGTCCCCCAGCCCCAATCGCATTACTGTTATGCAGAAATTCCCCGATATTTACTTACTTACCTCTCCTTCGCCGAAAATCCGGCCTCTGCTTGCTAGAACTGCAGCAGGGAGCGGACCGGCAGCCGCACCCTTGATTGGCTGAGATCGGGGATTTCTTGCTAAATAGTAATGCTGTTGGAGCTGGGGAACCAATAACTATAATATGGCAAAGGGGTTTGGAGCTAGGGGGAGGGAGACCAATCGTGAGGGAGAGGGAGGGGGGGGGAGGCCTCTTCTCTGTGCATGGCCTAGCTTTGTGCCTTGAAAGTTGCTGACATCTTGTTACTTGTTTGCTGAATGTTAAGCTCAACCCCTCTGATATTTCCTCTGCTTTCTCCTGCTTGAGCCTCAAACAGTAATGCCTGTGAGTTCCGTGCATTCCTGCTTGAGCCTCAACATTAATGCCTGTGAGTCCGTGCAGTGCGTTTGCACGGAACTCACAAGCATTACTGTTTGAGGCTCAAGCAGGAGAAAGCAGGAATCTCAGAGGGGAGGAGCTTAACATTCAGCAAACCAGTAACAAGATGTCAGCAACTTCCAAGGCACAAAGCTAGGATCTGGAGGGAAATAGGTTAAAATAAAAATATGGCAACGGTATTTTTAAAGCTGTAGCTTTCAAATGAACATAACTTGATTTACAGTGGCACTTATCCTTTAAAAGCAGGACAAGCTAGTTATGGGTTTGCACATGCCCAAAGAATGTGGCTCTGGCAGCAGCAATCATTCATTGGCTGTGACATCAAACATCATCATGACCAATGTAAAACTATGCTAGCCCAGAAAAAGACAGATGACTAAAGAAAGGGTTGCCAAACACACCGACAAAGCACCCACACACTGCACGATTGTCGGCTGAAACAAGCGCTCATCACACCGTGCGGTGCAGGTCGGTCCCTGTGCTCACACTGTGTATAAAGCTTAACAGATTTCAGCAGATTCCTAGTTGACATGCCAAGAGATTCTCTGTCCCTTTCCCTCTTGCTACATGCAAGTTACCAGGTGACTTACATCTGAACTCTCTGTAAGCAAGACTGAGACTAATGTTCCACAATGGTGATGTTCCCTCTAAACTACACTCAGTTAGAGCTCGAAGTTCTGCACACACCGGTTAAGGAGTTCACACAAGAATCGCTAGAATTCTTTGGTAATTCGGCATGTCTCTGGTGGTGGCTAATCTATAAGTAAAGGGGTAAATAAGTGAAGAAATTGGCAATGTCTGGTCCCTCTCTAAGGGCAAGGGGTCCCTTGGAGGCAGGGGTGGTTAATAAACTCCTACGACCTCACCAAGCTATCACCAGCCAGCTGGCGACTGGGTTTTGTTAGGTGAGAATTTGGAGCGGTCAAGCTAAGTGCCATTGCCAGAGGACATATTCTGTTACAATGTTGCTTCATATTGAATTGGTTAATTTTCAATTACTGGAATAGTTTCGGTATGTTTTCAATGGTATTTACAGAGTTAAGTTATGTTTATATTATAGTAAAATTGTATGTCACTAATAAGTGGCCTATTTACATTATTCCATTCGGAAAAATCTGTGTGTGTGTGTGCGTTATTTAGGGGGGGGGGTTAAATAGCTTGGGTGGTTCAGATCAAGTGATATATGCATTAACAGGTCAGGACTCTGCTATCCTCCTGGTGGCCACTTTTTGGACTTGGGGGGGGGATTAAAGGAAAAACATTTGGCAGGGATGTAAGGTAAGAATTTTATTACATACACCGTGGGCCAGTAGGGGGGGAATTATAGTTTTGGGGGTGGACATGCCTTTTAAATAGGCTAGGGAGAGAATAAAGGCTTTGAAACTCCTTTCAGCAATATGCAAATAGGAAACTAGGGATTTTGGCCCTGCAGTCTGGGCAATCTCGTCCAAATATATACATATGGGTTGCCATATGGGTGCACACAATTTCATTTTGAATTCCATAGACCTGAAAATTTCTTCACAAAAGTGTTGATTTCAGATCGAGAGCTGCAGCTATTGTCTAGTAAGAATGATAGAAACCATTTAGTGTTATTTAGTTTTACTACTTCTTTAAATAATTTGTCCATCGCACAATAATGTGTCAAATCCCTTCACAATTGTATAAGTGGCAGCTGGCAGGATAACAAGACAGAATGACCTTAACCAGCAATGCCACATAACGCCTTATGGACATTAGATAACAGACATAGAATGCCAACTTTTACCAGCAATGCCACTTGACTGCCTTAGGACATTAGATAACAGACACAGAATGCCAACTTTACCAGCAATGCCACTTGACTGCCTTATGGACATTAGATAACCGACACAGAATGCCAACTTACCAGCAATGCCACATTAGATAACAGACACAGAATGCCAACTTTTACAGCAATGACATAACTACCTTATGGACATTAGATAACAGACACAGAATGCAACTTTTACCAACAATGCCACTTGACTGCCTTATGGACATTAGATAACAGACACAGAATGACAACTTTTACCAGCAATGCCACAACTGCCTATGGACATTAGATAATAGACGAGAATGACAGTCTTAACCAGCAATGCCACAGTACAGCCTTATGTACATTAGATGCAGACACAAGAATGACAGGTTTACCAGCAATGCCATGTAACAGACTTATGGACATTAGATAACAGACATAGAATATGTCCTTCACAATTGTATAAGTGGCAGCTGGCAGGATAACAGACACAGAATGACCTTAACCAGCAATGCCACATAACTGCCTTATGGACATTAGATAACAGACATAGAATGCCAACTTTTACCAGCAATGCCACTTGACTGCCTTATGGACATTAGATAACAGACAACAGAATGCCAACTTTTACCAGCAATGCCACTTGACTGCCTTATGGACATTAGAAACGACACAGAATGCCACTTTTACCAGCATGCCACATAACTGCCTTATGGACATTAGATAACGACACAGAATACCAACTTACAGCAATGCCACTAACTACTCGGAACATTAGATAACAGACACAGAATACCAACTTTTACCAGCAATGCCACTGACTGCCTTATGGGCATTAGATAACAGACACAGAATGCCAACTTTTACCAGCAATGCCACATAACTGCCTTATGGACATTAGATAATAGACGCAGAATGACAGTCTTAACCAGCAAGCCACAGTACAGCCTTATGTACAGAATAGCAGAACACAGAATGACAGGTTTTACCAGCAATGCCATGTAACAGATATGGACATTAGATAACAGACATAGAATACCAACTTTTACCAGCAATGCCACATATCTGCCTTATGACATTAGATAAAAGACATAGAATGCCAACTTTTACCAGCAATGCCACTTGACTGCCTATGGACATTAGATAACGACACAGAATGCCAATTTTACCAGCAATGCCACAGTACAGCCTTATGTACATTATATAGCAGACACAGAATGTCAGGTTTTACCAGCAATGCACGTAACAGCCTATGTACATTAGACAGCAGAAACAGAATGCCCAGGTTTTACCAGCAATGCACGTAACAGCCTTATGCACATTAGATAGCAGACACAGAATGCCAGGTTTACCAACAATGTATGTTATGCCTTATGGACATAGATAGCAGACACAGAATTTTCAGCTTTTTCTAGCAATGCAGCAATGCCACATAACAGCCTTATGTACATTAGATAGCAGACACAGAATGCCAGGTTTCCAGCAATGCCACGTAACAGCCTTATGTACATTAGATAGCAGAACAGAATGCCAGGTTTTACCAGCAATTCACATAGCAGCCTTATATACATTAGATAGCAGACAAAGAATGCCAGGTTTACCAGCAATGCCACGTAACAGCCTTATGTACATTAGATAGCAGACACAGAATGCCAGGTTTACCAGCAATGTCATTTACTGCCTTATGGACATTAGGTAACAGACACAAAATTCTAGCTTTTACTAGCAATGCCACGTAACAGCCTTATGTACATTAGATAGCAGACACATCATGCCAGGTTTTACCAGCAATGCCACGTAACAGCCTTATGTACAATAGAAAGCAGACACAGAATGCCAGGTTTTATCAGCAATGCCACACAACAGCTTATGTACATTAGATAGCAGACACAGAATGCCAGGTTTTACCAGCAATGCCACGTAACAGCCTTATGTACATTAGATAGCAGACACAAGAATGCCAGTTTTACCAGCAAGTCATGTTACTGCTTATGGACATTAGGTAACGACACAAAATTCCAGCTTTTACTAGCAATGCCACGTAACAGCCTATGTACATTAGATAGCAGACACATAATGGCAGGTTTTACCAGCAATGCCAGTAACAGCCTTATGTACAATAGAAAGCACAGAATGCCAGGTTTATCAGCAATGCCACATAACAGCCTTATTGTACATTAGATAGCAGACACAGAATGCCAGGTTTTACCAGCAATGCCACGTAACAGCCTTATGTACATTAGATAGCAGACACAGAATGCCAGGTTTTACCAGCAATGTCATGTTACTGCCTTATGGACATTAGGTAACAGACAAAATTCCAGCTTTACTAGCAATGCCACGTAACAGCCTATGTACATTAGATAGCAGACACAAAAATGCCAGGTTTTACCATCAATGCCACGTAACAGCCTTATGTACAATAGATAGCAGACACAGAATGCCAGTTTTATCAGCAATGCCACGTAACAGACTTATGTACATTAGATAGCAAAACAGAATGCCAGGTTTTAGCAGCAATGCCATGTAACAGCCTTATGTACATTAGATAGCAGACACAGAATGCAGGTTTTACCAGCAATGCCACATAAACTTTTATGTACATTGATAGCAGACACAATGCCAGGTTTTACCAGCAATGCCACTACAGACTTATGTATGTACATTAGATAGCAGAAGCAGAACCAGAATGACAGCTTTACCAGCAATGCCACATGATGCTTTATAGACATTAGATAGCAGACACAGAATGCCAGGTTTTACCAGCAATGCCACGTAACAGACTTATGTATGTACATTAGATAGCAGGAGCAGACACAGATGACAGCTTTTACCAGCAATGCCACATGACTGCTTTATGGACATTAGATAGCAGACACAGAATGCCAGCCTTTACCAGAAATGCCGCATTACTACCTTATAGACATTAGATAGCAGACAAGAATGCCAGCCTTTACTAGAAATGCCGCATTGCTACCTTATAGACATTAGATAGCAGATACAGAGCCAGCCTTTACCAGAAATGCCGCATTACTACCTTATAGACATTAGTATAGCAGACACAGAATGCCAGCCTTTACAAGTTTACTAGAAATGCCGCATTGCTACCTTATAGACATTAGATAGCAGACACAGAATGCCAGCCTTTACCTTTACTAGAAATGCCGCATTGCTACCTTATAGACATTAGATAGCAGATACAGAATGCCAGCCTTTACCAGAAATGCCGCATTACTACCTTATAGAGAGATTAGATTCACTTTATATTATTCCACTTTCTATCCTCCAACATTCCCCTTTAAATAGGTACAGTACTGATTAATGAATTCTACCTATCACAATCGGTCTTATCTACCTATCACAAATGGTCTTATTTACCTATCACAAACGGTCTAATCTACCTATCACAAATGGTCTTATCTACCTATCATAATCGGTCTTATCTACCTATCACAAACGGTCTTATCTCCCTATAACAAACAGCCTTATCTACCTATCACAAACAGTCTTATCTACCTATCACAATCGGTCTATCTACCTATCACAAACGGCCTTATTTACCTATCACAAAGGTCTTATTCACCTATCACAAAAGGTCTTATTACTGATCACAAACGGTTCTATCTACCTATCACAGTCTTATCTACCTATCACAGTCTTATCTACCTATCACAATGGTCTTATCTACCTATTACAAATGGCGTCTATCTACCTATCACACAAAGGTCTAATCTACGTATCACAAACGGTTATCTACCTATCACAATCGGTCTTATCAACCTATCACAAGCGGTCTTATCTCCCTAAACAAACGGTCTTATCTACCTATCACAAACAGTCTTATCTACCTATCACAGTCTTATCACCTATCACAAATGGTCTTATCACCTATCACAATCGGTTTATCTACCTATCACAAACGGTCTTATCATCTATAACAAACGGTCCTATCTACCTATCACAAACGGTCTTATCTCCCTATAACAAACAGCCTTATCTACCTATCACAAACGTCTTATCTACCTATCACAATCGGTCTTATCTACCTATACAAATGGTCTTATCTACCTATCACAACGGTCTATCTACCTATCACAAACGGTCTTATCTATCTATAACAAACGGTCTTATCTACCTACACAAACGGTCTTATCTACCTATCACAAACAGTCTTATCTACCTATCACAAATGGTCTTATCTACCTATTGCAAACGGTCTTATCTACAGTACCTATCACAAATGGTCTTATCTACCTATCACAAATGGTCTTATCCACCTATCACAAATAGTTTATCTACCTATCACAAACTACAAATAATCAATCAGAATATGAAGATTCCACAAGCAGCAGAGGAAATAAAATAGGAAACTCTATTCACAAAGCATAAAAATCACAGACGGGAATCAATCTCTTTGGCATCCTATACTGTTTCAAAGGCCTAAGAAAAGCACCTTTACCTCCCGTTCTTCTATTAAACTAAAAAAAATTCTAATTTACCAGTGGAGTTACCGTTTAAAGCTTATAAGATTTAAACGGTAGATTACTCGAGTATAGACCAAGGTTTGTAGGCTTTAAAAAAAGCCTGAAAATCTTACCTCGGTTTAACTCGAGTCAATCTTTCTCCTACCTTGTCTGGCGGCCGCGTGATCTGCATTCCTGATGATGACTACCCGGCGCCTCTCACTTTGCGGTGTCGAGTAGTGACAATCCTCCTGAGCACAGAGGATGTGGAGCGAGGAGCGAGCGTCCGCCAGACAAGGTAGGAGAATACCACAGGGACACCAGGGCACACAATACTTACAAATAAGTGTAAAACCATCTTTATTTGTGCATACTGTATGCACAATAAAGAAGGATTTACCCTATTTGCAAGGATTGGCTTCTGCAGATGTTTGAAAACTGCAACTCCCAGCAATTAAAGCATGCTGGGAGTTGTAGTTTCCAAACATCTTAAGTGGCAAATACTAGTAGGGGTTACACCCCGGTTTATACTTGAGTCAATCTCTTTTTTTCCCTTTTTTAGGTAAAACTAGGTACCTCCGTTTATACTCGGGACGGTTTATACTCGGGTATATACGGTATATAACATGGAAACTACCCAGATTGTTCTCCTCCCCTTTGTGAAAAAGTGGACAATGTACAGTACTAGGATTTCCTGCAAAGAATAACCTTCCTAGTTCTTTTTTAAACAAAACGTTTCACTGAAAAATATGGTTGCCTACAAAACAAGTTATACAGACCAATCCTGCAGCATGGAGTACTGTTTAAACTACAGCCGGAGGAAAAGTATCGGAATCGCTGCTGGGCTATGATGATCATCCCTCAGAAACATTCTTGGTCATAAATCCAGAGATAGTATTCAAATTGAGCAATATCTTCCCTTATTAGTATACTCAACTTCTACGCAGCTTTAACCCCCACAGCCGGTTTTGTAAGATAATAAAATTAAATAACTGAACTCTTGATTCAGTAATTCAATAAAATATATGATTTAGTAATTCCATAAAATTCCATTTAATTAAAGAGATGTAGTATATCTAATGATATCTTTGCATCTGTGCCTGGCTTGTGATTGAATATATGTTGAGCTTACAGAATTGATGTCTCCCCAAACTATTCAATCGTTCTACACTGCGGCTATATGTTCAGATCTATGTTATAGCCCATTTTGATCTGTTAACTGAACTGCACTGAATGGCTATCGCAAATGCAGCAGGTAGAAATAATTGTAAATAGAAAAAGCGAATTGAAAATAAATGATGCACAAATCAGAAACATTGCTTAAATCATAATTATTTAGATTTGCTGTTCCCATAGGAAATAATATTGGATTCACTTCCAGTCAAGACAAAGTGAAAACAGATTTCGTCTCACAGCAGGATTGTAAATCTACCTGGATTTCTCCCTATGGGTCCAAAGTTTTAGATTAAATATTGACTGATGCCGTGATGTTTAAATTGATTAGATATCAGATTCCATATCTGTTTAATAAAACGAAGCACCATTTTTGTGAAAGGAATGCATTAGACTCACAGGGCGAAGTCTAAAAAATATATCAGGTGGTTCTTATTACTTATACAGTATGTTGTAGCAAAAGTAACTCAAAGTACATTAAAGCTAATAATTCACTGGTCACCAAATCACATGTGTGACTACCCTCTATTCTAATGTGAGGCTAATAGTTTCCAAGAAAGTAGAAAGTATTATTACACAAATATATATATCTGAAAAAATCCACAATGACACATTGATGCTCTTACTGTCGAATAACCTAATAACAGGGTTCATACACACGTACGATTGCCGACCTGCTGCGCGCTGCCAATGTGTTTGAATGTCCCCTGGGCTGATCTGTGTCTATGAGGCCTTACACGTATGATTGGAGCTATGATGGGAGGGCTGACCTCGTAATGCCTGATGTGATGTGATGTTGAAAGTACCAGATCCACGGGCAGATCTGTCTACGAGGCGATGACACATGATGACACATGAATGACAAAGGCAGACCTGTGATGCCTGATGTGCTTGAACGTCCACCGGGCAGATCTGTCTACGAGACCTGACACACGTACAATCGCAAAGGCAGACCTTGTGATGCCCGATGTGTTGAACGTTCCACTGTGCAGATCTTCTCACGAGACCGACCACGTACAATTGCACTGGCTGACCTGCGATGCCCGGATGTGTTTGAATGTCCACTCTGCAGATCTGTCTACAAGGCCTGACACACTTACAATAGCAAAGGGCAGACCTTCTGTGATTCTCAATGTGTTTGAACGTCACACAGTCACCAGCAGGTCTGTCTACGAGACCTGACACACGTTAAAATTGGCAGAGTAGGTTTTCATCGCCAATTTTATTGAATCTTGCTGTATATTTTTTGAGCAAACCTCTTAGTTGTGTAAGTTCGTACATAATGTAAGGACTGTTTTTTACACACGCCATTCACACTTCATTGCATATGGTACAGCTACTTTAATGGTCGAAAGGGGGAGGAAAAAGGAAAAGAAGCAAGAGGAGAAACAGGTGTTGAGGAGGGACAGCAGAAGAAAAGAACAGAATAGAGGGGAGCCCCGGGCGCGGCTCGGGAGGGAAAGGAGATGAGCGTGCTGGGCTGAAGTGGCGGCGGAGGGGTAAAGGATCAGGAAAACACAGGGAGAGGAAAGGATATTGTAAGGGGGGTGGGAAAGTTAATGGTTGTAAGGGAGTAAGGAAGAAAGGGGGGGTTACAGTATGGTAAAAAAAAGGAGGCGGGAAAGAGGGGGGGAAAGGGGGAGGGATGTGGGGGGGGGGAGGAAGGGAAGGGAAGAGTGGGGGGGGTGAGGAAAGGGCGGATAACAGGGGTGGGAACAGGACAACAAGGAGGAGGACCATAATGAGGGTGGGGTGGCGAATAGGTGGGGGGGGAGGGTGGGCGGTGGAGGGAGAGAGAGGGGGTGGGGGGGGTAGAGGGGGGGGGGGGGGATGGGGGAATGGTGGGAAATGGAAACCAATTCGTCGGACTGGCATTTGCACATTTTTTTCCCTACCTGCCACAGGTACACAAAAACCAGAAAAGAATGAGAATGAATGAAAACTGGAGGTTTGTCTTAGTCTGTCATAGGACATCTTCTGACCCTTCCCATACTGGCCAGAAGAGCAGGCAGATCACCAAATCAATCCTGTTGCATTGACTTTATCAAGGTTATAGGATTCATGTGAACTGGGGGGCAATAAAATATAATTAAAAATCAATTCCAATTAAATAATAAGCGGCCGAATAACACCGAACTCCCTCCTGCTCTTTTGTTTTGTAAAAATGATAGAAAAAAGTTTATAAAAAGAATATGATATTGAAAAGAGAAAGAATGTACTCAAAGATCTAGAATCCTGGCTTTCAAATGCCAATAATTGCACTGCGATTAACACTAATGCTAAAACCTATAATAATGCGTTTTCCCTGTTGTTAAATTCAATGTATTAAATAAGTGCATATGTTTCCTCGCTGATTGAATTTCCTGGCCCCTTTGCCTGCATGTGGTTGCTTGCCTTGCCTGTGCTACGGTGAGTTTGTTTGAGTGTGAAGCCTTTGCATTGTTGGGCAAAGACCCACACCACCAATCTGGTTATAAAACCAAAATCCTCTCCATTGTGTAACCAGCCTAACCTATAATCATAATAGGTGGCACATCCCATTTAGATGATTTTGTACAATGAAGAAAGAAGGGAGGTCAATTGTCTTGTAATTATCTGGGTCGGGGATTTTTAAAAAAAAGAAAAAGAAAAAAAAGAGAAAAATAAAAATCCCTCACTTTCCAAAGACCTCTAAAACCCTAAAACAGACTATAAATAAAACCATTGTTTTTCCTTCTTCTTCTTGCATCAATATGGGATCAGTGTTATACAGAATATAATCAACAACAATTTACCAGGACCCCAGTAGGTTAGAATTTTAGATAGAATCTGTTTTGTAGAATTTTAGTAGGAGTAGTTAAGAGAATGTCAATTCTAATCTGTTGATTAATTAGGAACTGCATATTAAATGGAAGGGAAAACATTGTTTTGTTTTCTTTTGCTACAATGATGTGTGGGGACATTGGGATTTGGGACATTTGGTTTTTTGCAGTTTTTTTATAATAGCCCAAAAATTCATTTGTCAATCAATGGCACGCTAGAGCGCAAGGGGCTAAGTGGCGTGTGTAGTTAAGTAGCCAAATGGAGGGGGTATCTCAAGGTTAGAAATCTGTAATCGACCTTAACAAGCCATAATAAACAACAACAGGCAGAAGAACAAGAGCAGAAAGTTAGAAAAGTTAGTTATCAGGGGGTGCCCAGGTTGCAGGAGGGTTAGGGCAAAAAAAAGGGAAGAGACCACGCGGGGGAGAAGAGGCACGAGCCCAAAAATATTGCAGTTGACACCTGGTAACGGAGTACTGTATCTGAATATCAGATAATGCCATACCTAAGATCTAGCAGCAATCCCGTTCAGCCAGTAAGAGATGAGGATATTACCAGACGTAATCTACTCTTATCATATCATTCCATCTAATCTACTAGTATATTTCCATCCTAATTCTACTAGTATATTATCATGATATACGATTATCATATCCTTCCGTCCTAATATACGAGTTATCCTTCAATAATAATCCTACTAGTTAGTAGACTTCCCCTCTCCAGCCTAATCTTACTTAGTAGTTATCCTATCATTCCATATCAATCTAATAGATATTCCATCCTGATATACTAGTGAGGATATTTCCTTCCATCATAATCTATAGGGAGCCTATCATTCCATCCTATATCGAATACGGATATTCCATCCGGATCTACTAGTATATGCTCCCTAATCTACTAGATCATATCCTTCCATCCGAATCGACGAGGAGAGCCGCCGTAATTAGTATCATACCTTAATCCGACGAATCGACTAGTATAATCCATTCCAGGATGCTACATAGGTATCCTATCATTCCATCCTAATTACTAGTCTATCCATCAGCTGACTAAGAGGAGTAGCATATATGCTCAATCATAATCGAATAGTATCCTCACAGGCCATCCGAAGCGAATAGTAGCTTCCATCCTGGAGCGACGAGGAGAGGCCAGCCTGAAGGTGAAGAGGGAGCCGAGCAGGCCAGCCGCCGAAGAGATGACGGTCTTATCTACCTATCACAAACGGTCTTATCTCCCTATAACAAACAGCCTTATCTACCTATCACAAACAGTCTTATCTACCTATCACAATCGGTCTTATCTACCTATCACAAACAGTCTTATCTACCTATCACAATCGGTCTTATCTACCTATCACAAACGGCCTTATCTACCTATCACAAATGGTCTTATTCACCTATCACA
This sequence comes from Hymenochirus boettgeri, assembly GCA_019447015.1. Classification (NCBI taxonomy): domain Eukaryota; kingdom Metazoa; phylum Chordata; class Amphibia; order Anura; family Pipidae; genus Hymenochirus; species Hymenochirus boettgeri. Next base: position 348,500,109 of record CM033469.1, read on the forward strand.
AATGGTCTTATCTACTGATCACAAACTGTCTTATCTACCTATCACAGTCTTATCTACCTATCACAAATGGTCTTATCTACCTATTACAAATGGTCTTATCTACCTATCACAAAAGGTCTAATCTACGTATCACAAACGGTCTTATCTACCTATCACAATCGGTCTTATCAACCTATCACAAGCGGTCTTATCTCCCTATAACAAACGGTCTTATCTACCTATCACAAACAGTCTTATCTACCTATCACAGTCTTATCTAACATATTCCAAATGGTCTATCAGCCTATTCAATCGGTCTATTACCTATCACAAATGGTCTTATCTACCTATCACAATCGGTCTTATCTACCTATCACAAATACCACCCACACTGTGTAGTGTAAAATACCTACCTACATCTCTGTTCCATATGGTTCTCTGCAGTGCCTTGTGAAAGTCCAGGAAACTGAAGAGTAGGAGCTGTCTGTCCATAAAATGTATCTACCTCTTCTTGTCCTCTAACAGGACTCTGACATGCACTGTGGGGCTCTCTCCCCCCTTCCTCCCTCCCACTGCATCACTTGCGCTGCCATTAAGCTTTTTAAAAGGAAAAAAAATTGCGCACACTGTAGGGACCCCCTGCCCTTAATGCCATATTCACTGTTTAAAATCAGACCAGAACTGCAGTTACTCTCCTTGGATATGCTTAAGGTAATAAGGTGTAGAAGTACATTTCTGGCCAATTGATCAATCTAGCTTTTTGGATTGGAGGGGATTCCCCTACAAAGTGTGCATTTTTTTTAAAACCATGATGGCATCATCAAGGGATCCAGTCCAGAGGATGAAGGGGAGAGAAAGCTCCATGGCACATGCCAGAGCCTTCCAGGAAGAAGAGAAAGGGCAGATACCTTATTACACACAGAGAGGCTCCACAGAGAGGCTCTACTCTTCTCGGTTTCCTGGACTTTCCAGCAGAACAACCATAATGAGCAGAGGAGAAAAGTAAAGGATTTTGTTAGATTACACAGTGAGGAAATTTTAGTTGCGGGGTGGACATGCCCTTTAAATGGTCCTAAAGCAGGGGGTCAACATTCCCTTTAAGACATTCCTATTTGTTATGACTTTCTGTAAATTTCATCCTTCATTAATAGCCTTGCCTCTGATACACGGTTTCTACAAGATGTTCTAGAATGAATACTTGTTAATTTATTCTGCCCTGTTTGCAACCACATGAACTCAAAGCCATTGATACTGCAATGTAAAAACTGCACATCTGCTGTTATATGATATGTGGCTAATCAGAAACAGAGGGCTTTACCTTCAGAAAAAATCCATATGGCCCAAAAGGATATGGTGACATGTATAAGGAGGCCAGATGTGCACATGGCACATGGGAGTCTTTCACTGGACTTCATGTATTATGTATTGATACATATCCCCAACCGCTGGTGAATCTCCATAAGGGAGGTATACACTCTGTGTTTCATTATTGAAATAATGGGCCTGTTACCATTCAGTCAGTCATGCACAGGACTACTCTAACCAAATCATTTTGTCAGGGTTTTGTTTTCTGTATTAAGACAAGGTGAGAAATTCTATAAATACAAATAAGATATTATAGTAATGAAATCTCTGTGCCTGGAAGTTTAAGGTGCATACACACAATGCGATCACGGGGGCGACCCACTATGTGTATGCAAGGCCATTTAGACAATAATCATTCCGTGGTTGGCCACATTGTCGGATAAAAGGGCCATTTGGTTAGGGGCCATTGATTATCTGCCTTGCCAATTGTGTAATGAGCCAGGACCGACGCCGTTTCGGCCGACAAAGTGCCAATACACGGAACGATAATCGTCCGGCACATCGTGTGTCACTGGTAGGCCCCGTGGTCACATGTGTGTATGCGGCTTTACAGTCCAGTATTTCAATAAATACATTTTCATCCAATGTGCCAAAATTAGCAATGCGGTTCTTTAATTTACTTACTCTGTACAATGTAAATGTGCAGTAATTGTCGGCTGTGGATGGATTACTTGACATAATCACTAAATTACACTGTCTTTAATAAAGTCAATCATGTAGAATTCCAAGGCCATTGTCTTGTCCCGCAGTTCACATTTCTACAGTGCTATGGACTTCCTCTAAGTTGTTACTCTATGGATTTATAATGTTTGGATTTGTAGTGAACACGAGGGTATCTCTTACCAATATTATCAGTAGGAAAAATAGTACACCATAGAAATATTATCACCACTAATACAATTATTATTGCTAAAATCTTTAATTTTTGAACCAATTTATATGCAAATCAACAAAATATTTTTTTTATTTTTGTACACGGAATGATAAACTACAACAAAGATTTACTGTGAGTCCAATTTACAGATTCAGCGCAATACGATTGTTTTGGAAACACAAGTAGTATTAGTATTTGGCTTTGTGGGTTTTGAAAGTGTGAATTTCATCCTGTGGCCAAAACCGATTTACTTAATCTTGTCTGAAAACTAAGTAAATTAAAAACTCTATTTACAGCACAACGTGAGCCCATGGAAAGTTTGTATTGACATTGTCCAAAACAAAATGTCAAAAGCAAACACTAGTGTTCTTTGGTATGTGCTGCTATAAGCAAGTACATGTAAAATATAAGAGACAACTTTCTTCCTTACATGTATAATCAAAATGTGTCCCTTTAACCCATTACAAATATACATTGCTTATCAACCTCAGCAGGGAGATAAAAACCGACAAGTCACCAGTTTTTTTAATAGGGTATCCATTCCATGTGTCCTCTAGACATATGTCTTTAATTGTATGTCCCTTAATGTATATATTATATATATTATATATTATATATATATACGAATCCAGAAATTATCGGCACTCACAGGTCTTCCATCATGGCACAAACTTTTTTTTTCCCAAGTCAACATGTTTCGACCACACCTGGTAGTCATCAGGACCAGATGTGGTCGAAACATGTTGACTGTGAATAAAAAAAAGTTTGTGCCATGATGGAAGACCTGTGAGTGCGTTTATAATATATATATATTATATATATATTATAGCCTGCACTATGTTGTATAATAAAACATTTGGAAGAAGAAGTCCTGTGAGTGCGTTGTATCAACTACCTTTGTTCTATATGTATATGTTTGTATTACTGCTATTACTGCTATTACTGCTTCTCCAAAGTAAACAGCCCTAAACTTGTCTAATCTGTCTCTTTATTCAAAGCCCTCCAGTCTTCTTATTAATTTAGTTGCCATTCTCTGAACCCTTTTCATTTCCACAATGTCCCTTTTGTAAATGGGGTTCCAAAACTGCCTTGTAAAGAGGGAGAATAATAATTTTCTCCCTTGAATCTCACATATGATCAGTTTTCATGCCAAATGTATAAATAAATTCAATTTGTCCAGTATGGCAGCACTGTACAGAATTCATTACCATTCCAGTGTCTTATTAAGGATCCCTCATTAAGGAGCTGGATCAAAAAACAACACGACTTATTAATATTAATTGCAATGTATAGTAAATAATTGACAGGTAATATGTGACGTGCCTTTTATAAGATGATAAAGGGTATGTCCATCAAAAAAGTTAGTTGTTTTATATCTGATTTACTGAAGAAAAGAGGGTAAATGCACTCTCTCTTACCTCCCGTTCTTCAGTAAATCTTACAGGAGAGGAGGAGACACTTACCCGCGGACCCGCTCCAGCGCCGAATTCCTCGACAGACTCAGAGCATCTCCAGTCTTTGCACTGTGCGCGCATGCACACACAGTGCGAAGGAGCGAGGATGCGTCAAAGACTGTCAGTGAAGTCGGCGCTGGAGCGGGTCCGTGGGTAAGTATCTCCTCCTCTCCTGTAAGATTTACTGAAGGAGGTAAGAGAGAGTGCATTTACCTCCTGTTCTTCAGTAAATCAGATAGAAACCAACTTTTTTGATGGACATACCCTTAAGATCATTGGGATATGCAGATATGGCAATGACATCATTTAATATCTTATCTCAAACATGTAGCATGTAGAATCGTGGTTATGAGTTAAACCATAAATGTTTATCTTTGGACCACAAACTGCCCATTAACCTAATCTATAAAAAACAACCCATTTATAAATAATGCTATGTACCTTACTATATTATGAGAGGCTAAAAGCTCCAATGTGCTAGAATTAAAAAGAAATAAACATGGGGGGAGATAAAACGTACACAGCCACAAAAGCAGAGCCATTTTGTTTTCAGATCCAAAGACCAGATGTAGTTTAGGTCATATGTCATAGTTCTAGGATTGCTCATTAGCTTTGCTTATTTACCTTTGTGAAGAATCTCACTGGGTTAATTATTTATTACTGTATGACTCATTCAGTCACAGTGTAGAACACATTTGTAGTATTAGTTAAAATAATCTCAGTTATTAAATTGTTAAATGCAGTAATACTTGTAAAAAAGTAAAAAGTAAAACCCATTTATGTTAATGACGGTCTGCATTCTAAAGGCTAGTACACACCATGGTTCAATCGACCAATAGTTCAGTGATCGGTCAATCGGGCCTAAATAATTGTATGGTTTTTCAGGCACGATCAGCATTCGTTCGTCCGAAACAGACAAACGCATGATCAAACAGATCGGAAAACCATGGTCGATAGTGCGGTGCTCTATGGACTGCACGCTCAGTCACGGCAAACTGACGGCCGCGGCCACTATTGCCGCGACTGACAATCCTTCTTCCTGGTTACATGGTGTGACCATGCTTTAAGGCTCGTACACACATTAGACCATGTGGACGAGGCCAATTGGCTGATCATTGCGTATGTGCTGGTATGATGGTGTACAAGTCTTAACGCTTGTTTTTTTTGACACAGGCTAACAGTTTGCTTACTGTGCAGTATCTTTATTTAGTTATACAATACGCTGTCAGAATGAACAGGATATGATGTGTAGTCCTTGACTTTGTAAACTGATCATTATTATAATCCCTACCACTTGCTCCTTTTATCTTGGCAGATCTATACCATTGCATATTTATTAGAAGGGAATTGGGAATCAGATTGTGGAGAGATTTAGAAACAATGCGGTCTGCAGGAAAGCTTGTGTCTACATAGACCAATGGCACTTTCTACCTGATATTCGTGTGGGGGCTTCATGGTTGGATTGGCATTACTTTTTGCAAGGATTGCCGTTACTTTATATGCTATATTTGGCTTCTTCTTTATGTATTTGTAACTCGGTATATTTGCATATATCCCGTGTGTATTTTAATATAATTTAAACAATTGCATACTAAAGCCATAGATGGCAGTACCACTAGAATTTGCAGAACAGTCCTGAGATTTTACCCATAGTGCCCCTCTTGTGTCCGATAAAGGGAAGCAGATTTGTAACAAGAGAGTGAACTTGCACATGTAAGCAGGAGGCTTGGTTCCTAGTGTGGTTTGTGTGAGATAAACTAAAGGCTCGTAAACACGCTCAATTCCGAGCGAGGAACAACCCTCGACGGCTGAGCGATACACACAACGAACGGCCATTTCAGCCGAGAATCGCCGTGCGTATGCGTTTGGTTGGGGGTTGTTCGTTAATTGTTTGTTGATCCGTTCGTTGATCAACGTATGCACAGCCATGTACTTTATTTGTAGAATAATAGTTATATTATAGCAGGGAAGCAGTAAAATACCTTCCCTGCTGATAGGCTGGGCCACACTGCAACGCACAGGAATCACGCACAAAATTGCGAGCGTTATTGCAAGTGATTGTGTGATTCTTTTTTTTCGTTTGCGTGTGCGTTTTGCGCATGCGATTTTGCATTTTCCGTTATGGAAACGCATGCATTAACGCACCAAAAATAGTGAACGCAGCGTTACCAAAACGCAATCGGCCGCGCAATTGCATGCGCATGGAAATTGCGGGAATTTTTGCGTTCCTGCAATTTCCATTTAGCGTAAATCGCAAGCGCAATGCGAGCGCAAAACTCGGGCGCGAAACACATGCTAGTGTGGCCTAGCCCCTAGTGCCCAGAATGGTGACCAGTTAGCTTTCCCAGAGAAAAAAAAAGGGGGGAACAGATTTTTCAAAGCTGCTGCTACAAATTAAACTTAACTTGCTTTCACAGTGTACTTATCTTTCAATATTCTATTGACTTGTAGTGATGGACCTGAACTTGGTTTCCGAATTTGCGGCTGTGTTTTTGAAATAAACTTGGGATAAATCAGATACTGTAACAGGAGGGGCTCCCTAATGTCTTCACTAATAAGCAGGTTTAGCAGTAAACAAAAACAATTGTAAGCATCTTTGGCTCGGATGTGAAGTTTCCACACAGGATAAATGAAGGTATGAAGGGAAAACACAAATTGCACCTTCAGTTAGGAAACAGCATTTTAATCCAGGCGGCTGCTATTTTAAAGAAATCCACACAATGAAGTACATGGTGAGTATTGTATTGCATGAACGCATATCAATCTGTTCCATATCCCATCATCCCTGTAACATTGGAAAGACCGTATGGGCCCAATACCACTGTCCCATAACAGCTGCTGGCTATCTTCATTATTATGTTCCGGATATGGAATATAATGTGTGTAATGTATAGGACACAGAACAGTTAGTTACATATACAAGGATATGATTGTTTCCTTACTAGGTCTCACTAGGGCTCCAATGATCCACTTGGGGCCAGAACAATGTGTGGGGCTCGCTCATTTAGGTATGGTATTCCCTGAATCCCGAAACTCTAAATAATCACATTAAATACATTCTCACCTGGGTCTGGTTTCCTTAGTTTTAAGGTGTCCGACCAACATATCTGCATCAGTTAATCAGTGTTTTTTTGCTTGTATTGTTATTTTGTATTGATACCAGATGATTTTTGTAGATTGGCAAACAATGAGATGTTTTAAATTATTTTAAAGATGTGTTCTTTCGAATAGCCTGGATGTGTTTATGCATTCAAGAGATACATTATTTTCAGTGGGTTAGGATTCAATAGCAAAGGCAAGAAAAGAAGCCAAAATAAGCCTTTTTATGGGGGGGGGGGGTTCCAAGACACCAACGCGTGAACCCCAGCCAATCACAGACGAGCTGACCAGTCCGGCCCCCTGCTTGCAGTTTCATGCAAGCAGATGGCCGGGACAGTGCGGCGGAGGATAGAGGGAAGGTAAGTTCTGGAGATATAATATGCGGTTGGGGCTGGGGGAGGAAGCCCTACAATAAATCAAAAATTTTTAAAAGGGTGGACATGCCCTTTAAAGAGCAGTGTTGTAATATAGATAGATAGAGGCTATCTGCAGAGATAGTTGAGTATTAACAAAACACAGTGAGGGAAGTGCTACTCATTGACAGACATTATTAAAGCTGGGTACACACCATACATATTCGACCCGAATGACCAACATTTCACAGTTTCGTCAGTTGGACCGAATTATTGTATGGCAGCTCCGACTGATCGCCGACCAGATATCGGAGTGGACATGCCCTTTAATGTCTCATGAACTCTCTCACTTTAGGTTGTAAAATGGCTGCCTCCAGTCATGCTGGTTGCCCTGCCCAGCCATTAATCAGTTTAATATAGAATGTGGCATGTAGAGGTTTAGTACACAACACAATTGTAGTTGCAAACTGGTGCACACTGGTTGCAAACATACACGTTTTGGACTGAGTAGTCCTTTATCAATTAAAAGGCAGAAAAACAAAAATTAACCTTCTTATAAGTGCATACAGCAATAATGAAAGTGCAACCAGCATACAAAATGGAGGGGAATAGGACTTAAAACAATAACTTTTAATAAATATATTAAAATGTGAATACAAAAGTTGAAAGCATCATCCCAGCAGTTGAATGCGACAGGAGGGGTGAGATAGAGGTCTAAGGAGGGAGAGGATCCTATTGACCCTAGAAGGGTGGGAGCAGCCTCTCCACCCTGCTTGCCCTAGTGCTGAAAGATGTCCCTAGGCACTCGGTGCCCTCCTGGTCTATTAGGTAAAAACTAGTCTCAAACCCCTGTTACTAAGAGAGAAGGATAGCAAAACAACTGCCGGATGTGAATGGAATTAAAATGAAGAAAGGAACTAGAACAAACACACCTCAGTGCTGCAATATGCGTGCTATCATTGCTATGCAGTTAGAATCACTGGCTGATACTCCTATGTTTGGGTCTATAGGTGAGGTGCCAAACAACACACAACAGGAGTCCCCCTAGGGATATTCAACAAATTCAATAACAAATTCTCAGTTATTGTGAACCACACATCACACGTAACAAAACGTTTTGTTTCATGTTGTTTCATGGTTCACAATAAACTGACAATTGTTTGTAGTGTGACCCTCAGTTCCTTTTTTACTGATATTTCTGGTTTTTGAGGGAGAACCATCCGTGGTGTCTGCACCCACTGCTTGGGATAGAGTGCACCTCCATTTTTGGTTACCTGTTGGATACCATTTTATGTGCTGGGCCTAGGTTGTAGTGTGTAAATGGAAAATAATAGGAACTGTGTCATAGAAATTTGTTAAGTTTAGCTAACACTTTTGTATGCTTGTGTTGTCTGTTTGTATGTATGTACCTGTGTATGCATGTGTCTATGCATGTATGGGCCTGTTGTATGCATTTATCTATGCATGCAAGTGTATCTATCAGCTCTCGCGTCCACTAGCCAGTGTTTAGTGAGCCCTCCAGCCAGTGAACTGGCTTCGCACACCGCCCCCGTCTGCCTACAGGTGCCGTTCAAATAGTATAACATAGGGGCATATTTATAAAGGTTTGTTTAACTTTTCGCTTTCTTTAACACAGCCTTTTCACTATTTATAAAGCAGTGATAACCAGTGGCGAAAGGTCATTACCGCTACATTTCGCTTTTCGCCATACATCACTGCGGTAAAACGCTCAACCACATTATTAAAATGGCGAAAACTGTATTTTTGCGTTAAGTTTAGCCATTCCAATTCACCAAGTCTGAGGTGGTGAAAACGCATAAGTGCCCATTTATTTAGCCTGCCAATGGGTCCATGGAAGTGTCAGCTACATTGTGGAGTGTTCTAATACTAATAAGTACTCAGGGGGTGTTAGACTATTTTCCAGCATTTACTGTAAACGATCTGCGATTTCGCTTTTTTAAGGTTAATTTTTCGCTTTTTTAAGCTTTTTTTAAGGTTCTGATTTTCTTTATTTACCAATAAAGTTAAATGGGCGTCTGAGGGGCATATTTATAAAGGGGCATTATTGTTGCTTTTTTCCCTCCCGCCTTTACCACAGTTTTTTAAACTTTCAACTTTTCTTTTCATCAAAGTTATTAAAAAGGTGAATTTTCATCAAAAACGAAAATTATCTAGAAAAACGTAGCACTAATAATGCTGAAAAAGATCAGCACATATGATGGTAAATAGGTAATACTCCCTGGTGGTTTTTCAAAGTAGTATTAAATTGGTTAATACACACTGAACACCTACTTTGTTATTTAAAAATAGCCTAACACATGTGGTGTTTTTTCCAGTCAAAGATATAAATAGCATAAAACTCAAAAGGCGAATTTTCTTATTTTATTAATAGGACATTTTTTAGTATTTTTTATTTTCAGCAAACAACAGCTAATTATCAAACCAGTTACATTAATATGGGAACACTCCAAGTGCTGTGTAAGAAATAGTCATGTTAATGGAACATTCCAGTAAGTAATGATGTTTGGCGAAAATTCTGGTAAAACTGCAAAAAAATGCAACAAAAGGGAGAAAAGGGGCAAAAAGGCAAAATTTCACCTATTTAAAATAGCTTTAAATAAAAAATGACAAAAATATCTCTGAAATTACACTAGAGAGTAATCTCTCTTTTCGCAGGGTACCACACTTAACGCAATGAATAAGGCAAAAACTATCGTCACACATCGCCTCAGCGATACTTTTCCGCAAAGGCGAAAAAAACGTTTTATAAATAAGGTGAAAATAGCGATATTGAAAATAGCGATCGTTTATAAATATGCCCACAGAGATGCGTATGTGAGTAATGATTTTTTAAAGCTTATATTGGTTCCTTCAGGTTGTAGACCTAAGCATGACCTATGCTGAAATTTAAAAAGAGATTTGGATACTTTCCCACCCGGAGGATGACAAATGACTCACTATTTGTTTTACAAAAGTACTGGGAATAATTTCGTAAAGCAGAGTAATGTTTACAGCATTAGACTAGCATACTTGCCACAGCAAAGAAATGCCCATGTAAGTAGAAAACAAGGTGCCACAATCAACACAATTAAGTCTATAATTTTTTATTTGGTTTATTTCTCATTTAAACCAATTTTCCCTTAATTAATTAAACCCTTAAATCTAAAAAGACTTTGGCCTTTAAGTAGAAAGTAAACACATCACAGCTTGTTTACAATTAAAATAATGAGAAGAAAAACTACTGTGGTACTTAAAAAACACATAGAAATGCATAGTATAGCATGATGAATAGTAAATGTAGTAAATAAATTATGATATATATATACCATAACAATATATACAACATAGAAAAGATAATCAATGCACATTCCTAGGCCCCATACAATATCATATTATCTGCGCACTGGTATACTTTAAAACAAGGGGTTTTAGTATACATTACTGTGATCACATGAATGAAAAGCCTTCCAACCACGTCAAGGTAACCCCAGTCTGGAAGGCTGGGGTTCTCTTCCAGACTGGGGTTACCTTGACGTTACACTTGAAGTAAGATATGTGCAGATAATATGATATTGTATGGGGCCGGGAATGTGCATTGATTATCTTCTCTATGTTTGTATAAATGTTTGACCAGATCAGTAGCACTTCTGCTAAATGTAGTTGTAAAGTAGCCTAATTGTGTGCCCCAGTCTGGAAGGTCCTAACTTTTTTACTTTAATTACGATGGCAAACTTTGCATTTCTCATTCTTACACACTGGATACATATAACAGGCTTCTCACTTCCCTCCATTCCTTAGCTTTTTAAAAATGGGGGAAGAGGCCACCAGTGCTTTATATTAAAGGCATTGGACCTCCCATAAAAGGGGCGTGTTGGGGGTACTATTACCACATGGAGACTTGACCAAACCTCCCAATAAATACACACAATACAAGGATAGTGGAAGCACTCCAATTAGGCTAATTTACAACTACATTTAGCGGAAGTGATACTGATCTGGTCAAACATTTTATGGATCCATATAGTGAGTAAAAATGAGAAATGCAATGTTGCTAATCGTAATTGAAGTAAAAGAAATTTAAAAAGGTTAGAAGTTAGGACCTTCCAGACTGGGGTTACCTTGACGTGGTTGGAGGCTTTTCATTCATGTGTCACAGTAATGTATACTAAAAAACCCTTGTTTATAAAGTATGACAGTGTGTAGATAATATGTATTGTATTAGGCTAGGAATGTGCATTGATTATCTTTTCTAGTTTGTATAAATATTTGACCAGATCAGTAGCACTTCCGCTAATGTAGTTGTAAATTAGCTTAATTGGAGTGCTTCCACAATCCTTGTAGTGTATATGTGTGTATATACACATATATATGTTACTAATCGTTTTTTATTTTTGCACATCTCTGGTTCACTAATATTTTATTTTGGTATATTTATAAGTCTATAAAGTTTACCATAATTCTTTTATGCCTGTTTTATATGCATTGCCAGTATTTCAAACCTGAATGCTAGTGTGTGTAGTGGGTTTCCGAACAAGCACGCAGCCGCCAAATGTTCCCGTCGGCCGAGCTCTCGTGTGAAAAACCGAGGAGTCTGCAATGGCCGAGGGAAACACACAGTTGTGATGTTCTCCCTATGATGGGTATAGGGGAATGTGTGTATGCAGATTTTTGAAAGATGACAGACAGGATTTTGCAGATCTTGTCTGTCATCTTTCAATGATCTGTAGTGTGTGTACCAGCTAAGTATTATCATCAAATCTTTCCTTTAAAAAGAGCTCGAATCACATCTCTGGCTGCAAAACTGGTGATAAATATTTTGCAGCTAATATAGTTTAAACCTGAGTGACATCACTCGACCGTCTCCTCCTCCTTAAGGTGGCCATACACTCTAACGATAATGGGTAAATCCGATTTAGGGGTGTTCCGAACAATCATAGTGCCTGGGTTACGGACGGCCGGGAATGCTGGAAAATTTCGGTTTGATTGATTTAATTTGATCTAGTTTTAGTAAAGAGAGACGATCCGATCGTACTGGCTGACCGATCCACACGGCTGACCAATCCCTACCACGTATGGGGAACGGTCGGGTCCATGTGTGTGTCCCCCACGCATGTGCGCCGACAGATACCAATGTGATCTATCGGCACACATGCTGTGGAAATCACATGTGTATAGTCCCTGGTGGCAAAGCATGCTTTCGTAGGACTTAATTCTGGGATGGACAAGAGCATAGACTTGCAGTTGAGAGGGAGTATATAAATGCAGTTGGTTACATAAGCTATAAGCTGGTGAAAGCAGGATGTTTTAGGAAGTTAAATTGCTAAAACTTTCCAGAAATATAGCTTTCACAGAGTTGTGATCTAGGGTTTATTTTAGTGATACGCTTATATTTAACCCTTAAAGGGGAGTTCAGTGTAAATACATATACTTTTCAGGAAAAAAAGCAGTATTTTCCATCCAAATAACCTTAATCTGCCTTTCAGTATTTTGTTTGTGTATAAATAAATGCTTCAGACTATAGACTGACTTCCGTTTGCAGGACCCCTAATAGAGACCGTTATGGTTTACCCTGACCCAGCGCCTGGGTTGATTCAGTTGCTCAGTAGAGATCTGAGCATGTTTGACCCATCCAACAGCCAATCAGTAAAAATACATGTTAGGAACATTCCATGGCCGTGGTGCCTCCGGGAAGAACAAGGACCGTTAGAACCTAAAATGTCAGCTCACTAATGTCAACAGCAGGGAACAGCAAAGGGTATGAAATCAACTGATTTTTCTAAATGGAAGAGAATATGTAGAATAACTAAGAAGGCATTACACAAACTAACAATTAACAAATATTGATCATTTCCACTGAACATGTCCTTTAGTTGTTTGGAGTCCATAGTTGCCCTTTAAAAAAAGCATCTATATTGTACCATTTCAAGCTTCGGATCATTTGTCTGACAGTTTTTGAGCTTGCCGCACTTACTAAGAGGCACCTAAAGTATACAGGCAGCACGGTGGCTCAGTGGCTAGTATTTGTATTGTTCTCCCAGTTTGTATGTTCTCCCCGGGCTTGCATGGGATTCCTCTGGGACTTTGGTTTCCCACAATCATAAAGACATACTGATAGGTTGTATGGTCAAAAGTTTTTATATAGTAAGCTCCTGATGTGATTGTATACATGAATTGTAATACACATTTATATACAGTAAACCCTCCCATCTACAATCCCTTAAAGGAGAAACAATTCCTAGAATTGACTAAAGGCTAGGAAAAGTATGAATACAAATAACAAAATAACCAAGATGTACAAAAGTACGTACAAAAAAAAAACATTTTTATAGGCACACATTCACCCAAATACATATAGAACACAAAATGAAAGAAAGGAGACAGTCAAAAGTCTTATCAATCTATCTATTAAAAACAGTCTTATCTACCTATCAAAAATGGTCTTATCTACCTATCACAAATGTCTTATCTACCTATCCAAATGGTCTATGTACCTATCACAAATGGTCTTATCCACCTATCACAAATGGTCTTATCTAATGATCACAAATGGTCTATCTACCTATCACAGTCTTATCTACTCTACAAATGGTCTTGTCTACCTATCACAAATGGTCTAATCTACCTATCACAAATGGTCTTATCTACCTATCAAAAATGGTCTTATATACCTATAACAAACGGTCTTATCTACCTATCACAAATGGTCTAATCTACCTATCACAAACGGTCTTATCTACCTATAACAAATGGTCTTATCTACCTATAACAAAGGTCTTATTCCCTATAACAAACGGTCTTATCTCCCTATAACAAACGGTCTTATCTACCTATCACAAACAGTCTTATCTGCCTATCACAATAGGTCTTATCTACCTATCACAACGGTCTTATCTACCTATCACAATCGGTCTTATCTACCTATCACAAATGGTCTTATTTACCTATCACAAACGGTCTATCTACCTATCACAAATGGTCTTATCACATATAATAACGGTCTTATCTACCTATCACAAACGGTCTTATCTCCCTATAACAAACAGCCTTATCTACCTATCACAAACAGTCTTATCTACCTATCACAATCGGTCTTATCTACCTATCACAAACGGCCTTATCTACCTATCACAAATGGTCTATTAACTATCACAATGGTCTTATCTACTGATCACAAACTGTCTATCTACTATAACAGTCTTATCACCTATCACAGTCTTATCTACCTATCACAAATGGTCTTATCTACCTATTACAAATGGTCTATTACCTATCACAAAGGTCTAATCTACGTATCACAAACGGTCTTATCTACCTATCACAATCGGTCTTATCAACCTATCACAAGGTCTTATATCCCTATAACAAACGGTTTATCTACCTATCACAAACAGTCTTATCTACTATCACAGTCTATCTAACTATCACAAATGGTCTATCTACCTACAATCGGTCTTATCTACCTATCACAAACGGTCTTATCTATCTATAACAAACGGTCTATCTACCTATCACAAACGGTTATCTCCCTATTAACAAACAGCCTTTATCCTACTATCAAAACAATGGTCTTATCTACCTATCACAATCGGTCTTATCTACCTATCACAAACGGTCTTATCTATCTATAACAAACGGTCTTATCTACCTATCACAAACGGTCTTATCTCCCTATAACAAACTACCACCCACACTGTGTAGTGTAAAATAACCTACCTTACATCTCTGTTCCATATGTTCTCTGCAGTGCCTTGTGAAAGTCCAGGAAACTGAAGAGTAGGAGCTGTCTGTCCATAAAATGTATCTACCTCTTCTTGTCCTCTAACAGGACTCTGACATGCACTGTGGGGCTCTCTCCCCCCTTCCTCCCTCCCACTGCATCACTTGCGCTGCCATTAAGCTTTTTAAAAGGAAAAAAAAATTGCGCACACTGTAGGGACCCCCTGCCCTTAATGCCATATTCACATGTTTAAAATCAGACCAGAACTGCAGTTACTCTCCTTGGATATGCTTAAGGTAATAAGGTGTAGAAGTACATTTCTGGCCAATTGATCAATCTAGCTTTTTGGATTGGAGGGGATTCCCCTACAAAGTGTGCATTTTTTTTAAAACCATGATGGCATCATCAAGGGATCCAGTCCAGAGGATGAAGGGGAGAGAAAGCTCCATGGCACATGCCAGAGCCTTCCAGGAAGAAGAGAAAGGGCAGATACCTTATTACACACAGAGAGGCTCCACAGAGAGGCTCTACTCTTCTCGGTTTCCTGGACTTTCCAGCAGAACAACCATAATGAGCAGAGGAGAAAAGTAAAGGATTTTGTTAGATTACACAGTGAGGAAAATTTTAGTTGCGGGGTGGACATGCCCTTTAAATGGTCCTAAAGCAGGGGGTCAACATTCCCTTTAAGACATTCCTATTTGTTATGACTTCTGTAAATTTCATCCTTCATTAATAGCCTTGCCTCTGATACACGGTTTCTACAAGATGTTCTAGAATGAATACTTGTTAATTTATTCTGCCCTGTTTGCAACCACATGAACTCAAAGCCATTGATACTGCAATGTAAAAACTGCACATCTGCTGTTATATGATATGTGGCTAATCAGAAACAGAGGGCTTTACCTTCAGAAAAAATCCATATGGCCCAAAAGGATATGGTGACATGTATAAGGAGGCCAGATGTGCACATGGCACATGGGAGTCTTTCACTGGACTTCATGTATTATGTATTGATACATATCCCCAACCGCTGGTGAATCTCCATAAGGGAGGTATACACTCTGTGTTTCATTATTGAAATAATGGGCCTGTTACCATTCAGTCAGTCATGCACAGGACTACTCTAACCAAATCATTTTGTCAGGGTTTTGTTTTCATGTATTAAGACAAGGTGAGAAATTCTATAAATACAAATAAGATATTATAGTAATGAAATCTCTGTGCCTGGAAGTTTAAGGTGCATACACACAATGCGATCACGGGGGCGACCCACTATGTGTATGCAAGGCCATTTAGACAATAATCATTCCGTGGTTGGCCACATTGTCGGATAAAAGGGCCATTTGGTTAGGGGCCATTGATTATCTGCCTTGCCAATTGTGTAATGAGCCAGGACCGACGCCGTTTCGGCCGACAAAGTGCCAATACACGGAACGATAATCGTCCGGCACATCGTGTGTCACTGGTAGGCCCCGTGGTCACATGTGTGTATGCGGCTTTACAGTCCAGTATTTCAATAAATACATTTTCATCCAATGTGCCAAAATTAGCAATGCGGTTCTTTAATTTACTTACTCTGTACAATGTAAATGTGCAGTAATTGTCGGCTGTGGATGGATTACTTGACATAATCACTAAATTACACTGTCTTTAATAAAGTCAATCATGTAGAATTCCAAGGCCATTGTCTTGTCCCGCAGTTCACATTTCTACAGTGCTATGGACTTCCTCTAAGTTGTTACTCTATGGATTTATAATGTTTGGATTTGTAGTGAACACGAGGGTATCTCTTACCAATATTATCAGTAGGAAAAATAGTACACCATAGAAATATTATCACCACTAATACAATTATTATTGCTAAAATCTTTAATTTTTGAACCAATTATATGCAAATCAACAAAATATTTTTTTTATTTTTGTACACGGAATGATAAACTACAACAAAGATTTACTGTGAGTCCAATTTACAGATTCAGCGCAATACGATTGTTTTGGAAACACAAGTAGTATTAGTATTTGGCTTTGTGGGTTTTGAAAGTGTGAATTCTCATCCTGTGGCCAAAACCGATTTACTTAATCTTGTCTGAAAACTAAGTAAATTAAAAACTCTATTTACAGCACAACGTGAGCCCATGGAAAGTTTGTATTGACATTGTCCAAAACAAAATGTCAAAAGCAAACACTAGTGTTCTTTGGTATGTGCTGCTATAAGCAAGTACATGTAAAATATAAGAGACAACTTTCTTCCTTACATGTATAATCAAAATGTGTCCCTTTAACCCATTACAAATATACATTGCTTATCAACCTCAGCAGGGAGATAAAAACCGACAAGTCACCAGTTTTTTTAATAGGGTATCCATTCCATGTGTCCTCTAGACATATGTCTTTAATTGTATGTCCCTTAATGTATATATTATATATATTATATATTATATATATATACGAATCCAGAAATTATCGGCACTCACAGGTCTTCCATCATGGCACAAACTTTTTTTTTCCCAAGTCAACATGTTTCGACCACACCTGGTAGTCATCAGGACCAGATGTGGTCGAAACATGTTGACTGTGAATAAAAAAAGTTTGTGCCATGATGGAAGACCTGTGAGTGCGTTTATAATATATATATATTATATATATATTATAGCCTGCACTATGTTGTATAAATAAAACATTTGGAAGAAGAAGTCCTGTGAGTGCGTTGTATCAACTACCTTTGTTCTATATGTATATGTTTGTATTACTGCTATTACTGCTATTACTGCTTCTCCAAAGTAAACAGCCCTAAACTTGTCTAATCTGTCTCTTTATTCAAAGCCCCTCCAGTCTTCTTATTAATTTAGTTGCCATTCTCTGACCCTTTTCATTTCCACAATGTCCCTTTTGTAAATGGGGTTCCAAAACTGCCTTGTAAGAGGGAGAATAATAATTTTCTCCCTTGAATCTCAATATGATCAGTTTTCATGCCAAATGTATAAATAAATTCAATTTGTCCAGTATGGCAGCACTGTACAGAATTCATTACCATTCCAGTGTCTTATTAAGGATCCCTCATTAAGGAGCTGGATCAAAAAACAACACGACTTATTAATATTAATTGCAATGTATAGTAAATAATTGACAGGTAATATGTGACGTGCCTTTTATAAGATGACTAAAGGGTATGTCCATCAAAAAAGTTAGTTGTTTTATATCTGATTTACTGAAGAAAAGAGGGTAAATGCACTCTCTCTTACCTCCCGTTCTTCAGTAAATCTTACAGGAGAGGAGGAGACACTTACCCGCGGACCCGCTCCAGCGCCGAATTCCTCGACAGACTCAGAAGCATCTCCAGTCCTTTGCACTGTGCGCGCATGCACACACAGTGCGAAGGAGCGAGGATGCGTCAAAGACTGTCAGTGAAGTCGGCGCTGGAGCGGGTCCGTGGGTAAGTATCTCCTCCTCTCCTGTAAGATTTACTGAAGGAGGTAAGAGAGAGTGCATTTACCTCCTGTTCTTCAGTAAATCAGATAGAAACCAACTTTTTTGATGGACATACCCTTAAGATCATTGGGATATGCAGATATGGCAATGACATCATTTAATATCTTATCTCAAACATGTAGCATGTAGAATCGTGGTTATGAGTTAAACCATAAATGTTTATCTTTGGACCACAAACTGCCCATTAACTAATCTATAAAAAACAACCCATTTATAAATAATGCTATGTACCTTACTATATTATGAGAGGCTAAAAGCTCCAATGTGCTAGAATTAAAAGAAATAAACATGGGGGGAGATAAAACGTACACAGCCACAAAAGCAGAGCCATTTTGTTTTCAGATCCAAAGACCAGATGTAGTTTAGGTCATATGTCATAGTTCTAGGATTGCTCATTAGCTTTGCTTATTTACCTTTGTGAAGAATCTCACTGGGTTAATTATTTATTACTGTATGACTCATTCAGTCACAGTGTAGAACACATTTGTAGTATTAGTTAAAATAATCTCAGTTATTAAATTGTTAAATGCAGTAATACTTGTAAAAAAGTAAAAAGTAAAACCCATTTATGTTATGACGGTCTGCATTCTAAAGGCTAGTACACACCATGGTTCAATCGACCAATAGTTCAGGATCGGTCAATCGGGCCTAAATAATTGTATGGTTTTTCAGGCACGATCAGCATTCGTTCGTCCGAAACAGACAAACGCATGATCAAACAGATCGGAAAACCATGGTCGATAGTGCGGTGCTCTATGGACTGCACGCTCAGTCACGGCAAAACTGACGGCCGCGGCCACTATTGCCGCGACTGACAATCCTTCTTCCTGGTTACATGGTGTGACCATGCTTTAAGGCTCGTACACACATTAGACCATGTGGACGAGGCCAATTGGCTGATCATTGCGTATGTGCTGGTATGATGGTGTACAAGTCTTAACGCTTGTTTTTTTTGACACAGGCTAACAGTTTGCTTACTGTGCAGTATCTTTATTTAGTTATACAATACGCTGTCAGAATGAACAGGATATGATGTGTAGTCCTTGACTTTGTAAACTGATCATTATTATAATCCCTACCACTGCTCCTTTTATCTTGGCAGATCTATACCATTGCATATTTATTAGAAGGGAATTGGGAATCAGATTGTGGAGAGATTTAGAAACAATGCGGTCTGCAGGAAAGCTTGTGTCTACATAGACCAATGGCACTTTCTACCTGATATTCGTGTGGGGCTTCATGGTTGGATTGGCATTACTTTTTGCAAGGATTGCCGTTACTTTATATGCTATATTTGGCTTCTTCTTTATGTATTTGTAACTCGGTATATTTGCATATATCCCGTGTGTATTTTAATATAATTTAAACAATTGCATACTAAAGCCATAGATGGCAGTACCACTAGAATTTGCAGAACAGTCCTGAGATTTTACCCATAGTGCCCCTCTTGTGTCCGATAAAGGGAAGCAGATTTGTAACAAGAGAGTGAACTTGCACATGTAAGCAGGAGGCTTGGTTCCTAGTGTGGTTTGTGTGAGATAAACTAAAGGCTCGTAAACACGCTCAATTCCGAGCGAGGAACAACCCTCGACGGCTGAGCGATACACACAACGAACGGCCATTTCAGCCGAGAATCGCCGTGCGTATGCGTTTGGTTGGGGGTTGTTCGTTAATTGTTTGTTGATCCGTTCGTTGATCAACGTATGCACAGCCATGTACTTTTATTTGTAGAATAATAGTTATATTATAGCAGGGAAGCAGTAAAATACCTTCCCTGCTGATAGGCTGGGCCACACTGCAACGCACAGGAATCACGCACAAAATTGCGAGGTTATTGCAAGTGATTGTGTGATTCTTTTTTTTCGTTTGCGTGTGCGTTTTGCGCATGCGATTTTGCATTTTCCGTTATGGAAACGCATGCATTAACGCACCAAAAATAGTGAACGCAGCGTTACCAAAACGCAATCGGCCGCGCAATTGCATGCGCATGGAAATTGCGGGAATTTTTGCGTTCCTGCAATTTCCATTTAGCGTAAATCGCAAGCGCAATGCGAGCGCAAAACTCGGGCGCGAAACACATGCTAGTGTGGCCTAGCCCCTAGTGCCCAGAATGGTGACCAGTTAGCTTTCCCCAGAGAAAAAAAAAGGGGGGAACAGATTTTTCAAAGCTGCTGCTACAAATAAACTTAACTTGCTTTCACAGTGTACTTATCTTTCAATATTCTATTGACTTGTAGTGATGGACCTGAACTGGTTTCCGAATTGCGGCTGTGTTTTGAAATAAACTTGGGATAAATCAGATACTGTAACAGGAGGGGCTCCCTAATGTCTTCACTAATAAGCAGGTTTAGCAGTAAACAAAAACAATTGTAAGCATCTTTGGCTCGGATGTGAAGTTTCCACACAGGATAAATGAAGGTATGAAGGGAAAACACAAATTGCACCTTCAGTTAGGAAACAGCATTTTAATCCAGAGCGGCTGCTATTTTAAAGAAATCCACACAATGAAGTACATGGTGAGTATTGTATTGCATGAACGCATATCAATCTGTTCCATATCCCATCATCCCTGTAACATTGGAAAGACCGTATGGGCCCAATACCACTGTCCCATAACAGCTGCTGGCTATCTTCATTATTATGTTCCGGATATGGAATATAATGTGTGTAATGTATAGGACACAGAACAGTTAGTTACATATACAAGGATATGATTGTTTCCTTACTAGGTCTCACTAGGGCTCCAATGATCCACTTGGGGCCAGAACAATGTGGGGGCTCGCTCATTTAGGTATGGTATTCCCTGAATCCCGAAACTCTAAATAATCACATTAAATACATTCTCACCTGGGTCTGGTTTCCTTAGTTTTAAGGTGTCCGACCAACATATCTGCAATCAGTTAATCAGTTTTTTTTGCTTGTATTGTTATTTTGTATTGATACCAGATGATTTTTGTAGATTGGCAAACAATGAGATGTTTTAAATTATTTTAAAGATGTGTTCTTTCGAATAGCCTGGATGTGTTTATGCATTCAAGAGATACATTATTTTCAGTGGGTTAGGATTCAATAGCAAAGGCAAGAAAAGAAGCCAAAATAAGCCTTTTTATGGGGGGGGGGGGTTCCAAGACACCAACGCGTGAACCCCAGCCAATCACAGACGGCTGACCAGTCCGGCCCCCTGCTTGCAGTTTCATGCAAGCAGATGGCCGGGACAGTGCGGCGGAGGATAGAGGGAAGGTAAGTTCTGGAGATATAATATGCGGTTGGGGCTGGGGGAGGAAGCCCTACAATAAATCAAAAATTTTAAAAGGGTGGACATGCCCTTTAAAGAGCAGTGTTGTAATATAGATAGATAGAGGCTATCTGCAGAGATAGTTGAGTATTAACAAAACACAGTGAGGGAAGTGCTACTCATTGACAGACATTATTAAAGCTGGGTACACACCATACATATTCGACCCGAATGACCAACATTTCACAGTTTCGTCAGTTGGACCGAATTATTGTATGGCAGCTCCGACTGATCGCCGACCAGATATCGGAGTGGACATGCCCTTTAAGTCTCATGAACTCTCTCACTTTAGGTTGTAAAATGGCTGCCTCCAGTCATGCTGGTTGCCCTGCCCAGCCATTAATCAGTTTAATATAGAATGTGGCATGTAGAGGTTTAGTACACAACACAATTGTAGTTGCAAACTGGTGCACACTGGTTGCAAACATACACGTTTTGGACTGAGTAGTCCTTTATCAATTAAAAGGCAGAAAAACAAAAATTAACCTTCTTATAAGTGCATACAGCAATAATGAAAGTGCAACCAGCATACAAAATGGAGGGGAATAGGACTTAAACAATACTTTTAATAAATATATTAAAATGTGAATACAAAAGTTGAAAGCATCATCCCAGCAGTTGAATGCGACAGGAGGGGTGAGATAGAGGTCTAAGGAGGGAGAGGATCCTATTGACCCTAGAAGGGTGGGAGCAGCCTCTCCACCCTGCTTGCCCTAGTGCTGAAAGATGTCCCTAGGCACTCGGTGCCCTCCTGGTCTATTAGGTAAAAACTAGTCTCAAACCCCTGTTACTAAGAGAGAAGGATAGCAAAACAACTGCCGGATGTGAATGGAATTAAAATGAAGAAAGGAACTAGAACAAACACACCTCAGTGCTGCAATATGCGTGCTATCATTGCTATGCAGTTAGAATCACTGGCTGATACTCCTATGTTTGGGTCTATAGGTGAGGTGCCAAACAACACACAACAGGAGTCCCCCTAGGGATATTCAACAAATTCAATACAAATTCTCAGTTATTGTGAACCACACATCACACGTAACAAACGTTTTGTTTCATGTTGTTTCATGGTTCACAATAAACTGACAATTGTTTGTAGTGTGACCCTCAGTTCCTTTTTTACTGATATTTCTGGTTTTTGAGGGAGAACCATCCGTGGTGTCTGCACCCACTGCTTGGGATAGAGTGCACCTCCATTTTTGGTTACCTGTTGGATACCATTTTATGTGCTGGGCCTAGGTTGTAGTGTGTAAATGGAAAATAATAGGAACTGTGTCATAGAAATTTGTTAAGTTTAGCTAACACTTTTGTATGCTTGTGTTGTCTGTTTGTATGTATGTACCTGTGTATGCATGTGTCTATGCATGTATGGGCCTGTTGTATGCATTTATCTATGCATGCAAGTGTATCTATCAGCTCTCGCTCCACTAGCCAGTGTTTAGTGAGCCCTCCAGCCAGTGAACTGGCTTCGCACACCGCCCCCGTCTGCCTACAGGTGCCGTTCAAATAGTATAACATAGGGGCATATTTATAAAGGTTTGTTTAACTTTTCGCTTTCTTTAACACAGCCTTTTCACTATTTATAAAGCAGTGATAACCAGTGGCGAAAGGTCATTACCGCTACATTTCGCTTTTCGCCATACATCACTGCGGTAAAACGCTCAACCACATTATTAAAATGGCGAAAACTGTATTTTTGCGTTAAGTTTAGCCATTCCAATTCACCAAGTCTGAGGTGGTGAAAACGCATAAGTGCCCATTTATTTAGCCTGCCAATGGGTCCATGGAAGTGTCAGTCTACATTGTGGAGTGTTCTAATACTAATAAGTACTCAGGGGGTGTTAGACTATTTTCCAGCATTTACTGTAAACGATCTGCGATTTCGCTTTTTTAAGGTTAATTTTTCGCTTTTTTAAGCTTTTTTTAAGGTTCTGATTTTCTTTATTTACCAATAAAGTTAAATGGGCGTCTGAGGGGCATATTTATAAAGGGGCATTATTGTTGCTTTTTTCCCTCCCGCCTTTACCACAGTTTTTTAAACTTTCAACTTTTCTTTTCATCAAAGTTATTAAAAAGGTGAATTTTCATCAAAAACGAAAATTATCTAGAAAAACGTAGCACTAATAATGCTGAAAAAGATCAGCACATATGATGGTAAATAGGTAATACTCCCTGGTGGTTTTTCAAAGTAGTATTAAATTGGTTAATACACACTGAACACCTACTTTGTTATTTAAAAATAGCCTAACACATGTGGTGTTTTTTCCAGTCAAAGATATAAATAGCATAAAACTCAAAAGGCGAATTTTCTTATTTTATTAATAGGACATTTTTTAGTATTTTTTATTTTCAGCAAACAACAGCTAATTATCAAACCAGTTACATTAATATGGGAACACTCCAAGTGCTGTGTAAGAAATAGTCATGTTAATGGAACATTCCAGTAAGTAATGATGTTTGGCGAAAATTCTGGTAAAACTGCAAAAAAATGCAACAAAAGGGAGAAAAGGGGCAAAAAGGCAAAATTTCACCTATTTAAAATAGCTTTAAATAAAAAATGACAAAAATATCTCTGAAATTACACTAGAGAGTAATCTCTCTTTTCGCAGGGTACCACACTTAACGCAATGAATAAGGCAAAAACTATCGTCACACATCGCCTCAGCGATACTTTTCCGCAAAGGCGAAAACAAACGTTTTATAAATAAGGTGAAAATAGCGATATTGAAAATAGCGATCGTTTATAAATATGCCCACAGAGATGCGTATGTGAAGTAATGATTTTTTAAAGCTTATATTGGTTCCTTCAGGTTGTAGACCTAAGCATGACCTTGCTGAAATTTAAAAAGAGATTTGGATACTTTCCCACCCGGAGGATGAAAATGACTCACTATTTGTTTTACAAAAGTACTGGGAATAATTTCGTAAAGCAGAGTAATGTTACAGCATTAGACTAGCATACTTGCCACAGCAAAGAAATGCCCATGTAAGTAGAAAACAAGGTGCCACAATCAACACAATTAAGTCTATAATTTTTTATTTGGTTTATTTCTCATTTAAACCAATTTTCCCTTAATTAATTAAACCCTTAAATCTAAAAAGACTTTGGCCTTTAAGTAGAAAGTAAACACATCACAGCTTGTTTACAATTAAAATAATGAGAAGAAAAACTACTGTGGTACTTAAAAAACACATAGAAATGCATAGTATAGCATGATGAATAGTAAATGTAGTAAATAAATTATGATATATATATACCATAACAATATATACAACATAGAAAAGATAATCAATGCACATTCCTAGGCCCCCATACAATATCATATTATCTGCGCACTGGTATACTTTAAAACAAGGGGTTTTAGTATACATTACTGTGATCACATGAATGAAAAGCCTTCCAACCACGTCAAGGTAACCCCAGTCTGGAAGGCTGGGGTTCTCTTCCAGACTGGGGTTACTTGACGTTACACTTGAAGTAAGATATGTGCAGATAATATGATATTGTATGGGGCCGGGAATGTGCATTGATTATCTTCTCTATGTTTGTATAAATGTTTGACCAGATCAGTAGCACTTCTGCTAAATGTAGTTGTAAAGTAGCCTAATTGTGTGCCCCAGTCTGGAAGGTCCTAACTTTTTTACTTTAATTAGATGGCAAACTTTGCATTTCTCATTCTTACACACTGGATACATATAACAGGCTTCTCACTTCCCTCCATTCCTTAGCTTTTTAAAAATGGGGGAAGAGGCCACCAGTGCTTTATATTAAAGGCATTGGACCTCCCATAAAAGGGGCGTGTTGGGGGTACTATTACCACATGGAGACTTGACCAAACCTCCCAATAAATACACACAATACAAGGATAGTGGAAGCACTCCAATTAGGCTAATTTACAACTACATTTAGCGGAAGTGATACTGATCTGGTCAAACTTTTATGGATCCATATAGTGAGTAAAAATGAGAAATGCAATGTTGCTAATCGTAATTGAAGTAAAAGAAATTTAAAAAGGTTAGAAGTTAGGACCTTCCAGACTGGGGTTACCTTGACGTGGTTGGAGGCTTTTCATTCATGTGTCACAGTAATGTATACTAAAAAACCCTTGTTTATAAAGTATGACAGTGTGTAGATAATATGTATTGTATTAGGCTAGGAATGTGCATTGATTATCTTTTCTAGTTTGTATAAATATTTGACCAGATCAGTAGCACTTCCGCTAATGTAGTTGTAAATTAGCTTAATTGGAGTGCTTCCACAATCCTTGTAGTGTATATGTGTGTATATACACATATATATGTTACTAATCGTTTTTTATTTTTGCACATCTCTGGTTCACTAATATTTTATTTTGGTATATTTATAAGTCTATAAAGTTTACCATAATTCTTTTATGCCTGTTTTATATGCATTGCCAGTATTTCAAACCTGAATGCTAGTGTGTGTAGTGGGTTTCCGAACAAGCACGCAGCCGCCAAATGTTCCCGTCGGCCGAGCTCTCGTGTGAAAAACCGAGGAGTCTGCAATGGCCGAGGGAAACACACAGTTGTGATGTTCTCCCTATGATGGGTATAGGGAATGTGTGTATGCAGATTTTTGAAAGATGACAGACAGGATTTTGCAGATCTTGTCTGTCATCTTTCAATGATCTGTAGTGTGTGTACCCAGCTAAGTATTATCATCAAATCTTTCCTTTAAAAAGAGCTCGAATCACATCTCTGGCTGCAAAACTGGGATAAATATTTTGCAGCTAATATAGTTTAAACCTGAGTGACATCACTCGACCGTCTCCTCCTCCTTAAGGTGGCCATACACTCTAACGATAATGGGTAAATCCGATTTAGGGGTGTTCCGAACAATCATAGTGCCGGGTTACGGACGGCCGGGAATGCTGGAAAATTTCGGTTTGATTGATTTAATTTGATCTAGTTTTAGTAAAGAGAGACGATCCGATCGTACTGGCTGACCGATCCACACGGCTGACCAATCCCTACCACGTATGGGGAACGGTCGGGTCCATGTGTGTGTCCCCCACGCATGTGCGCCGACAGATACCAATGTGATCTATCGGCACACATGCTGTGGAAATCACATGTGTATAGTCCCTGGTGGCAAAGCATGCTTTCGTAGGACTTAATTCTGGGATGGACAAGAGCATAGACTTGCAGTTGAGAGGGAGTATATAAATGCAGTTGGTTACATAAGCTATAAGCTGGTGAAAGCAGGATGTTTTAGGAAGTTAAATTGCTAAAACTTTCCAGAAATATAGCTTTCACAGAGTTGTGATCTAGGGTTTATTTTAGTGATACGCTTATATTTAACCCTTAAAGGGGAAGTTCAGTGTAAATACATATACTTTTCAGGAAAAAAAGCAGTATTTTCCATCCAAATAACCTTAATCTGCCTTTCAGTATTTTGTTTGTGTATAAATAAATGCTTCAGACTATAGACTGACTTCCGTTTGCAGGACCCCTAATAGAGACCGTTATGGTTTACCCTGACCCAGCGCCTGGGTTGATTCAGTTGCTCAGTAGAGATCTGAGCATGTTTGACCCATCCAACAGCCAATCAGTAAAAATACATGTTAGGAACATTCCATGGCCGTGGTGCCTCCGGGAAGAACAAGGACCGTTAGAACCTAAAATGTCAGCTCACTAATGTCAACAGCAGGGAACAGCAAAGGGTATGAAATCAACTGATTTTTCTAAATGGAAGAGAATATGTAGAATAACTAAGAAGGCATTACACAAACTAACAATTAACAAATATTGATCATTTCCACTGAACATGTCCTTTAGTTGTTTGGAGTCCATAGTTGCCCTTTAAAAAAAGCATCTATATTGTACCATTTCAAGCTTCGGATCATTTGTCTGACAGTTTTTGAGCTTGCCGCACTTACTAAGAGGCACCTAAAGTATACAGGCAGCACGGTGGCTCAGTGGCTAGTATTTGTATTGTTCTCCCAGTTTGTATGTTCTCCCCGGCTTGCATGGGATTCCTCTGGACTTTGGTTTCCCACCAATCATAAAGACATACTGATAGGTTGTATGGTCAAAAGTTTTTATATAGTAAGCTCCTGATGTGATTGTATACATGAATTGTAATACACATTTATATACAGTAAACCCTCCCATCTACAATCCCTTAAAGGAGAAACAATTCCTAGAATTGACTAAAGGCTAGGAAAAGTATGAATACAAATAACAAAATAACCAAGATGTACAAAAGTACGTACAAAAAAAAAACATTTTTATAGGCACACATTCACCCAAATACATATAGAACACAAAATGAAAGAAAGGAGACAGTCAAAAGTCTTATCAATCTATCTATTAAAAACAGTCTTATCTACCTATCAAAATGGTCTTATCTACCTATCACAAATGTCTTATCTACCTATCCAAATGGTCTATGTACCTATCACAAATGGTCTTATCCACCTATCACAAATGGTCTTATCTAATGATCACAAATGGTCTATCTACCTATCACAGTCTTATCTACTCTACAAATGGTCTTGTCTACCTATCACAAATGGTCTAATCTACCTATCACAAATGGTCTTATCTACCTATCAAAAATGGTCTTATATACCTATAACAAACGGTCTTATCTACCTATCACAAATGGTCTAATCTACCTATCACAAACGGTCTTATCTACCTATAACAAATGGTCTTATCTACCTATAACAAAGGTCTTATTCCCTATAACAAACGGTCTTATCTCCCTATAACAAACGGTCTTATCTACCTATCACAAACAGTCTTATCTGCCTATCACAATAGGTCTTATCTACCTATCACAAACGGTCTTATCTACCTATCACAATCGGTCTTATCTACCTATCACAAATGGTCTTATTTACCTATCACAAACGGTCTAATCTACCTATCACAAATGGTCTTATCACATATAATAACGGTCTTATCTACCTATCACAAACGGTCTTATCTCCCTATAACAAACAGCCTTATCTACCTATCACAAACGTCTTATCTACCTATCCAAATCGGTCTTATCACCTATCACAAACGGCCTTATCTACCTATCACAAATGGTCTATTACTATCAAATGGTCTTATCTACTGATCACAAACTGTCTATTCTACTATACAGTCTTATCTACCTATCACAGTCTTATCTACCTATCACAAATGGTCTTATCTACCTATTACAAATGGTCTATTACCTATCACAAAGGTCTAATCTACGTATCACAAACGGTCTTATCTACCTATCACAACGGTCTTATCAACCTATCACAAGGGTCTTATATCCCTATAACAAACGGTTTATCTACCTATCACAAACAGTCTTATCTAACTATCACAGTCTATCTAACTATCCAAATGGTCTATCTACCTACAATCGGTCTTATCTACCTATCACAAACGGTCTTATCTATCTATAACAAACGGTCTATCTACCTATCACAAACGGTTATCTCCCTATAACAAACAGCCTTATCCACTATCACAAACAGTCTTATCTACCTATCACAATCGGTCTTATCTACCTATCACAAATGGTCTTATATACCTATCACAATCGGTCTATCTACCTCTCACAAACGGTCTTATCTACCTATCACAAACGGTCTTATCTACCTATCACAAACAGTCTTATCTACCTATCACAAATGGTCTTATCTACCTATTGCAAACGGTCTTATCTACAGTACCTATCACAAATGGTCTTATCTACCTATCACAAATGGTCTTATCCACCTATCACAAATAGTTTTATCTACCTATCACAAACTACAAATAATCAATCAGAATATGAAGATTCCACAAGCAGCAGAGGTAAATAAAATGGAAACTCTATTCACAAAGCATAAAATATCACAGACGGGAATCAATCTCTTTGGCATCCTATACTGTTTCAAAGGCCTAAGAAAAGCACCTTTACCTCCCGTTCTTCTATTAAACTAAAAAAAATTCTAATTTACCAGTGGAGTTACCGTTTAAAGCTTATAAGATTTAAACGGTAGATTACTCGAGTATAGACCAAGGTTTGTAGGCTTTAAAAAAAGCCTGAAAATCTTACCTCGGTTTATACTCGAGTCAATCTTTCTCCTACCTTGTCTGGCGGCCGCGTGATCTGCATTCCTTGATGATGTCACTACCCGGCGCCTCTCACTTTGCGGTGTCGAGTAGTGACATCCTCCTGAAGCACAGAGGATGTGGAGCGAGGAGCGAGCGTCCGCCAGACAAGGTAGGAGAATACCACAGGGACACCAGGGCACACAATACTTACAAATAAGTGTAAAACCATCTTTATTTGTGCATACTGTATGCACAAATAAAGAAGGATTTACCCCTATTTGCAAGTATTGGCTTCTGCAGATGTTTGAAAACTGCAACTCCCAGCAATTAAAGCATGCTGGGAGTTGTAGTTTCCAAACATCTTAAGTGGCAAATACTAGTAGGGGTTACACCCTCGGTTTATACTTGAGTCAATCTCTTTTTTTCTCCTTTTTTAGGTAAAACTAGGTACCTCCGTTTATACTCGGGACGGTTTATACTCGGGTATATACGGTATATAACATGGAAACTACCCAGATGTTTCTCCTCCCCTTTGTGAAAAAGTGGACACTGTACAGTACTAGGATTTCCTGCACAGAATAACCTTTCCTAGTTCTTTTTTAAACAAAACGTTTTCACTGAAAAATATGGTTGCCTACAAAACAAGTTATACAGCACAATTCCATGCAGCATGGAGTACTGTTATAAACTACAGCCGGCAGGAAAAGTATCGGAATCGCTGGGCTATGATGATCATCCCTCAGAAACATTCTTGGGTCATAAATCCAGAGATAGTATTCAAATTGAGCAATATTCTTCCCTTATTAGTATACTCAACTTCCTACGCAGCTTTAACCCCCACAGCCGGTTTTGTAAGATAATAAAATTTAAATAACTGAACTCTTGATTCAGTAATTCAATAAAATATATTGATTTAGTAATTCCATAAAATTCCATTTAATTAAAGAGATGTAGTTATATCTAATGATATCTTTGCATCTGTGCCTGGCTTGTGATTGAATATCTATGTTGAGCTTACAGAATTGATGTCTCCCCAAACTATTCAATCTGTTCTACACTGCGGCTATATGTTCAGATCTATGTTAATAGCCCATTTTGATCTGTTACTGAACTGCACTGAATGGCTATCGCAAATGCAGGTAGAAATAATTGTAAATAGAAAAAGCGAATTGAAAATAAATGATGCACAAATCAGAAACATTGCTTAAATCTATAATTATTTTAGATTTGCTGTTCCCATAGGAAATAATATTGGATTCACTTCCAGTCAAGACAAAGTGAAAACAGATTTCGTCTCACAGCAGGATTGTAAATCTACCTGGATTTCTCCCTATGAGTCCAAAGTTTTAGATTAAATATTGACTGATGCCGTGATGTTTAAATTGATTAGATATCAGATTCCATATCTGTTTAATAAAACGAAGCACCATTTTTGTGAAAGGAATGCATTAGACTCACAGGAGACAAGTCTAAAATAATATATCAGTGTGTTCTTATTACTTATACAGTATGTTGTAGCAAAAGTAACTCAAAGTACATTAAAGCTAATAATTCACTGGTCACCAAATCACATGTAGTGACTACCCTCTATTCTAATGTAGGCTAATAGTTTTCCAAGAAAGTAAAGATATTATTACAACAAATATATATAATCTGAAAAAATCCCACAATGACACATTGATGCTTCTTACTGTCGAATAACCTAATAACAGGGTTCATACACACGTACGATTGCCGACCTGCGAGGCCCAATGTGTTTGAATGTCCCCTGGGCTGATCTGTGTCTATGAGGCCTGACACGCGTATGATTGGGAGGGCTGACCCGTAATGCCTGATGTGTTTGAAAGTCCACCGGGCAGATCTGTCTACGAGGCATGACACATGTACAATCGCAAAGGCAGACCTGTGATGCCTGATGTGCTTGAACGTCCACCGGGCAGATCTGTCTACGAGACCTGACACACGTACAATCGCAAAGGCAGACCTGTGATGCCCGATGTGTTGAACGTCCACTGTGCAGATCCTTCTACGAGACCTGACACACGTACAATTGCACTGGCTGACCTGCGATGCCCGATGTGTTTGAATGTCCACTCTGCAGATCTGTCTACAAGGCCTGACACACTTACAATAGCAAAGGCAGACCTGTGATTCTCAATGTGTTTGAACGTCCACCCAGCAGGTCTGTCTACGAGACCTGACACACGTAAAATTGGCAAGAATGTAGGTTTTCATCGCCAATTTAATTGAATCTTGCTGTATATTTTTTTGAGCAAACCTCAGTTGTTAAGTTCGTACATAATGTAAGGACTGTTTTTTACACACTGCCATTCACACTTCATTGCATATGGTACAGCTAATTTAGAAAATGAAGGAATCAATATAAACAGCTTATTAGTTGACAGAGAAGAACATAATATAGGGGCGTGATGGAAATGATCTGCTAATGGTCTGCGGAGGGGTAAAACTGAGTAAATTGCTGAACAGACAACAATATTACATTAAGATTGTGGTTTTGAGATAAGGTTGAATGTTAAAACAAGTGACTGTGCATTTTCCTACTGCACAGGTACAAACAGAAATGAAACTGAGGTTCTGTCTGTCATAGACATCTGACTTCATACTGGCAGATCAATCAATCCTGTGCATTGATTTATCAATGTATAGGATTCAGTGAACTGGCAATAACACCGAATCCCTCTGCTTTGTAAAGAATGTACAGAAGATCTATGATCCTGCTTTCAAATGCCAAATTGCACTCGATTAACACCTAAAACCTAAATAATGTTCCCTGTTAAATCAATGTAAAAAGTGATGATCCTGCTGCACGGTGAGCCTGCAAAGACCAATCTGGTATAACAAATCTCTCCATGTGTAACCAGCCTAATAAGTGCACATTCCCATTTAGATGATTTTGTACAATGAAGAAGTCAATTGTAATTATCTGGTCGGGATAAAAAAGAAAAATAAATCCCTCACCTTCCAAAGACTAAACCTAAACAGACATAAACATTGTTTTCCTTCTTCTTCTGCATCAATATGGGATCAGTATACAAGAATATATCCATAACAATTACACAGACCCCAGTAGAATGTCAATTCTAATCTGTGATTAGAGACCTGCATTAAATGGAAAACATTGTTTTGTTCTTTTTCTACAATGATGTGTGGGACATTGGGACATTATGTTTTTTGCAGTTTTATAAAGCAAAATCATGTCAATCAATGCACTAGAGCTAAGGTTAAGTATCTCAAATTATTGTTATCTCAATAGAAATGTGACTACTAACAAGCCATAAACAACAACATTCAGACTAACAATAGCAGAAAGTTATCAGGTGCCATTTCAGGAGGTTAGGGCAATATCACTCTTTTATATAATATTCACTATCCAAATATTCAGTTACAACTGTAGTAGTACTGTATCTAATATCATATCATTCCATCCTAATCTACTAGCAGCCTATCCGTTCATCCTAATCTATTAGTATATTCCATCCTAATCTACTATTATCATATCCTTCCATCCTAATCTACTAGTATATTCCATCCTAATCTACTAGTATATTCCATCCTGATCTACTATTATCATATCCTTCCGTCCTAATCTACTAGTATCATTCCATCCTAATCTACTAGTAGCATATCCTTCCATCCTAATCTACTTAGCAGAGTTAGATAGATAGATAGATAGATAGCAGTTAGATAGATAGCAGAGTTAGATAGATAGATAGCAGAGTTAGATAGATAGATAGCAGAGTTAGATAGATATCAGAGTTAGATAGATAGATAGATAGCAGAGTTAGATAGATAGATAGATAGCAGAGTTAGATAGATAGATATCAGTTAGATTAGATAGATAGCTAGCAGATATAGATAGATAGATAGCAGAGTTAGATAGATAGATAGCAGAGTTAGATAGATAGATAGATAGATAGCAGTTAGATAGATAGCAGAGTTAGATAGATAGATAGCAGAGTTAGATAGCTGATATGGGGTCTGTAAGTATAACAGTTCAGGGATCGGTGGGAATATCTCTATTTAGGAGCTGATATGGGGTCTGTAAATATAACAGTTTCAGGGTTCGGTGGGAATATCTCTATTTAGGAGCTGATATGGGGTCTGTAAGTATAACAGTTCAGGGATCAGTGGGAATATCTCTATTTAGGAGCTGATATGGGGTCTTTAAGTATAACAGTTCAGGGATCGGTGGGAATATCTCTATCTAGGAGCTGATATGGCGTATGTAAGTATAACAGTTCAGGGATCGGTGGGAATATCTCTATTTACTGGCTACAAAAAAAATTCTTATATACATACAAAACCAGTGATTCAAATGGAACACTAATACAGTATATATATAACAGTAATACAGACTATATACCAAACAAACACACAGTGCATGTATGAAATATTAGACTAAAGCAACTGAAATGTAACAGGACAACAAGCAGTTGTCACTGTGTTTGTGAAGGTCTCTCACTACAAGCTGCTGTTACACTGACTCTCTTCAGTGATTATGATCTCAGCTAAGCAGGGGAGAGATATGAACTTTAGGTAAAAATAAATACAATTAGCAAAGTTAGAGAACAGGGAGAGTTCAGTAACTACTTGTAAAAGAATCTCAGAACCCACTTGTCCTCTCTCCCCCTCTGCCCTCCCTTCAGCATATTGCTACCTTTATTCCACACTTTGGTTGCTTGCAGTCTAGCTCGGAAGGGAGGGGTAACGGATGTCAGCACTTCATTTAAAGTCCTTTCAACTGACAATGCTCGGACTGTATACAGCCCGTCATGTTGAGGGGAGTAGACAGAGAGGGGAGGGGGACTACACAGCTTGGTACAAACTTCTGCCAGTGTGAAGAAACGAAGCCACACAGAAACATGAAAGTAAGGCAGCTTATACTAAGTGATCTATACATTGTATACAGACAAAGTTTTTTTTTCACTATAGTTGCCCTTTAAACAATGAATGTAAAATAAGATGTTTAACAAAGACATTAAACCAGGAGCATCAGATTGAATTTGCTAAGCTAGCATGATGTATGCAAAGAAACCAAAGAGGTGATCTTTAGAGACTAATTTCATACAGTATTCACTAGGCATATATGAGATACAGAGCTAGGAGCAAGAAAAGCATCTTTGGAGCTTCTACATGCACATTTATTGAATTAGACAGTAAGAAAATCACATAAAAAAATCTACTAAACCTAGGAACAGACATAAAGATGCATCCCTGACGTCTGAGTCTGATGAACGGCCTTAACAGGGACATTCGGTTCGTAAATTGGCTTTCGGCATTCGACTCTACACCCATAAACAAATCATTTCCCAAAACAGCCAATATGTTTATTGCTTTGGAAACTTTTTTGTCCTGATTAAACCCTTTCCATGATAAGATAATTTGCATGTTTTTTAAAAGTTCTTTGTAGACTATGGCCTTCGAGTATGAAAGAAGAATAATCCTACGGGGACTGCCAAACATTATCTGAGCTCCACCAAAAAGCACCAAAAAATCCCGTAAATTCTCAAAATGGCATGTTCTAATGCTGGTATGTACACACACAAACAGTCTTATTCTAGTCTATCTTTTGGTTATTCAAAATGGATTAGTAAAAGTAATGCTAAAGAATGCTACTGGTGTCGTAAGGGACACTATACTAAAAAAATTACTTATCCTCATCTTAACCTATCAATAAATGTAAGGGCTAGGCCACACTATCAGCACTTAGCACTTACTCTAAGATGTGTGTGTTGCTGCATGCCTTCTATCCAGCACATTTTTTGCTGAGGAGCAAATCCCCCCTCCCTATTTTAACCACTCCCACTTCTATCTGACCTGACTTTTTTCCACAAAGCAAATGTAAAACTGCACACAACATACAGCATCCAACTGTCAAAGCTCTGCCATCATTGCAGCTACAGCAAACTGCTCACAGAAGACCAGTTTATGAGAGAAAGGCACTTGATTGACAGTGCTTTAGGTTGGTTAGAAATAGGGAGCAAAAAAAATGGTACAGTGGTGGTTGGGAAGAATTATAGTTTTCAGTAATGCACATTTAAATATTAATAATTTAAAGGGCAGTATACATGCCCTTTACTGCTTTATACATCACTTGCACTGCAAAAACTTGCCAATTCTCGGATAGTGCTACAACCACTGCAAACCCGCACAAAGCTCTGATACATACATGATACTTGAGGGGAACTTCAGGTCTTATGATGCTTTTATGATGGTATGATGCTCTGTTCACTGCATCATATGGGTGAAAGGTGTACATACACATGGTGTGTCGCGGTCGGCCCCCGCAATCGAAATTGCGTATGCCCCTTAACTCACTATCACAGACGCCTGATCCTGCGCTAATACATACCCAGAGACGAATAAGGCATTGTGTAACTAAATCTAACCTAGAGAAGATCCCTGAATATTGATAATTTGGGAACCTGACAGATTTTTAAAAATTTTCAAACTCTGAACTTTTCATTGAAAATTCAAAAATAAATTCTAAAATTCCTAACGAAAATTCAAAATTTATCTAGATACTCAAAATGTACAATTGAATATTCGAAAAATGCAATTCAGATCAGTTTTTCAAGACTTCAGTAGGTTCTGCAGAACCGTAGTCAGAATGAAACTTGCCAAATTCCATCATATTTATTCTGAATATGGTGTGGGGCCTGCTTACTTTAGACTCCAAATCGTCACAACATATCTTTGTGTTACTAAAATTATAAATAATATGTTGACTTTAAGGACAATTATACTCACCTCCCCTTTAGAGATGGACTAGAACTCGAACCCAGTTCGAGCCGAACTATTCGAATTCAAACGATTCAGACTTCTTGAACTATCTCGGACCCGGATTTTCGATATTTTCGGGCTTTTGATAAATATCGAATGTTCGACAGTTCGAATGTGCGGTAAAATGCCTATTAACCTATATGCGAGCATCGAATCCGCGAGTAAAGGGTCCATTAAAACCTATACGCGAGCATCAAATCGCGAGTAAAATGTCCATGGTATCTAGGCGCGAACGCGAGCATCGAATCCGCGCGTAAAGTGTCCATTAAAACCTATACGCGAGCATCGAATCCGCAAGTAAAATGTCCATGGTATCTAGGCACGAACATCGAATCTACGATGTAAAGTGTCTATTAAAGCCTATATGCGAGCATCGAATCCGCGAGTAAAATGTACATGGTACCTAGGCGCGAACGAGATCGAAAGTATCGCGACTAAGAGTAAAATTGATTTTTCGAATGTCCTGGATATTCGAACTGTGTCCCCAGACCATTTCCCAGTCCCACAGCCATTTACATTAAGTTACCATTGATATTTTAATTGTATTTCATTAGAACTTTTCGAACTATTTGACTCCCATTGACTTAATGGGTCCATTTTGAATTTTCGAACTTTCCATATAGTTCGAAAGTTCGGCCATCTCTACTCCCCTTTTCTCCTTTCCTCCATAGGCGCATAATACCCAGGGTTAGGACCTAAATCACAAGTCCTCACCCTGTGTACTTTACCTAACTCTGGCAATACATACTCAAAATATCCTCAGGTGCTCTTCTCTGATCTGATCCTTCTTCCCCTGTAAGTGACAGATTGCGATGCAATCAGTGGGATGACATGCTCTGCAAGGAGGTGTGTCTTCCCATTGGCTGCAACGCAGACTGTCCTGACAGTGGAAGAGAGGAGGGACAAATCGGAGGGCTCAAGGAGACTTTGAGTAAGTATTGCAGTATTGATTTATTGGACAATAATCGGCCCAACGACAGACATTTCAGTGTTTTGGTCGGTTGGGCCGAATTATTGTATGGCGGCTCCAACCGGTTGCCAACCGTTCCTTCGTCCGATTTGGACGAAAGCACGACCGGGTGGGTCGAAAACCATGACCGATTGTGCAATACTCTATGGACCACACGATCGGTCGCAGTAACTGTCGGATGTGGCTGCTTTTGCCGCGACCGACAGTCCTTCCTGCTGGCCGAAAGTCTTGAACAGTCGGTCAGGAGGAAAAATTGAACGTGTACCAGGCTTAATAGCATAGGCAAACTTTTGCAACTGTAATTGCATCAGCCCTGTAGACTGGTAAAAACTAAAATCATACCAAATGTAACAAGAGATGCAATTAAAGAATTTTATTTTTACACAAAGAAATAGAAACTATTTTTCACTTTAAGACATAATGGTGAAGTGTCTGATCAGTTTAATGTCTACAATTGTTCTTGGTTATATCCACAATGCAAGGTACAGTAGTACATTAATACAATTTAATACCCTGTAGATGGAGAATTATAGTTAAACTGTACATATTTGTACAATTTTAACCCTGGTAAGAAACACGTATTTTCGAGCGTAAACGAATGTAGGAGGTTATTTTCAGTAGCCCTGAAAAAAACTCATACATTCAGTAACCCTCGAAAATATTTCCGAATCCTCGAAAGTATATTCCGTTTTCGGAATTTTAATTTCTCCCCGTTATGTAAATCGAAAACAGAACAAATCTTCCGAGTTTCAACATCTCTAGAATTTACCTATAATCAAAACTCTCAAAAATGTTTTTAACCTGTCTCTCCACAGTAATTACTAAAGCAAGTAGAATCAGTTTACCCAACAAGGCTACCCAATACATGATTTGGCTTTAAAGGGAAGGAGTAATCAATTTTTTTGTAAGATAACCAGCATAATAATTTATAGCCTAGCCTCACAAAACTGAGAGCAGTACTCACTCATGCAGCCTTCATTAGCATCTTGTAATCTCTGCCCACTTGGCTAAAGGGACTGTCCACCCCTCTTTCCAAAAACTGATATAATGTAGATAACCTCCCAAAACCTTAACTTCGTTTTAGTCACAATTTAGAATCAGCTCCCAGCGAGAGTTATTATACTCACAAGCTCCTCGCTCCACCGCCAATTCCGGGTTCTTCTCCCAGTCTCCGGAAGTGCAGAGTCGCGGCTGCGAGCGAGCGAGAAGGAGCAAGTATAATATCTCTGTGTGGGAGCTGATTTGTAAATTGTGACTAAAACGAAGTTAAGGATTTGGGGGGTTATCTACATTATATCAGTTTTTGGAAAGAGGGGTGGACAGTCCCTTTAATGACATTTAAATACAAAGGAAGCTTGAGGTCACCTTAAGTGTGTATGAGGCTTAAGAACCTTAAGCCTATAGACACATGAGATCTGACCACAATGCACAATGTTTATGCACAGCCATAATCATGCCATGTTTGTTTGAGGATCATTGCCCGATTGGCATTTATTTGGGGTTTATCGGCCAAATTGGACGTGCATACACATTGTGTGTTGCGGGTTGGCCCCTGCGAACGCATGTGTGTATGAGCCTTTAGACTGGGTACACACAAGCAGATATTTTGGACTGATATTTCCGAATTTCAGTCAGTCAACACCAATATCTGCAGTATTTTGCATTCACCCCGACTGATGTCGTTGGACTTTTGCCCGAATCGGGCAAAAATGAGAATTGGGCGTGCTGGTAATCACAGCCGGACGTATTCCAGTATTCTTCATCTGTGCCAGTCCAGATCCCAACCTGCAGGGATACAATTCCAGGGGGACCCCCACACCCTGTCGAGACAATTTAATACATCCTTGAAGCAGAATTGTTTTAGTTGCTGTACGTGTAAAATATAATATATATATTTGTCTTATTATCCATGAATGGATTTTTGTACATAGTTGGGAAAATCAACTCAGTTTAGTGTTTTTTTTCTTTAATAACTTCAGTCTCTCATCAGTTTTATAGAAAACATGAAATCCGTTCTCCTTGTCAGATAAGATGAGATGTTTTACTGGTCCTGTAACTTGTTTAACGTAACTTATATCAGTTTTTCCTGTCAACGAACTGTGATGTTTCTGTAAACTGTTGGACCTTAAGATCTCGCAGTGCTGTCCATAGTACATAACACATCTTTTAACACACTAATTGCATATTAGAAATTTCTCCTACGCACTGATAAATAAGAAGATGAGATGTGAATCCCAAAACAAATATTATTGCATTCAAACATGCAGCCAGTTCTGTCTGTTACCCCTAAATGTTTATTGTAACTCATATTTCAATAAACAAGAAACTATTAAAAATCTATTAAATTAAAACCTAAGAAATAAAAGGTAATAGTATTGTCTGCTATTCTACAGTAAAAGCCAATAACACATTTCATTTACTTGCGGTGACTGCAAACTCCGTCCACAAGAATACACCATGGTTAGTGAAATGCAGTCTGTAGATCTTCCCAGTATAGTTTCATAAAGGAAATTACCACAAATGATCGCTGGAAAAGGGCCATGGCAACATTCAAAGGAATTATTAAGAATGGCGACTGAGGTTGAATGAGGCAGCAAAATAAATGATTGCAAAGTAAAACAGTTTATGGTGTTTACTAGGTGGGTTAATGAGAGTTCTTATTGTAAACACATCTGCAAAGCACAAGGGATCCAAGTGTATATAGGAGTGGATGCTATGAGGTGTCTAATGATTGGCATCAACATTATATGGTTGAAGTAATGAAGCCGTTAAGAAAATGACTTGTCAAATTCTTTGCGCTTTTCAAAATAAATATCAGAAACCTGTCACCGTTCTCATCAGCTTAGTGGTTAAGGCAGCAACACCTAGGTTGTATGGGGCAGGGACCTCCTTTCCTCTTGTGGCAAAGCTCAGTACTTATATTTATGTAATTTATATATTTATGTACTGAACGTTAATGTATTTGTTCCCCTGTATGACTTTATTGTATTTTTGTTATTGTACAGCGCTATGTCCCCAAGTGGCGCTTTATAAATAAAAACTACATACATACATTTAAATACTGATATTTGTTCCTTATGGAAAGTACTAAAAAGACTTAAAGGAGAAGTTCAGCTTGTTAAAAGGTTAGAAAGGTTTGTAAAATATACATATGAGTTTATAGCCGATATGAAGATACAAGAGCGTGATTGTAGCTCACACACCACACTCACAGTATTAGCATCGTTTTGCTGGTCTTTAAAGACAGCTGATCTGGGGGGTGGCAAGGGCGGTGTGTACCATGACAGACAGAATCTTACAGATTGGTACTGTGTGTACCCAGCCTTAAGTGGCCATACACCTGCGATTTCCAACGCAATGTGCCGACAGATCACATTGGTATCTGTTGGCACATTGCGAAACTGCACACATGGAACCGATCGATCCCCATACACGGTATGGGGATCCGTCACCCGTGCAGCCATACACCGCACAATCAGTATTGACTCCTTCTATTAAAGTAAAGGGAGTCATGCCGACCGATGGAAATTTTCCGGCTTTCCTGATCAATCGCAGTGCCGACTATGGTCGTTCGTCGGCACTCTGTTTGGTCGGGAATATCCCCTATGCACGAGTGATAATAGGTAAATCCCGTCATTACATAATGGAATTTACCTTTTATCGTTTGTGTGTATGGCCACCTTTAGATTGAGAAAAGATCACTACACTCTTTTATCTGTCTCCTGGTTGATACATTTATTTGCATATCTAATACTATAGTCTACATCCTAACCATGTATTTACACAGTTTAATGATTAATACATCCTGACAGATTAGAAATGAGTTGGCCTCCCCCATGCATCTGATGTCTCTGGATTGCTTCCCCCTCCCTTCATAGTACGAAATAGGCTGCTTGGGGCTACTGCCAAGCTGCCTGTCTGTAAGAAAGACCGTTAGAAAAATCCGTCTGGAACAATCCTAAATAATTGCAAAATGGTGGTGCTTCAAGTGTTGTATTATGTGACACCTAAGATAATTATCAGCTTTAGCTGCAGACAAACATCCAAATCGTATGTGTATTCCCTGACATTGTTTAGGTATCCTTTCTTGCGTTTTCATTATATGAGTTACATATATCTTCAAACACCCAGATTCCTTCTTTATCCACTTGTTTCCAGTACCTCAAGAGTGCAATTGGCCACCACACAGTATACATGGAGAAGAAAAAAACTGAGGATCTGTAGGGATCACACCCCTTTGGTAAGAAAGTGCATCCTAATGCATTAGTTGGGAGGGCCCACAGAGAGGAGGAGGAAACACAGAGAGGGACTGTCATATGGTTTCAGTGCAGGAAGTGCAGGGGATCTGGAGATGCTGCAACCATAATCACACATATAAATGTAAATATCTTCAAAACTATGTAAAATAAATAATGAAAGTAAATTGCAAAAATTCTCAGGAAAGCAATTCCTGTCAATTTACCTAAAGTCATTTTTGGACCACAGTTACCCTTTAAGGT
Organism: Hymenochirus boettgeri; assembly: GCA_019447015.1. Taxonomy (NCBI): domain Eukaryota; kingdom Metazoa; phylum Chordata; class Amphibia; order Anura; family Pipidae; genus Hymenochirus; species Hymenochirus boettgeri. The sequence goes on from CM033469.1 coordinate 348,542,059, forward strand.
TCCAGTTGCCATGACCATGGTTTTTCCTTATTCTCTTCTGTTGCAGACCCCCTTTTTGGAATGGCTCGATTATCTTGCCAAATACTTTTAGTGCTTGACCATTTTGGGTGCTTAATGAAGTTTTGTTTTGCCACTATCCTTCTTTCCAGGATGATTAATTATTTTAAGTGGCACAATCTCCAAATCTCCAAAAGATTTCAGTAATGGTGCCATACACGCATTGAAGCCTTCCCATCTCTGGGCAGCAAATCAATCAAAAATATAGGCAGTGTGATTTGTCTAGAGGACATTGCCCCATACGGAGAATTTATTTAGGTATTGGCAAACTATAATTGATACTTGTTATATGCAAACAATGGGCACTGGTCTCCTACCACACAGACGTGTTTTATTAAGCTGGCAATAGATGGTACATCTTGTGTCTGAATGTTAGTTTGAATCTGCTTGGCATTTTAATGAAGTTCTTTCACCACAATTCAAAAAAAAGCTTTCTCTGGATTCTTTGATCAATGTTTCCCTTGCATCTGTGTCTAGGGAGACATAGAACTGAAACTTCTCCATAAGATTGTGCATGGTTGACACAGAAACATTAAGGTCCATTCTAAGGTATCTACAACCTAGGATAAATCAAAGCAGACTCACCAGCTTAAAATCCAAATATAGTCCACACAGTCCAATAAGATTTTTTGTTTCCCTGCAAATTAGATAAATACAAACAGTTTTCAATTACTTTATAATGAAAAATTTACAAATATATGAAAAGTTTACAATAAATATGCTTTGTATTTGGTATATATTAAAGGGTATGTCCACCCTTAAAAACAACTCACTGCATATATAGTTATTGGTCCCCCAGCCCCAATCGCATTACTGTTATAGCAAGAAATTCCGAATATTTACTTACCTTACCTCTCTCCTTCGCCGAACAATCCTGGCCTCTGCTTGCATAGAACTGCAAGCAGGGAGCGAGACCGGCAGCCGCACCCTTGATTGGCTGAGATCGGGGACTTCTGCTAAATAGTAATGTGTTGGAGCTGGGGAACCAATAACTATAATTGGCAAAGGGGTTGGGCTAGGGGGAGGGAGACCAAATCGTGAGGGAGAGGGAGGGGGGGGGAGGCCTCTTCTTCTGCAGGCCTAGCTTTGTGCTTGAAAGTTGCTGACATCTTGTTACTTGTGTTGCTGAATGTTAAGCTCAACCCCTCTGATATTTCTCTGCTTTCTTGCTTGAGCCTCAAACAGTAATGCCTGTGAGTTCCGTGACTCTCCTGCTTGAGCCTCAACATTAATGCCTGTGAGTTCCGTGCACGTGCGTTTGCACGGAACTCACGCATTACTGTTTGAGGCTCAAGCAGGAGAAAGCAGGAAATCTCAGAGGGGAGGAGCTTAACATTCAGCAAACAGTAACAAGATGTCAGCAACTTCCAAGGCACAAAGCTAGGATCTGGAGGGAAATAGGTTAAAATAAAAATATGGCAACGGTATTTTTAAAGCTGTAGCTTCCAATGAACATAACTTGATTTACAGTGCACTTATCCTTTAAAAGCAGGACAAGCTAGTTAGGGTTTGCACATGCCCAAAGATGTGGCTCTGGCACAGCAATCATTCATTGGCTGTGACATCAAACATCATCATGACCATTATTAACTACTGCTAGCCCAGAAAAAGACAGATGACTAAGAAAAGGGTTGCCAAAACAACCGACAAAGCACCCACACACTGCACGATTGTCGGCTGAAACAGCGCTCATACACAGTGCGGTGCAGGTCGGTCCCTTGCTCACACTGTGTATAAAGCTTAACAGATTTCAGCAGATTCCTAGTTGCACATGCCAAGAGATTCTCTGTCCCCTTTCCCTCTTGCTACAGCAAGTTACCAGGTGACTACATCGAACTCTCTGTAAGCAAGACTGAGACTAATAGTTCCACAATGGTGATGTTCCCTCTAAACTACACTCAGTTAGAGCTCGAAAGTTCTGCACACACAGGTTAAAGGAGTTCACACAAGAATCAGCTAGAATTCTTTGGTAATTCGGCATGTCTCTGGTGGTGGCTAATCTATAAGTAAAGGGGTAAATAAGTGAAGAAATTGGCAATGTCTTGGTCCCTCTCTAAGGGCAAGGGGTCCCTTGGAGGCAGGGGTGGTTAATAAACTCCTACAGAACTCACCAAGCTGTATCACCAGCCAGCTGGCGACTGGGTTTTGTTAGGTGAGAATTTGGAGCGGTCAAGCTAAGTGCCATTGCCAGAGGACATATTCTGTTACAATGTTGCTTCATATTGATTGGTTAATTTTCAATTACTGGAATAGTTTCGGTATGTTTTCAATGGTATTTACAGAGTTAAGTTATGTTTTATATATATAGTAAATTGTATGTCACAATAAGTGGCCTATTTACATTATTCCATTCGGAAAATCTGTGTGTGGTGTGCGTTATTTAGGGGGGGGGGTTAAATAGCTTGGGTGGTTCAGATCAAGTGATATATGCATTAACAGGTCCGGACTCTGCTATCCTCCTGGTGGCCACTTTTTGGACTTGGGGGGGGGATTAAAGGAAAAACATTTGGAGCAGGGATGTAAGGTAAGAATTTTATTACACTACACACCGTGGGCCAGTAGGGGGGGAATTATAGTTTTGGGGGTGGACATGCCTTTTAAATAGGCTAGGGAGAGAATAAAAGCTTGAAACTCCCCTTTCAGCAATATGCAAATAGGAAATAGGGATTTTGGCCCTGCAGTCTGGGCAATCTCGTCCAAATATAACATATGGGTTGCATATGGGTGCACACAATTTCATTTTGAAATTCCATAGACCTGAACATTTCTTCACAAAAGTGTTGATTCAGATTCGAGAGCCTGAGCTATTGTCTAGTTAAGAAGATAGAAACCATTTAGTGTTATTTAGTTTTACTACTTCTTTAAATAATTTGTCCATCGCACAATAATGTGTCCATAAATCCCTTCACAATTGTATAAGTGGCAGCTGGCAGGATAACAGACACAGAATGACCTTAACCAGCAATGCCACATAACTGCCTTATGGACATTAGATAACAGACATAGAATGCCCAACTTTTACCAGCAAGCAGACTCTGCCTTATGGACATTAGATAACAGACACAGAATGCCAACTTTTACCAGCAATGCCACTTGACTGCCTTATGGACATTAGATAACCGACACAGAATGCCAACTTTTACCAGCAATGCCACATTAGATAACAGACACAGAATGCCAACTTTTACCAGCAATGCCACATAACTACCTTATGGACATTAGATAACAGACACAGAATGCCAACTTTTACCAACAATGCCACTTGACTGCCTTATGGACATTAGATAACAGACACAGAATGACAACTTTTACCAGCAATGCCACAACTGCCTTATGGACATTAGATAATAGACGCAGAATGACAGTCTTAACCAGCAATGCCACAGTACAGCCTTATGTACATTAGATAGCAGACACAGAATGACAGGTTTTACCAGCAATGCCATGTAACAGACTTATGGACATTAGATAACAGACATAGAATATGTCCCTTCACAATTGTATAAGTGGCAGCTGGCAGGATAACAGACACAGAATGACCTTAACCAGCAATGCCACATAACTGCCTTATGGACATTAGATAACAGACATAGAATGCCAACTTTTACCAGCAATGCCACTTGACTGCCTTATGGACATTAGATAACAGACACAGAATGCCAACTTTTACCAGCAATGCCACTTGACTGCCTTATGGACATTAGATAACAGACACAGAATGCCACTTTTACCAGCAATGCCACATAACTGCCTATGGACATAGATAACAGACACAGATACCAACTTTTACCAGCAATGCCAAATAACTACCTTATGGACATTAGATAACAGACACAGAATACCAACTTTTACCAGCAATGCCACTTGACTGCCTTATGGGCATTAGATAACAGACACAGAATGCCAACTTTTACCAGCAATGCCACATAACTGCCTTATGGACATTAGATAATAGCGCAGAATGACAGTCTTAACCAGCATGCCACAGTACAGCCTTATGTACATTAGATAGCAGACACAGAATGACAGGTTTTACCAGCAATGCCATGTAACAGACTATGGACATTAGATAACAGACATAGAATACCAACTTTTACCAGCAATGCCACATATCTGCCTTATGTACATTAGATAAAAGACATAGAATGCCAACTTTTACCAGCAATGCCACTTGACTGCCTTATGGACATTAGATAACAGACACAGAATGCCAACTTTTACCAGCAATGCCACAGTACAGCCTTATGTACATTATATAGCAGACACAGAATGTCAGGTTTTACCAGCAATGCCACGTAACAGCCTTATGTACATTAGACAGCAGACACAGAATGCCAGGTTTTACCAGCAATGCCACGTAACAGCCTTATGCACATTAGATAGCAGACACAGAATGCCAGGTTTTACCAACAATGTATGTTACTGCCTTATGGACATTAGATAGCAGACACAGAATTTCAGCTTTTTCTAGCAATGCAGCAATGCCACATAACAGCCTTATGTACATAGATAGCAGACAGACACAGAATGCCAGGTTTTACCAGCAATGCCACGTAACAGCCTTATGTACATTAGATAGCAGACACAGAATGCCAGGTTTTACCAGCAATTCCACATAGCAGCCTTATATACATTAGATAGCAGACAAAGAATGCCAGGTTTTACCAGCAATGCCACGTAACAGCCTTATGTAAATTAGATAGCAGACACAGAATGCAGGTTTTACCACAGCAATGTCATTTACTGCCTTATGGACATTAGGTAACAGACACAAAATTCTAGCTTTTACTAGCAATGCCACGTAACAGCCTTATGTACATTAGATAGCAGACACATCATGCCAGGTTTTACCAGCAATGCCACGTAACAGCTTATGTACAATAGAAAGCAGACACAGAATGCCAGGTTTTATCAGCAATGCCACACACACAGCCTTATGTACATTAGATAGCAGACACAGAATGCCAGGTTTTACCAGCAATGCCACGTAACAGCCTTATGTACATTAGATAGCAGACACAGAATGCCAGGTTTTACCAGCAATGTCATGTTACTGCCTTATGGACATTAGGTAACAGACACAAAATTCCAGCTTTTACTAGCAATGCCACGTAACAGCCTTATGTACATTAGATAGCAGACACATAATGGCAGGTTTTACCAGCAATGCCACGTAACAGCCTTATGTACAATAGAAAGCAGACACAGAATGCCAGGTTTTCAGCAATGCCACATAACAGCCTTAGTACATTAGATAGCAGACACAGAATGCCAGGTTTTACCAGCAATGCCACGTAACACCTTATGTACATTAGATAGCAGACACAGAATGCCAGGTTTTACCAGCAATGTCATGTTACTGCCTTATGGACATTAGGTAACAGACACAAAATTCCAGCTTTTACTAGCAATGCCACGTAACAGCCTTATGTACATTAGATAGCAGACACAAAATGCCGGTTTTACCATCAATGCCACGTAACAGCCTTATGTACAATAAGTAGCGACACAGAATGCCAGGTTTTACAGCAATGCCACGTAACAGACTTATGTACATTAGATAGCAAAACAGAAGCAGGTTTTAGCAGCAATGCCATGAAAGCCTTATGTACATTAGATAGCAGACACAGAATGCCAGGTTTACAGCAATGCCACATAACACTTTTATGTACATTTGATAGCAGACACAATGCCAGGTTTTACCAGCAATGCCACGTAACAGACTTATGTATTGTACATTAGATAGCAGAAGCAGACACAGAATGACAGCTTTACCAGCAATGCCACATGACTGCTTTATAGACATTAGATAGCAGACACAGAATGCCAGGTTTTACCAGCAATGCCACGTAACAGACTTATGTATTGTACATTAGATAGCAGGAGCAGACACAGAATGACAGCTTTTACCAGCAATGCCACATGACTGCTTTATGGACATTAGATAGCAGACACAGAATGCCAGCCTTTACCAGAAATGCCGCATTACTACCTTATAGACATTAGATAGCAGACACAGAATGCCAGCCTTTACTAGAAATGCCGCATTGCTACCTTATAGACATTAGATAGCAGATACAGAATGCCAGCCTTTACCAGAAATGCCGCATTACTACCTTATAGACATTAGATAGCAGACACAGAATGCCAGCCTTTACCAGAAATGCCGCATTACTACCTTATAGACATTATATAGCAGACACAGAATGCCAGCCTTTACTAGAAATGCCGCATTGCTACCTTATAGACATTAGATAGCAGACACAGAATGCCAGCCTTTACCAGAAATGCCGCATTACTACCTTATGGACATTAGATAGCAGACACAGAATGCCAGCCTTTACCAGAAATGTGACTTCCTTATTGCCATTAGGGCTGCAAGAATCTTACACAAAGAAATGTTATTTCATTCATTTTAATATTTCATTTTAGTCAGGGAATGCTCCGGGTTCTCAACATTAAAAGGGGAAATAAAACAAAATGAGCTAAAACCAAAACATCATCCTAGATTCTGATATTGTCCCTGTAGTTCTGCAAGCTTTAATCGGCCTTAGACGGAGTCTAATTACTAATGCCTTGTAACATAACACACGCACTATGAATTATTTATTCGCTTGATTAAAATGCTTCCTAGTGCCCTGTTTGCCATGTAAGTAGTTACACAATGCCCTCAGGCGAGGAAAATGAATGGCTGTGTCTCCTCTAGTGAAAAATTACCATGGATCTATTAAGTAAATGGCACTGAATTTGTTTGGTTGGTCAGGAAGAAAGTTATCAAATTCAGGTCAAATGGAAAACAATACATTACATCTGTATTACAAGTTAAAAGAGAATTAAAGCTAATATGTAAATGAGACTGACATGAACTTCACAATCTCTAACTAGCAGAAAGCTGTAACTGTCACCTCTTAAATTATATGAATCCTTGATAAATAATATGTTAATTCTACAGGTTTCAGGTATTTCCTGATTTCTACATCACTCCTTTCCATTTAAGGGACAATAACTGGTTTTCTGTCTGCTAAGTCTTGATTACAGAATAATATGTGTGCTAGTAAAATATGTATATGCTCTAGAACCCATTCTGTAAAAGCAAGAAACCTGTAGAATTATACAGATGTCTAGAGCTAGCAAGATATTGTCTTGTATAGAGAGGGGTAAAAAATATTGTTCTCCCCAATTACAAAGGACTGGTAAGGCCTCAATATGGATATGTGGTGTAGTTTAGGAATCCCATGTATAAAAGGGACATCTTGGGAATAGAAGGAGTACAGAGAAGGGCAAGTAAATTAATAAGGGGAATGGAGGGGCTTGAAAATGAAGATATATTAGATAAGTTAGGGCTGTTTACATTGGAGATGTGTAATTTTATATAAATATATTAATGAAATAAACTCTCTGGTGCAATGTTCAGGTCATTTCAGAGTATTAAGGAATACCAATTGAGCAGATAAAAGGTTAAATCTATATAACTAAGGAACATAGACTTCTGGGAATTTACCCTGTTCCCATGGAAGCTCTATGGAAAGCTATGTCTTTAAAAAGACTTCTACAGCATTCCACAAGCTAAATGCAAAACCAGAGTGCCAACTACAGATTGGTTTCGGCTTTATTGAGCCATCATCAGTGTAGTGCAAGCCTCTGGTTTTGCAGTGTGAAGTGCCTATAAACAGACGTCACTAACACATCAAATAAGATAGGGAAAGAACTCCCCTCTAAGCAATATGCAAATAAGGAACAAAGACTTCTGGGAATTTACCATGTTTCCATGGAAGCATGGTAAATTCCCAGAAGGTTAAATCTAGAATGACTATACTCTATACAAACACCAGGGGCCATATTTATAAAATTGCGGTATTGCTTTTTAGCGATACTGTGCCTTTAATAATCAGTTTAATGTTTGCTAAAATGATCGTAAATGTACAACCGCGATGGTAGATTTACAATCCCCATAGAATACAATTGCAGTAGTAAACTACTGAACGTACATAAATTACCGAATGTCTGCCATAAATGTACGATCCCAGACGTATATTTACAGCCGCCATTGTAATTTACCGATAACGCTTGGTATCGCTAATGTGCAATACCGCACGTTTATAAATATGGCCCCTTGTTATAGATATAATTTTATCCAATAGCATCCAACATCGCATCCATTAGCAGCTACTACAGATTTCTAATTCAGTTACTTTTAACACATTAACAGGGAGATGCATCGAGGGAATCGACACAGAAAACCAGCAGGTTTATTACATTGATTGCACCAGACAGCGATAGTGTCTCCCAGTCTCTGTCTACTGTCTCCCTGTACATTTGATGCATATTGTTATCATAACACTTTATAAAGAAAAACATGTCAATCCTAGCACGGTGCATTTATGTGCAAATATGACAATTTCCATTTTCTATGCTACAAAATGCTCTTTCATTCTCTTTGATTCTCACCTGAAGGGGCTCCCATGAGTAAACTCTAAGTAGGAATTTCCTACCAGTGAAATAGATTGTTGCAGTGAGCTGTCGGTTTTTGAAGCAGCATATAGATATAGGAATCTCCTAGCACAGTGATGGTGAAACTGTGAAAGGGTTATTCAATAAAAGTTCTTATCCTTAAAAATGGTGCTAATTTTGCCCCAACCAATCAGATGTTAGCTTTCAAATTTTAAAAAATATCTAATTGGTTGGGGCAAAGTTAACACCATTTTTAACGATAAGAACTTTTATTGAATCTCCCAGTGAGTGTCCAAACTGCAGCTCAAAACCCACTTATATATTGCATAGTGCCAACACAATCGTTTAACATGAATACTGAGGTTTTAGGCTGGGTACACAGGGAGGGACAATTTGTCCCAACCGATCGCTCGCTACGAGCGAGCGCTCAGCTGGGACAAATGTCCGTCAGTCGCGGCAAATTCGGTTGCGGCCAAATTAGCCAACGATCGACTATGTGGCTCCATAGGGAACCGTACGATCGATCGTAATTTTCCGACACATCCGTTCGGCCAATCCAGACGATCAAGGTTGGTCGCGAACGCCGCCCCACACCAGCCAATATTTTTGTCCAATCGTCCGGAAGTGCCGTGAATCGGTTGATCGGCCAAAAATATTGTCTGGTGTGTACCCAGCCTTACTTTAGAGAAATACAACTCAAAACAGATAGACGGAGACAGATACTGTACATAGAACTGATTATAGATCAACATTGAATGTTGTTTGCACAATACATTTCTATACACTCATGTAGTATGCTCCTCTCACTTTGGTTTGAGGTTGGATCAATCCCAGGGTAGAGGGTGTTTGGAGGATTGCACCTACTGATTATTGGCAATTGCCAGCGTTGGTGTGCTAGAGTGAATCTATACTTGTTTTGACCTCTCTTGTTACCAGAAAGGCCATTTAACTCCGCCTTTCTGGTAACACTCTGGTGAATTCTGCTGTGCATGAGTGCCCACAGAAAGGGCTCTGAGTGCCTCCTCTGGCACACGTGCCATAGGTTTTTCATCACTGTCCTAGCACTTTAAGTACACAGCATAAGTTCTCCTCCCTGACAGTGGATATTAGGTTCCACTTATGTGATTCAGATCGCATTTTGTGATCCGATTGCGTTTATGATTCCCATTGCGAATGCAATGCAATCAGAGTGTTCTCTCCATGTGCACTGCACAACCTTTTGTGCATATTGCATGCATTCCAATAATTAGGAATCACTGTGCCCCCCACCAAAACTATAATGGGGCCCCTATCCGTGCTTCATCCACGGTGGTTTTCTGGGAAGATGCTATAACTGCCATAAGTAAAATAAGCAGACAGGGCCCCCTTGGCAAACGGGACCCCCTGCAGTTGCTCCCCCTTCTCTCCTGGTAGTTTTGCCCCTGATTACTGTACATTTCTATATAGCAGTGTAAAATTATTCAAGCTTTTTTTCCTTATTATTCTTAACAATGGAATAAGATTTGGTGATGCAGATTCTATCGTATTTCAAGAATAGTGTTCCTTTAAAGGGTATATCCACCCTTTAAACAAACTTTTCCCATAATATAGATATTGCTGTGTGTTAACAAATCCTGTGTGACATCATTAGGTGTTACCATGGTAACCAAGTATGAGTCACTATACTCATTACCATTTATGAGTTACTCATTACCATTTTTCAGACAAAGAGTGAAGACATTTTTTTTTTTGCTCTTAGATATATTTCTAAACTGCCTATATACATTTGTATATTTACTTTTACATAATGTATATATTGGTATTTTTTTTAATAGCCTTTTGGCTATTATCATTTTCACCCTTTTGTGCTGCATTTTTGTGCATTGAGAATATTTTCTGCTCCCCAAGGTAAGAAAAACACAATGGCTATAGAATATGGATATTTACTTTCGTTTTTATCCAATTTGTTAATAGCAATTTTACTTTTTTTTTTTAAATTGAATCAACAGTTTTATTTTGATAATCAACATTATTAATTCTAAATGACTTGCAAGGAAGTTAATGTCTGTTAATCGGCCAGTACCATGTTAACTGTAAAGCAACATCACTTTATTCTTTGCCCAGATTTCTAGTAATGTATTTAATTACTATAATGAAAATAATACATAGCAAGTAATGTAATATTATATAGTCGTCAGTATGGAAATGGTGAGGTCCATAGTAGGAACTGTAGTGTTGGGGGATTAAAGCTGCAGGTCTTGCCTGAAAAAGAGAACAATAGATCTACTGTATGTGGACTGATAGCTGGGTATACAGACTTTTAATAGTTTTCATTTCTTGTCTCATTACAGAAGATCCAAGATGTCCGTTACAATGTACTGGATTTGGATTAGTCTGTTGGTCATCTCCATTTTATGCCTCAATCCATCATCAGGTAAATAGAGAAAATCCAAACATTATATAAATTGCTTATTTTGTAACCTGAAAACCAATCTTTATCACTAGTGTTTACAGCTGATCTCATAACACACTGAAAGATGTGTGTATGATATAAATGTATTTTGTACGTGTACTACATACTATAAAACAAAGTCATACAGGGGGGCAATATTATAGGGAGAATTATACACATGCAGTAACTGTCTGCTTTCTGTCCCCTACCCCTTCATTAACAAATACTCTCCAATATTAGAGATGGGAGAATCATCAGTGACAGTTACTGTGGGAGGAGCCAGAAAGTTGTCAGTTATTAATAAGAATAATTCTCCCTTAATAAGGCTGAGGCCACACTGCAACGCACAGGAATCGCGCACAAAATCGCGAGCGTTATCGCACGCGACTGTTTGCGTTTTGCGCATGCATTATCGCCATTTTGCGTTATGGAAACGCAGTGTTAAGCCACCAAAAATGGTGAACGCATGCTTTCCATTTTAGCAAAAATCGCGGGCGCTCTGCGCAAAACGTGCGCAAAGGCACTAAAAACGCGCTAGTGTGGCTAGCCCTAGTGCTTGAACCTGTGAAATATACATTCACCATATCTTGTACCTACACATGATGGGGGTTAGTTGTGCCTTATCTGTTAATGCATCTTTCAAGCTTTACATTGTTTTCTACTTTCAGGTTTAGAGGTAGAAGGTACAAACCTCTTTAAAGATTCTGGAGATGTTCAATCAATGGAGACTGTACTAAAGGACACAGCCACTAAACCCTAGTGAGAGAAAAGCGAGCACTTGGTATTAGTAGCACAAGGCTAATAATCATCATAATTATTATCATTTTGTTACTGGTGATAATATTCGGACTCATTGGATGGTAAGAACCTTCAGTAATATTATTACATGTGAAAATCTAGAGGGAAATGGAAGGAAATTAAATGGAAACCATAGAAAGAAGTAAAGTAACTGAACAAGCTCTGTATGTTCGCAGGTTATTGTTCTACCGGGAGAAAAACCAAACCCCTGTTTATGTGTTGAAAAACCTGAGCCCAGAACTGAAGCGGACGGTGAAGATTATAATAGACACAGCTAGGGCGTCTATGGAACCGACAATATCTCATAACCAGCTGGCCTGGGTCTCAGAGGATAAGCCACAAAGACTGTGAGTTTTCTAACTTTAAAATACGATGTTTCCTATTAGTGTCAATAACATATAGTGCAGATAGAGCAGATTAGTAAAGCCTAAAGTAAACAGAATAAGAGTTTGTGATTTGTTTGTTTCTTTTCTATATATAGGCCCAAACCAAAAGCTAAACAGAAGCCTAAACTTTTGGAAAAAGCCCGGGAAAGCAATTCTAAAAACCCAAGGAGATCCTGAAGAAGAGTCTGAGTAAGTTTCCTTAGTGATATAAAGATCCAGAGATGAACATGGATCCAGGGATTTTTATTTAAATTTAAAATTTGTAATTTGTTTGTTTCTTTTCTATATAAGGCCTAAACCAAAACCTAAAAGAAGCCTAAACTCTCTGGAAAAAAGCCCGGGCAAGCCATATAAAAAAACAAGGAGATCTGAAGAAGAGTCTGAGTAAGTCTTAGCTGATATATAGATCCAGAGATCATGTATAGGGATAATGCCCCTTACAGTGTAATATCCTTATAAGGGTATGGGGGCTGCAGTGGGACATTTTGATAAAAATCAATTAGCTACATACCTGAGGAAATAAGGAAATATTCCACGCAGCTTCCATTCCAATCCCAGAGCCTTATGTATATAATGCAATGCACACACCTGTAAAGATAAATGTCACCATTTACGTATTTATTTTATTTGCGCAGGAGTGAATTGGAATCTTTTATTCAAGGAGTGAAGACGATGACGCAGATGAAGTATGTCCAAGCCTTGAAGAGACGGATTCGGAGGATGATGAGTGAGTTTCCTTTGCTGATAAAGGTCCAGAGATAGTATAATATATAATGGATAATGCCCATTGTAGGGTAATATCCTTATATTATATTGTTAATGGGCACATTATTGCTTAAATACATTAGATGATACATGGATCCAGGGATTTTTATTTCAAATTAAAAGTCTGTAATTTGTTTGTTTCTTTTCTATATATAGGCCTAAACCAAAACTAAAAGAAGCCTAAACTCTCTGGAAAAAAGCGCGGGCAAGCCATTATAAAAAACAGAGGATTCAGAAGAAAAGTCTGAGTAGTTTCCTTAGCTGATAAATAGATCCAGAGATAGTATAATGTATAAGGGATAATGCCCATTGTAGTGTAATATCCTTATATTATATTGATAATCGACGCATTATTTCTTATACTACATAAGATGATACATGGATCCAGGGATTTTTTTTAATTAAATTTTGTTATTTGTTTGTTTCTTTTCTTTATATAGGCCTAAACCAAAAACTAAACTTCCTGGAAAAAAGCCCGGCAAAGCCATTATAAAGAAACAAGGAGATCCTGAAGAAGAGTCTGAGTAAGTTTCCTTAGTGATATATAGTCCAGAGATAGTGTAATATATAAGGGATAATGCCCCTTACAGTGTAATATTCTTATAAGGGTATGGGGGCTGCAGGGGGACATTTTCTGATAATAATCACTTAGCAACATATCTGAGAAAATAAGGAAATATTCCACTGCAGCTTCCATTCCAATCCCAGAGCCTTATGTATTATAATGCAATGCACACACCTGTAAAGATAAATATCACCATTTACGTGTTATTTATTTGCACAGGAGTGATTTGGAATCTTTTTTTTCAAGAGTGATGATGATGTGATGATGAAGTAGTCCAAGCCTTGAAGAGACGGATTCTACGGATTCGGAGGATGATGAGTGAGTTTCCTTTGCTGTTAATAGGTCCAGAGAGATAGTATAATATTGAGATAATGCCCCTTATAGTGTCATATACTTATATTATATTATTAATGGGCGTATTATTGTTATAACACATAAGCTGATAGATCCAGGGATAGTATAATATGTAAGGGATAATGCCCCTTACATAATGCAATATAATATAATGCAATGCATACCCGTGTAAAGATACATTTCACAGTTTACCTGTTTATTTAATTTGTGCAGCAGTGACTCATCTGACTCAAATTATACTACAAGCAGTGTGAGAGGATTACACAAATGAGAATGAATGAGGATGATGGGTGAGTTTCCTAGCGATAATTGTCTATACACGATTTAATATGTAACGCACCACATGTAAAGATATATTTCCATTTGCATGTTTATTTATTTCTGCAGGAGTGAATCGGACCCAAAATATTCCGATAGCAGCGATGAAGATGACTCAGATGACGAATGGACTGAGGATGATGGGTGAGTTTCCCTAGCGGATAATTGCTCTATACACAGTTTAATATGTTACGTACACACATGTAAAGATATATTTCCATTTGCATGTTTATTTTATTTCTGCAGGAGTGAATCGGACTCACAATATTCCGATAGCAGCGATGAAGATGACTCAGATAACTCAGATGACGAATGGACTGAGGATGATGGGTGAGTTTCGCTATCTGATTATGGGTCCACACACAATTTAATATGATGTAACCCACACAATTGGAAAGGGACATTTCTCAGTTTGCATATTTATTTAATTTGTGCAGGAGTGAATCTGAAGAGGAGAAATCATTACCTGTAAGGAAAAGACCCAGAAAAACCTACAAAAAGGTTCAGGAAGAGACAACAAGTTATGAAGACGACACGGATGACCTCTGTCCAAGTCCTGAATCCATTGTAATAGATATGTTCAAAGCCATCTGCAAGTGAGTAATCTAAACTTGTTTTGCAATTTTCATACTGTACAAACAATGACTTTTCAGTAAATTTAGCAGTTTAGTGATTGTAATTTTAGTCTTAAAACTTATCAAGCACAACAAAGTCCAGACAGTTTCTGTTCTTATCTCTTGTTTGTACAGGTGTATATACGGTGCATGTAAAGTTGGCTGCCCATGTATAAAGAACACATGTATAAAGTGCTGTCCATACATGAAGAAAGCCTGTGTAAAGGTTTGGAAACTGCTGAAGAAGGTGCCCTATAAGAAGGGATGTAAGAAGGTGATTAAAGTTTCCAAGAAAGTAGGCAAAAAGATAAAAAAACTGGCAATTAAAAGCAAGTGTAAGAAGAGATGCAAAAGCTTAATTAGATTAGTGAAGAAGATTCCATTAAAAAAGACATGCAAGAAGATCGGTAAGGGATGCAAGAAAATATTCAGGATAATGCTGAAGGGTGTAAAGAAGATACCAATTAGAAAGCTGTGTCGGAGATTTCGGAATTTATTAAGGAAAATCCCTACAAAGAAAATCTGGAAAACATTTATCAAGATTTTAAAGAAATCAGGAAAATATTCTTGGAAGGCGTTCAAAGTCCTTCTGAAACTGACCAAAAAATCCTGCAAATTTCTCTTCAAAACATTGAGAAAGATTCCATGGGCCAAGATTTGTAAAACAATAGCAAAAGGGCTCACTGGATGTGCAAAGGCCTGTGGAAAGATGTGCGTTAAAAAAGGATAAATAATTCAGATAAAAAGAAAAAGTGAGAAAAGACTCAAGGACTCCAATGAAGATTCGTCATGTCAAAAATTACCGAAAACATGGAAAATTAGTCAAAAGCAACTCTGCATCCATGAAGCCAAGGAAAAGGGACACCAAATGGGCATGAAGAAGATTTATCCTGAGACAAACACAAAGAACTAGAGATTAATATCAAAACAAATGTAACTTTAGGTAATGTTTTAAAGGGCATGTCCAGCCAAAAAAATAAATATTTTAGCCTAATTACCCCCCAAAACCTTTTCATTTTAACCTTCCCTTAATACGACGCTCCCACAAGCATGCAGGAGCAGAGTGCGCTTATAACCAGCTCTTCTGGGTATGGACTGTCAGTCATTGGCCGTGACGACGCCGTTATAGCCATGACTTTCTGCGCATGATCGGCTGAGGTAAAAGTAAGTATCTCAGCATGGGAGCGTCACATTAAGGTAAGGTTAAAACGCAACTAAGGTTTTGGGGCGTAATTAGGTTAAAGGGTAAGTATGCTGTGAAAAAATGTTATGGTTAATGGGCAGCTGCAGATTTGAAAAAAAAAAATGGCTTTTTTTTTCTGTCCCCCTCAAGAGCCTACCTTTCCTGCTTCAAATTCGCTGGCTTCTTCATTCTGTATAGTGGAATGTGTAGCTTCACCCCTCCGAAATTACCTGGTTCCTCCAGCTAGTCTCAAAAGGTAAACTCCGTTTGTTCCAAGCGCGTGTGTGCCCTTGCCGCGTGCACATGCATGATGTTGCTGTGCACATGACATGATGTCAGTATGTGCGTGTGACATCATTGCGACTTGCTTGTGCACAGCGAGATGCCGTCATGCGTGCAAACGTCTGTGCACGCACTGATGTCATGTCGCGTGTGCGCAGCGACCTCATGTACGTGCACGTGGACTTTACCTTTTGAGACCAATGAAGCTGGAGGAACCAGGAGATCTCGGAGGGGGGGAGCTACACGTTCCACTATACAGTCAGCAACTTTGAAGCAGGAAAGGTAGGCTCAGGAGGGGGATAGGGGGGAAAAATGCTGCAGCTTCCCACTAACCTTAACTTTTTTTTTGTAGGATACTTATCCTTTAAAAATACCATACATTTTTTGGCTGGCTATGTCCTTTAAATGTTTGTGTAACGAGAAGATCTATTTGGACAGCACAGGAAGTTCTGGGTTCAAATCCTCCATCTGAAAGGAGTTTGTATTTCCTCCCTGTGCTGTTGTGGGGGCACTTCAAGGGAAACTAAACTGTACTTTTTAAGCACATTGCATATATATCTAGAATGCCTAGAGAACACTGCAGAACTTACCTACCGGCACTCAGTAGGTAAGTGGCTCCATCTCAGCTGACAGGCTTGCTGTCCTGATTGCATGCCTATCTTTTTTATTGGCACACATGCACTGAAGATAGGTGCTTGGTCGGGACAACGCACCTGACAGCTGAGAGGGATCTGAGAGTGGACAGCCGGTATGGTAAGTGTCGCAGTGTTCCCCGGGCTTTCTATTATTCACAGGGAGTTGGGAATCTCACCTCACTGTGAATAATAGATACAGATTTCAAATCTGTTTAGTGTTCCTTTCAATTTCCCCCATAATCAGACCGTTTTACCAATAGTTTGTGTATGTGCTTAGATTGTAAGCTTTAGGGCAGGGCCTGATTCTAAATGATAATATTAATAATTTGTATAATTTGTACTTAAAAAATAAATAAAAATTATGTTTTGTTTTATTATATGTCTGTAGTTATTTCTGTGTTTTTAAAAAGGAAAACCTCATTAAAAATGATAACCTGCTGTGTAACCACACCTTCAGTCATTAAAGGGGAACTGTGGTCTCCCTACAAGTGGCCTTTATTAAAAAGGGAACACTCCTACCTTTAAAATTACAGAAAAATGCTTCTAGCTGCAGCTGCATCGAAAGTTGCAACAGTTTAAATTGTGTTTTTTTCTGCTAGCACTGTGAGCTGTGACATCACCAGCACTTGGGGATCTGCCCCCAAGTTTAAGGTTGGAGCATGCCCACTGCTGGGACAGAACAGCTGCATCATAAGCCCTGCTCCAGAACTTCTATATCATTTTTTAAGGTAGCCACAAGCTTGAAAAGAAAACGTTTTCTCTCACTAAGATGTCCAAAAGTAGAGAAAAGGACAAAGAATGGTTGTAAGAAAATATACAGGTATGATGGTAATGCTTATGACATAGCACATTCCTGTGACAGAGACACAGCAGTCCAGAAAGTGTAACTTTACAAGCCTATAACTTAAGATCTAAAGAAGCTAGAGACGTCACCCTAGGCTTTTCAATAAAGGCCACAGTTACACTGTGGAGCACTGTAGAGCTGCCCCGGCTGGTTGGGCACCGTTACCTGACCGATTTTGGCCGATAAAGTGCCCATACATGGCACGATTATCGGCAGAAACGGCCGTTCATTACACATTGTGCGTGACGGGTCAACACCCGCGATAGCACGTGTGTATGAATCTTAACATTTGCAGTCTTTTACGACCCTAACTTTCTGATAATGATGTTTTATAAATACGGCCCAAAGTGTTGCAACATATTTTTTGCTGCCCTGAAAGATTAAGTTTTGATAAAACTTAGGTAAGTGTCCAGTAAGGTTTTGTGGAAAGTTGTTCAACCATTAACCACGATAATTAATAAAAAGTGTAGTAGGGACCTATTAAAGGGCATCTATACCGAAAAATAGGTTATTTTAAATTGACTATAACTGGAAACTAAAATTCTTCCAAATCACCACTGTATCATTTTTTTGTTGATCTGCCCCTATTTCTTTAGATATCCAACCTAAAGCTTTTTATATTTAAGCTGTCAATCAAGTCCCTTGCTCTCAAAAACTATTCTTCTGTGAGTAGTTTTACTGTAGCTGGAAAGTTTTGACAGTTGCAATGCGGTATGCTGTGTGCAGGCTTGACTGTTGGTTTGTGGGAAAAAAGTCAGGTCGGATGGAAGTGGGAGTGGTTTAAAGATGGAGGGGGGGGATACTGCTCCTAAACAAAATGTGTGCTGGGTTTAAGGCATCCAGCAACACACACAAATCAGAGTAAGTGCTACTTACATGTATTCAATTATAGATTAAGATGAGGCAAAGTAATTTTTTAATTAATTGGGCCTTCTGACCAACTTAGTTGGTCAGTTTACATTTTATAGGGTTGAGGCAAACAAACTGTTTTCATAGAAAGAAGCAGATTACCCCCCAACACTCCCCTTTAACAAGGTGCACTCATAAGAAACGCATTGTACTGAGTTGTGTTATAATCAGGTTTACCTCCCCCTGCATCTCTGCACCATGTTGTTTCTAGAAGTGTATTTTTTGAACAGGGAATATAAGGGGGTATGTCTGCCCAATATTGAATATGGTGCAGCATTTGTAGCAATCTGGCATGATTTTCCCTTAAACACACATCAACATCCCTCTAAAAATAAAACAATGTGCTGTGCAGAATCTGCTGAAACATTTAAGGCTAGGCCACGCTAGCATGTTTCCAATTGTGCGATCTGTTAAGGTGTGAGAATCACATGCCAGTACATTTAAATATGGCTGGACACATGTATGCGCTGCAATCCGTTTTCGGACCCCGTGCAGTCACCAATTTTTAACATTACCGTTTGTGCCGCAGCCTTAAGGCCCCTACACACGTGTGCCCAACCTGCACCGCACGATGTGTATGAACGGCCGTCCGGTTGGGCATAATTGTTGATCCACCAGGTTGGATCATCTACGATGCCCGACCGAGCACCCATGCACTTACCAGTAATCGATAAAACAGGTCTCGGGTTGGGTCTCCGGATCACACATATGAACAAAGTTTAAAGGGTAACTGTGGTCTTGAATTCTTCCAAACTAGTAAGGATTATATATAAAGCCTTCCATCATACCTTCAAAATAAAATCTAAATCAAATCTCTAGATAAACTTTGTGAAAAGTTATTGCTGAAAAGGTTCAGCAATATTACTTCCTGCTTGAACACTTCCTGTTTTCAGTCATGTGACCAACTTGTAGTCATGTGACCAGCCTATTCTCACCTCCCTGTGAATAATAGGACGCTCGGAGGACCTGGAACTTACCTTACCCGCCGCTCCACTTGCAGCCGCTCCTTCGCTGAACAGCTGTTCTCTCCCGATCGCGCGCCCTATCTTTTGTATTGGCGCGCATGCGCCTAAGATAGGGCGCGCGGTCGGGACAGAGCGGCTGTCAGTGAAGGATCGGCCGCGAGTGGAGCGGCGGTAAGGTAAGTGCCAGGTCCCCAGAGCGTCCTATTATTCACAGGGAGGTGAGAATAAGTGTTCTCACTTCCCTCTGAATAATAGAAACGAATGGCACAGAGTTATTTTTGGGGGTTTAGTGTTCCTTTAAATAGTCGCTATGTGTGTGTGAATGTTCAGCTTAAAAAAGGTCAGAAACCACGACCGAAACGTCGCTGTCTGCACTGAATATGTGTGAATAAAAGTTTTTTAAGATGAAAGCCAAGTCCTTATGTGTGCACTGATTACAATCAATTATATTTAAAAATTCTCATCAGTAGCACCAAGGCAATACTGATCGTTAAGTGAGTGCCTAACCATACTAAGACTTGTGTAAATGTAATGACCTGCCACACATAACTTAATGTGGTTTTGTATTAAGGTCAAATTAAACTTTTGGAAAATAATAAAAACTGTTTTTTATGTATACCGCTCCAAAAATACAGCAGCACATTATTTAAAGTAAAATGTATTTCATAATCTCATCGTATAGTAAGTTTGATTTTTTTTTGACCCTATCTGAATATCTGAAGCATACAAAATAAAGCTTTGTAATAAGTGATTACCATTAAAGGGACGCATACATGCAACAATATTTATCACACAGCCCCAGTATTTATCCAATAATACGTCTTAATTAAAAAAAGGGGCAGGCAATCAGTTACACACAATCTGGTAGTCGTACAATATCGGCAGATTAAGCGCTCTTTTTTTTCTTGTCATTTATCCTTCTCAGTTTTCTTTCTCTTTTTCAACCTCCAAGATGCTGTGTGTTAACAAATCCTGTGTGACATCACTAGGTGTTACCATGGTAACCAAGTATGATTCACTATACTCATTACCAGTATTTTGTACGTGTACAATACTATAAAACAAAGTCATACAAGGGGGGCAATATTATAGGGAGAATTATACACATGCAGTAACTGTCTGCTACTCATTACCATTTTTCAGACAAAGAGTGAAGACATTTTTTTTTTTTGCTCTTAGATATATTTCTAAACTGCCTATATACATTTAATATTATTACATGTGAAAATCTAGAGGGAAATGGCAAGGAAATTTGAATAGGAAACCATAGAAAGAAGTAAAGTAACTGAACACGCTCTGTATTAAAGCCTTCCATCATACCTTCAAAATAAAATCTAAATCAAATCTCTTGATAAACTTTGTCTAAAGTTATTGCTGGAAAGGTTCAGCAATATTACTTCCTGCTTGAACACTTCCTGTTTTCAGTCATGTGACCAACTTGTAGTCATGCGACCAGCCTCTGCCTGCATTAATAGGCTCACCTTGTCAACTGTGACAAGATGAAATTCCCCCCAGGTATTTCCTGATTTCCCTAGCATTTAAGGAGAAGTAAACCCATTTTTTTATACTCTAGAATCTGAAAACAACCCCCCTAAAAACACCAATAAGCTATAAAATACCACTTCAGTAAATTGTATTATAGTAAATATAAGCCTGGTAAGAACTGGATGAAGTATCTGTGTTTGTGCAGTGTCAGACCACACCTCCTGACCTCAGTCACATGCTTCCTTGCTGCATCTGTCCAGTAAAAGGATTGGCTAGAGATTATTAATGAGTGTGATCAACTGTAACAATTTCTGCCATAGCTAAGGACTGAGCATGTGCAGAACATAATGGTCGTTGACCAAACTGTGTGATACTAGAATACTGGGAAGTAAAGCACAAACCATATGTTATTAAGGTACATTTCCCAGCTCCCGTATCAAAATGAGAGGTAAGACACAGATTACTGGCTTTATATCAAGGTTTTCTGCCTCCTGGTTCAGTGTTGTTCTGTGGCTTTAGTTGTCCTTTAAGTCTCAACTGAGCATGCTTCTCCCCCGGGGCGAACAGGCAGGACAGAGGTTAGGTGATGTCACTCAACCTACTGGAAGCAGGAAGTTTGAACATTAAACCCAATGTAATTTCTCACAGGTTCCAGCCAGAGAGCCAGACTGCAGGCTTTCATTTAACCCTAACTTGTTTTGAGACCACAGTTGCCCTTTTAATGACAATTATACTATAATGGGGACATGGAGGTAAGATTGAGTATTCCCACCTCCCAATATTGTTTCATTGAGGAGCTATAGCCCATACAGTTTCCATCTGCCAGGTTATGGCCCTGGGCCTCCCTGTATTAAAGATAGTGCTGAAGCATCCAGGAAGACTGGCAGAAGCAGTTTTCATCGTGTTGCCTCTCCTTATAGAATTGAAATTGGAAGATAAAAAGTACCAATCCTACCTCCCTGCCCAGGTACTTTTCATTTTAACTGTTTTTGGAAAAAGGTTATACATGGTATAGCTCTCCTTTAGCTGTCTTGAATTAAAAGAGAGGGGAAAAAATAATTGCAAGACTACAGACATTTCAGCACACATCTAAGGTAATTGTTGGAGTGTATGTTTAAACCTGGGACACTCAAAATTAAAGGTAAGGGTTAATTTGTTCAATTTACCTTGTAGAAAAAAAACGAGGAACCATAACTATATTTTATAGATTCCCTGTTTAATCAGGATATAGGAAGCTTGTTAGTTTAAAATCCATATGACTTATTGTTGAAATGCATTACTACTTCTAATCTAATGTAGATGCAGTATGAATGAGATCTGATAATTCAGTTTACAGGCAAAATAGAGAGGAAGTTTGCTATTTATGCTCAGTCCCTAAGGAGCCTTCCTGTGTGTAATGCATATCTGCCCCTTCCCTGTCCTCCTAGAGGAATCTGGCATGAGCTATGGAGCTCCCTCCCTCCCTCCATCCGAATCCATCGGTTGCAAGGCGGTTCCCTACAGTACAGAAAAAGTTATATTTTGGGGTGGAGGTACCCTTTAACAATAGCTATAGGGTCACAGACTAAATATATAAGATAGGAATCAAAATGAAAAATATTGCTGCATAATGCATATTTGTAAAGCCGTGGTATTGCTGTTTCACAATACTGTACTTTTACTGTGGCCGTAGAATGCTGTTATTAGTTATTGCATCTACATTGCAGTATTTTAAGGCATCTCCATAATATGCAACTGCAGCCTTAAAGGGCATGTCCATCCCAAAACTAAAATTTAACCCACTACTGGCCTCACTGTATTATGTTAAAAAAACTCCCTTACATCTCTGCTCCTTATGGCTCTCCTGCAGTGCCTATTCAACGTTTGGAAAAGTGAAGCGTTGGAGCTGTCTGCATGTCATCCGGACCATGCTTCTTCCTTGTCCTCCCTGAGGACACTGGCAAGTGCAGGTAAATTTCATTAGGAAAGTGGCAAGTTGATTCCGGTCTGTCGTGCGCATTGTCGCATGCGATTTGACCATTTTCCGTCATGGTGACATATGTGTTTGTGAAAAATATGGTGATCGTATGCGTTACCAAAACACATATTAAGATGCGCAATCGCAGAAATAAAAATTTACAATGACGGTACCTTGTATCGTTCCTTATGTACTTTTAGGAGAAAGTAAAATGGGCGTTTTTAAAGAAGAATTAAGGGGGTTAGAAAAGAAAGGAAATCTTGGTCAGTTTCTTCTACTTATTTAGGGCTAGGCCAATAGAAGTGGCCACACTAGTGCACTGCCATGTGCTGCGCATGTGACCCGTTATTCAAAGCTCACGCAAGTCGCGCAAGTCACGCTACATTGTAGTGTGGCCTCACCCTAACTTTTAAAATGACAGCATTGCAATGCTACCAAAGGGTCACATGGTCTGTAGCACAGGGTCACGTGGTCTATAGCACAGGGTCACATGATCGGTAGCACAGGGTAACGTGGTCTATAGCACAGGGTCACATGGTCTGTAGCACAGGGTCACATGGTCTGTAGCACAGGGTCACATGGTCTGTAACACAATGTCACATGGTCTGTAGCCAGGGTTGCCAGGCATCCCTATTTGTAAACAATAAGAAAAAAGTCTAGAGTATAAATGTCTAAAGTTTATAAGCATCTTTTATTATATTAATCTTAAAATAGTGAAAAAGCGACAGTATAATTAAGTATCACTCAATATAGTAATTCACAAATAAGTGTGCAAATAGTCACAAGTGTGATAAGCAGCATATTAAATGGCCCACTCTCTCAACAATATAACCCACATTGTGTTCCCTTAAGGTAGTTATACTTATCATCAGTCTGTCAGCTGAGGTCCGTGCACGGACAAGTCAGGAAAAGTGCCTGAGTATCTGGGCTGATAATGCAACAAGTACACACAATTGAGATCCCTGGACAAAGTCCAAATGGGGGGACAGGAGAGGGAGGGGAGCGCACCCCAAACGTGTTTCGTTCGTGGAGCTTTTTCTATGGCGCTAATATGCATCAATGGGTCACAGGTATTTAAATATCTGGGAACCAATCAGCCGCTTCTACGACCAAGGTCACGTGATAATGAACAAGGATCAGGACTCAGATACTCAATCACACCCTCCTCGTCACTGGTAAGAATCAATTAGCAATATAAGTCATAACAGCAGTTCAATATATACATAATATACAAAGTAACATCTTGAAAAACAAGTATCAAACACAGATTCATAGTTTCAATAATCCGTATGGATGCCGGCGCAGCCCTTGAGACCTGTTATAAAGGGGATCTCATATCACCTGGGGGAGACAGCCGGCAGCTGGGCACCCCAAGGACATCCCCATAGATAACTGCAGCCCAAATCTATGAGTCCCCACAGAAGAAAGATTATTGAGAAGCCGAGATATCCTTATTCCAAGATATGCAAATATTAGGAGGTCACATAAGACGAACGGGTTCCCAGCAGCAAGTCCAACTCCAGCACGCAAATATATCAAAGCCGTTCAAGGTCCATATAGCTATAGTCCATCTATGCCCTAATCGGATGATATGAATTAAAAGTGTCATAATCCGTCCCATCCATGCATGTAGACAGAGTCCGAAGTACAATTCTTCCAACCCAATGGAATGAACATGAGATATGAGGGACTGAGGGACTAAAGACCGCCGCTGGTGCACCACACTTATAAAAAGTAGCACTGTCTCTCTACAATAGACTCCACAATAGGGGATATCCGAGACGATCCTTAAACAATGCCAATATTCTACTAAACAATTCACACAAACTGAACTGTTGGTTCCTAGGAGGAGAATGGAACCCAACACCAACATAGTTTGGTTCACTACTCAATATAACACACAATTGTCTGCCACTAGACAGGTCATAACAAAAAATTGGCATATCTTGACTAATGATCCTGTTTTAACTAATTTTGTCACAGAGAAACCAGCGGTGACTGGACGGCGAAGTCTGAACTTAAAAGACAAATTGGTAAAAAGCCACTTTTCCCGACAATATACCACTCTGAATAGAGGGACCAAACTCACAGGTACTTAGTGGCAGTTGCACATATTGTCAATTCATGGATGCTAGGCAGACTATTTACAGTTTAGATAAGACCACACAGTATGGGATCAGACAATACTTTAACTGTAAATCACAAAATATGATTTATGCCTTAATCTGTCCTTGTGATAGAATCTATATAGAGAAAATGAGACAGCATTTAAAACAGAGTGGCAAGCCATTTATCTAATATCCGCACGGCCTCCCGTGACAACTCTGGGGAGACCACCCTGACTAGTGTGGCTCTTCATTTTGTAGAACAACATGCAGGAAAAACTGACGGTCTTAGATGTGTGGGCCTTAAAAAAGTGAACCTGAGTATCAGAGGTGGTGACTTAGATAATGCACTATTACACATGGAAACCAGACTTATTTTCTCGGCTTCTCAATAAACTTTCTTCTGTGGGGACTCATAGATTTGGGCTGCAGTTATCTATGGAGATGTCCTTGGGGAGCCCAGCTGCCGGCTGTCTCCCCCAGGTGATATGAGATCCCCTTTACAACAGGTCTCAAGGGCTGCGCCGGCATCCATATGGATTATTGAAACTATGAATCTGTGTTTGATACTTGTTTTTCAAGATGTTACTTTGTATATTATGTATATATTGAACTGCTCTTATGACATATTGCTAATTGATTCTTATCAGTGACGAGGTGGGTGTGATTGATTATTTGGGTCCTGATTGTTGTTCATTATCACGTGAGCTTGGTCGTAGAAGCGGCTGATTGGTTCACAGATATTTAAATACCTGTGACCCATTGATGCATATTAGCGCCATAGAAAAAGCTCCACGAACGAAACACATTTGGGGTGCGCTCCCCTCCCTCTCCTGTCCCTCCATTTGGACTTCGTCCAGGGATCTCAATTGTGTGTACTTGTTGCATTATCAGCCCAGATACTCAGGCACTTTTCCTGACTTGTCCGTGCACGGACCTCAGCTGACAGACTGACGATAAGTATAGCTATCTTAAGGGAACACAATGTGGGTTATATTGTTGAGAGGGTGGGCCATTTAATATGCTGCTTATTACAATTGTGACTATTTGCACACTTATTTGTGAATTACTATATTGAGTGATACTTAATTATACTGTCGCTTTTTATATATTCTCTATAATCACTTAGCCTAATAGCAGCCATTTTGTTCTTTGACTCCATTTTGTCTTATATTATTGTCGTGTTATTGCAGATGTTTTGTTTTCAAATGTTCTGAGTTCAAGGTCTTTTGCCTCCTACATTGTGTGTCAGCCTGACTCTATCTTCACATTCCAAGGTTTTAGTACGTCATCTGTAGGCACTGTGTCTGGCCACGCCCCCTTTTTCTCTTTGTGAAAATCCAATGTAACATGTGAATAAACCGAGAAACTGGGTTCTACTGCACCAAACGTGTTGTGTAATCCTTTCTCCCGGCGCTGTAAAAGGTCTCTTAGTGGGTCTAAGCAGGCATCAGTGTCCAGGTGGGACTAGTATAGGATATTTATTCTAATATTCTAACAATAATTATACTGTCGCTTTTTCACTATTTTAAGATTAATATAATAAAAGATGCTTATAAACTTTAGACTTTTATACTCTAGACTTTTTTCTTATTGTTTATGAATTTAAATACACTAGAGTTAGTTGTTTCGGACCAGGCTATTATTTGTTTATTGAAAGGCCTCCCTATTTGGACAGGATTATCCATACTGCAGGGACAAATTCCCGTGTCCTGCACTGAGGGCTGAAATCCCATCTAAATACCGTCCCTAGAAGCCCAGTTTCCGTTACACCCACACCCCACCCAGTTATGCTCCTAACTCTGCCCCAACCAATGCTCCACCCCCTGACTGTGCCAAAAATATCTGTAAGGGGGAAGATTTCTTGTGTGTTGGTTGGTAGAGAGGGATCATGGACTGGTGGTGCTAAGGGGTGCAGGTGGTGCCAGGGGGGATGTGCTGGTGGTGCCAGGGGGTATGCTGGTAGTGCCAGGGGATTTGCTGGTGGTGCCAGGGAGGGGGGTAGTGGTGGTGCCATGGAGATGTGCTGGTGGTGCCACGAGGTGTGCTTGCAGTGCCAGGGGGTTTGCTGATGGTGCCAGGGGGTGTGTTGGTGGCGTGGTGGGGATGTGCTGGTGGTGCCGGGAGGTTGTGCTGGTAGTGTTGGGGGGATTTGCTAGTGGTCCCAGGGGTGTGTACTAATGGTGCCAGGGGTGTGTGATGGGGGTGCTGGTGGTGCCAAGGGGGTGTGCTGGTGGTGCCAGGGGGGATGTTCTGGTGGTGCCAGGGCAGGATCTGCTGGTGGTGCTAGGGGAGGAATATATGCTATGACAACTGTAGCTGTGCCATGGGGGGTTGGGGGGTGGGGGGATTTGTGTGTTGGTGGTGCCAAGGGGGGTTTCCTGTGCCAAAACTTTGTCTGTAACTGTGCCAAGGGGGGTGGGTTGGTGAGAATAAAGTGCAATAAAAAGGCAAAAAAATTTTTTGTGTCATGAGGGGTTGTGCTGTGCTGGTGGTGCCAATGAGGGGGTGGATGTCAAGGAATGGTTTGCTAATGTACATAAATAAATGGAACGGTAGGGGGGTGGCAAAATTCTGACTTGTGCCTTGGGCCCCATTTGGTCTTAATCTGGTGGTAAGACACAGCTCCTTTACCTCCCGTTCTTCAATAAAACTGAATGGCAGAAAATTATTTTAGCAGGGGAGATACCCTTTTAACGCCAACAGATATCGGATGTTAAAGATTCGAAATAGGTAAACCTCATTCGCTATACACTGAGAGCTGCTATCTGCTCAGTGCATTGCCTAGAGGAGGTAATAATATAGAGCGATACCGGCTCTCCGAGCATAGCCCTATAAGTGTTTTATCACTAGATGGCAGTGTTCTGTAAAACAGCTGAAACAGCAAAGTGTTATGTAGTAACCTGATATTGTGTGTTCTTATAACAAATATAGTTGTTTGAAACGGTTGTGAAACCAACAGATATAATGGTGTTATGCTTGTGAAGGTTCTCATTCATCCAGGTCATGGTATATCTGTTGTATTCAATTAGATCAACTGGACTCTTAGCCACTATCCAACACCCTTAACACCTGGCGGTGATATGCTAATTGGGATTTTCCAGGGTACATAATTGCCACAGATTCTTGTACAAGTCATTCTGAATTGAGAAAGCCAGTCGGATGACTAGCGAAACGTCTTCAAGAACTACATTTCAAGTCCAGTTGATCTAATTGAATACAACAGATATAATGGTGTTATGTGCAATTGCTACGGAGCAGTTGGAAAGATTGCGATGACTGAACAGAAATTGTTTCCCATGTGTCTACTAATTATTAACATAAACAGAGATTTGTCTAATGATGCACACAATAACTCATATCCATTTATTTCTATTTTTTTTATTATTAGAGAATAATTTGGACAGTTATCCTAAAACAAATGTCCTTTCTGCACACAATGACTTTTGTAGCATTAGCTCAGGGATGTCAAACTTGCAGCCCTCCAAATGGAAGTTTTTTGAATTGCCATTTTAAAAAAATGTCCATTTTTTAATCTTCGGTTTTTGGGGTTTTTAATGAAAAAAATGTAGAAAAAATTATGAGATCCACAGATTTTCGAAAACCAGAAATTACAAATTGAAACCAGGTTCGTTTCAAAACTGTGATTCTTCGCTGTTCTGCCTCCCTGCATTAGAATTACACCGCAGATCTTGAAAAGTAGAATTGCTATAGATGTGGGGAATAGTTGCACGCTAATAAATCGTGTGCACTGCACTTCATGTGTATTCTAATCTACTGTAAATATTATTAATGCATTTACAATAAGCAGAAATACACAGCAAAAACCTTTGCAAAGATTTCCTAATGTCTGGATTTCTTAAGCTTTATAAAAGCAAACAAGTAAATAGATAATAGTTCCTTGCTTAAAAGCACACCAGCTGAAAAAATAAAAATCAATGCTCTTCTAAGAAAAACTTGCTAATTCCACTGTGAACTTATTAAACGCTGATGTCTGCAAATTGCACAAACCTACTTTGACATCTAGTGGTCAATTGGAAGAATTGCAGCATACTATAGAAATGCCTAATAAAGCGCTACTATAGTCATTTTACTATTATTCATTCATTTACAAGGAAGATTTTTATATCAACATTATTTTGCTGGCCAGGTGACACAGAAATTAAATTGTAGTCATTACATCGCAAAGGCAGTTTCCAACAAGAATAGTTTCACATACTGATGTCATAAAAATGTGAATTTTTCTCTTTTGGAAAATCGATTCCATTTTTTTATGACTTCTCATTTAATTCCTCGTAAAAGATACATGGAGGTTGTTCTTTTTGTCATATAAATAAATACAAAATAATAATCTTACATGTGCAAAAAAACCCCTAAAAGATGGCAGATTAATCAATTTACATCACTTTCTTTTATGATTGGTAGGTGTTTTATCTGTTTTGTTACCAACTGACGGACTTTGCATTATCGAATCCAGCTTCTGTAGCAAATGGAATCACTCTAGTATAGTATGTTTGATATTTATTATTAAAAAAATCACAGAATGCTGACAAAATCTATTCTGTCCCAATATAATGAAATTCATCATCCCCAAACTAACACATTAATTATTTATCATAGGATTCCCTGTAAGAGTTTGTGGGCAATGCACCACTACCTGGAAACCAAAATCCCATTAGTCCTGGTACCCATTTCAACCCGATACAAAAATACATTAGTAAAGCTATGTAATGCTATGATCGATCTTTAGACAGTAGTGTTTTAAAGGGAAAGTTCAGTCGAAAATATACATTTTTTTAAAATTCTTAATTTATATTATATATTCCTAGTTATTCTACATATTCTCCTCCATTTTGAAAAATCAGTTGAATTTATACCCTTTGCTATTCCCTGCTGTTGACATTAGTGAATTGACATTTCAGGTTCTAACGGTCCTTCTTCTTCCCAGAATGCACCACTTCCTTGGAATGTTCCTAACAGTTATTTCTACTGATTGGCTGTTGGATGGGTCAAAGATGCTCAGATCTCTACTGAGCAACTGAATCAACCCAGGCGCTGGGTCAAGGGCAAAACCATAACGGTCTCTATTAGGGGTCCTGCAAACAGGAAGTCAGTATTTCTATTGCATTTATTTATATACAGACAAAAACCTGAATGGACAGGTTAAGGTCATTAGGATGGAAAAATACTGCTCTTTTTTCTTAAAAGCATATGTATTTGCACTAAAGTTCCCCTTTAATAGTCACCGCTCCAGTTTTGCTACCTCAGACACAAACAAAAAACGTGGTCAGTAAAGACCGTGGTTTCCATTAATTCTCAAAACAACATGGTTGCACTACAATACAAGATGTTGGTTCCGTGCACTCTCCTGCTTGAGCCTCAAACAGTAATGCCTGTAAGTTCTGTGCACTCTCCTGCTTGAGCCTCAAACAGTAATGCCTGTGAGTTCCGTGCACTCTGCTGCTTGAGCCTCAATTTAACAGTAATGCCTGTGAGTTCCGTGCACTCTGCCGCTTGAGCCTCAATTTAAAAGTAATGCCTGTGAGTTCCGTGCACTCTGCTGTTTGAGCCTCAAGTACGCCACTCAGTTCCACCTTTTGAATGTTTGAAACTCCAGGAAAGCTGCTAAACTCTTGATGTTATGTGTCAGGGAACTAAACATGTACAGAATTCACTAGCAACCCCAAAGCTTTCTGAAGTTTATTACAGTTCAGTTCCATTACACTGAGCTGTTTTGTAAAGGAAATGATTGCATTTAGAGGAGCCGTACGCTCTGTGGATTCACCAAAGTAACAAATCCTCTGCATACTCTCTAACCCGTAGCAATTTAATGGATTCACCATTGTAACGAGGACCAAAATTCAAAATTAAAAAGATTTAGCAATAGCATTGGCAAAAAGAAACATCCCCCTTCCAGCCAGGGACCCCAAGCTTGCAGCATCTAACACCCCCAGCCAGGGACCCCAAGCTTGCAGCATCTAACACCCTCCAGCCAGGGACCCCAAGCTTGCAGTATCTAACACCCCCAGACTGAATGGGCTGGTTAAGGTCATTAGGATGGAAAAATACTGCTCTTTTTTCTTAAAAGCATATGTATTTGCACTGAAGTTCCCCTTTAATAGTCACCGCTCCAGTTTTGCTACCTCAGACATAAACAAACAACGTGGTCAGCAAAGACCGTGGTTTCCAATAATTCTCAAAACAACATGGTAGCACTATAAAACAAGATATTGGTAATTTAACTAAAGGATAAGTGCACTGTAAAATCAAGTTATGTTCATTTGGAATCTGCAGGTTTAAAAATACCATTTTCTTCCCCCTATGCCCCTCCAGAGCCTAGCTTTGTGCCTTGGAATTTGCTGACATCTTGTTACTGGTTTGCTGAATGTTAAGCTCCGCCCCTCTGAGATTTCCTCTGCTTTCTCCTGCTTGAGCCTCAAACAGTAATGCCTATGAGTTCTGTGCACTCTCCTGCTTGAGCCTCAAAGTGTAATGCCTATGAGTTCCGTGCGCTCTCCTGTTTGAGCCTCAAACAGTAATGCCTGTGAGTTCCATGCACTCTCTTGCTTGAGCCTCAAACAGTAATGCCTGTGAGTTCCGTGCACTCTCCTGCTTGAGCCTCACCCGTAATGGGGGTGGGGGGGGGGGCCGTGTTAGTTTCCGTGCACGTCTGTCTGGGCTGCTTGAGGGTGCCTCAACAGTAAGTGGGGGCCTGGGTGAGTTCGTGCAGCGGGGTCTCCTGCTTGAGCCTCAAACTGTAATGCCTGTAAGTTCTTGCAGCATCTAACACCCTCCAGCCAGGGACCCCAAGCTTGCATTATCTAACACCCCCAGCCAGGGACCCCAAGCTTGCAGCATCTAACACCCTCCAGCCAACACCCCCAGCCAGGGACCCCAAGCTTGCAGCATCTAACACCACCAGCCAGGGACCCCAAGCTTGCAGCATCTAACAACCCCAGCCAAGCTTGTAGCATCTAACACCCCCAGCCAGGGACCCCAAGCTTGCAGCATCTAACACCCAGCGGGACCCAGGGACCCCAAGCTTGCAGCATCTAACACCTCCAGCGAGGGACCCCAAGCATGCAGCATCTAACACCCCCAGCCAGGGACCCCAAGCTTTCAGCATCTAACACCCCCAGCCAGGGACCCCAAGCTTGCAGCATCTAACACCCCCAGCCAGGGACCCCAAGCTTGCAGCATCTAACACCCCCAGCCAGGGACCCCAAGCTTGCAGCATCTAACACCCCCAGCCAGGGACTCTCACTCTCACCCAGGGAACAGTGTTATTAAGCAGCAGCAGCAGCTCCTAATGTTGCTATGAATACTTCTGAGAAAGTTTTATCTAATGTTTCCTTAAGCTGGGTACACGCTGTAAAGATTTTTGGAAAATGACAGACAGTATCTGTGTCATTTTTCAAAGATCGGGCTACACACAGTCCCGAGCGATCATGCACAGCATATACACAGCATATGGAGAACACTTGGGACTATAGGGGAGTCTGCCGTGGCCGAGGGAAATTTTCCCTCTTTTCCGAACAAGCGCTCGGCCGGCCTGAATGTTCGGTGGCCACCCCCTCGTTCTGGAAAGCAAAGTACACACAGTACCGATAAAGCCCCGATACCATCAGATCGGTACTGTGGGTACCTAGCTTAAGCTACACCGCATAAACTAATCATGATAATACATCTTACTATCCTATATATATAACATATAAACATGCAAATTGTATCATAGAAGTCAATGAAGCGCAGTCCTTTATGTGGAATCGTGTTCCCTTTTTGAGTGTTCAGTATAAAATCTGGGCCTCTGCAGAACGTCACAGCAACGTAACGTCAGTCGAGTGCATGGCGACGTAACTGCATGCACACATGTGTGTCGATCTATTGAGACAAGATGAGCCATTTAGTGTACGGCGCCCCGTAAATGTACGGCGTAAATGTACGACCAAGGCCGTACATTACCGATAAAGCGTGGTATCTCTAAATTCCGAAACCGCACTTTATAAATATGGCCCATTGTGCTTTAAAGCTGTGTAGTAGGTCCTCAAGCTCCATTGATGATGCTTTCCAATAACATTGCCATATTATCATTTAAAAAAGGGCCACTTAGTTGTATTTGCAACCCAGGCCAAAAGCTCCATTCCTCCCCTGTTTACAAGGCAGTTCAGATTGTTTGGCAAGCAAACCTGTTGGCAGATACACCCAATCAGCCACCTGGGCTGATATTTTGGTTGACTGAAACGAAATATTGCCATTAGTAAGTGACATGTCCAATTTTAGCCATATTGTACTATAAACCGAGGATGCCTCGTGCAGTAAGCAAATGGTGTCCTGTGTAGCTTTAACTAACGGCAAAAAAATGGCACTTCTGGTAATAAATATTCACTTTGCATTTGAATAGCCATAGATGCATAATATTGTTTCTTTAATAACATGAAAAAAAGAAGATACATCTGAAGATCCAATATCTTTGGTAAATAAATGCAACCCTGCTATCCACAATCTTGGGCCTATCCTTTTGGGAATAGTTTCTACTGCAGATAATAAATCCTGTAACATCAAAGTGTGCATTACCCTAGGCAAAAGCACTTTGTTTGGACTCCAGTTGTTCATTATTTTTAGCTGTGAACTGAGCAGTGTTATTGATGACTCTTTTTTTTACAGAACAAGAATATTATTAAGAGACCACGCTATGCATTTTGCTGGTTGAGTAAATGGATTATGAAGTAGAAATGTCTCTCGTCCCTTTTATCTTCAACCATTGTTGATCCTCATCATTGCAAGGCACCCTGTCTGTCTGTTATAATCAGAGAATCTTGTTAATCAGGAATATCCTGTGTGAAGAGACAGATCTACCTGGGGTGTTAAAGATATAGAATCATACACTATACATGCCTAAGCTAAATGCATGTGTTCCAGAAACACATAATAAGGTAAATATCACTCACTAAGATTAGAGATGGCCGAACTTCATAAAGTGCGGTCCGTTTTTGAACTTTAGAACTTCAGTAAAAGTTTGAAAGTTCGAATTCGGACCCATTAAAGTCAAAGGGGTAGTGGCTGTAGCACCTGGGAAATGGTCTGGGGAACATGTCACTATCACCAAAACTTGTTATAACACTTCTTCGGGTTACAGCAAATTCGAGGGTTACCGACCGATACTTTCGAGGGTTGACGAAAGCGATCCATACATTCCAGGATTACCGAAAATGAACGATACTTTCGAGGGTTACTGAAAATCGAAGGCTACATTTGAGGGTTAGCGAACGATAGATTCTAGGGTTAGTGAAAATGATCCGTACATTCAAGGGTTATCGAAAACGAACAATACTTTCAAGGGTTAGCAAATTATACATTCTAGGGTTAGCGAACGCCCCGTTAATTCGATAATTATCGCGAGTCCAGAAAAACAAACTAGTTCGAACTCAAACTAGTTTGAATAGTTCAAGTTCATCCGAACTCGTAAAGTTCGGCTCAAACTCGGGTTCAAGTATTGTGTCCATCTCTAATTGGGATAAATTAACACATGAATTCGGGGTTGTATTTATCATCAGGTGTATCGGGACATTGAATTGTATTTTTAATTAAAGGCTTGCATTACCAAGGAGCATCCATTAATGATGTCACATGACTGTAGCAATAGTTGGTGTCACCCACGGCTGAATCTGACCTGCAATCCCCAGATATGATTGCAGCAAACTTCACTTAAATAACCCCATAGAAAATGATTAGGCAGTGCAGCAATGGCCATATTGGTCATGTGATTTAAAAATGCAACTGCTTCTATCTGAAATTCCATTTAACCAGTATCATGAATATCTGTACAAAAGATATAGGAAATTATAAATCATGCATTAGGATTTATTATCTCAGGAGAGGTAGGCACTAGTCATTACTAGCCCCACTGATTAAACTTTACTTAAATAAGAAGTTTAGTAGTAGTAGATTATTGCCTTATGCTGGGTACACACAGGTAGATGTGATTGTGCACAATTGGACTTGCCAAAAGATTGGAAACCAATGATGTTCCAGTCTGGCCAACCAGTTGGACGCATCTTATGGTAAGTCGGGGTGAAACATCATTGGTCACAGTGAACATAGCTGCTTTTGATCATTCGGCGAGACCAATTGTGCAGTCCATGAAAGGGCAGAAAACCGATTCCCTGACAGTGACCTCACCGCAGATTTTTTGGCCTGGCTGACTTATACACAGGAGAATCGGTCATTTGGGCTGAAAAATCTGCTGGTGTGTACCCATCCTCACCCATTCTTTTATGCATTCAATTTGTGTACACAAAATGAATGGGCCAGATGGGATTATCTCACGATAAAAAAACGCTGTTTGCAGTCATTAGACATTGGATATATATCTAAAATCTATCTAATGTCTGCCTAGTGTATGGCCATATTTGTTCATAATCATGCTATTTTGCCCAGAAAGGTGCCAACCTTGCACACTTTAACGTCAAAATTATAATTTCTAGAACTTATAGGTCTAATCTCACCCTGCTGGGTGCTGGTTCACTCATTAGAGTAGGGTATACCAAGTAACTTGTATATTCCAATAACACTTGATGTGGTAAAGAATATCTGGCCAATAATTGCTTTAAATTTAATTTATAGAGAGATTTGATCTGACCTGAAACACATTTTTTGTTGTTTTCCACAATTAAGTGGTTTTGATGGAGTACCGGTACTTATATACTATGGAGTTGGGGAAAACACCATATGGTGCCCTGGGGGAAGGGATGTAGACATTTAGTTCAGACTATTACACTTCATACAATAAGTTGAAAATGAGGTGATGGAAACGTTTTAGATTCTGTGCAGCAATACTTTCCCAACCCATAGTGCTGTGCTACAATGGAAACTCTTTTATGTCAGTTCATCCTTCCTTTTTGCAAAATTATTCCTGTTTTTTTTATAAATGAGAATCATAAATGATGTTCCCATGGAAACAGTAAAATTAGCATTTCATTTCTTCATACATTAAGTAAATTTTTTCTTTCCGAACTAACAAACATTGCTTCACATGCAAGGCACAATGGCATTAAACAGGAAGATCTAAAGAGCACACACATACTACAGCAGTTATTGTGCTTTTCTTCACTCACATTCACTCACTAAGCCTACGTTAACCTGATACTACATTGGGACTGTGGTCTCAAATTCTTCCAAACTAGTAGGAATTATATAAAAATCCTTCCATCTTCACAATAAAACCTAAATCACATCTCTAAATAAAATTTGTGAGAAGTTATTGCTGGAAAGGTCTAGCATGTAACTTCTGGTTGAACTCTTCCTGTTTGAGTCATCTGACCAGCTTGTAGTCATGTGACCAGCCTGTCTGCATTAATAGGTCCCCCTTCTCAACTGTCAATTTTTTCCTCAGGTACTTCCTGATTTCCCTAGCAATGAGTCTTAAAGGAGAACTAATCCCAATTTTTTATACTCCAGAATCTGAAAACAACCCCTCTACAAACACCAATAAACTATAAAATGGTACTTTAGTAAACTGTTAAAGTAAATTAAAGCCTATTAAGAACTGGATGAAGTATCTGTGTGTTTTGCAGTGTGACCCACATCCTGACCTCAGTCACATGCTTCCTTGCTTTATCTGTCCTGTAAAAGGCTAGATATTATATGGCTGTGCCCACTGTAACAAGTTTGTGCCATAGCTAAGGACTGAGCATGTGCAGAACATAATGTTCATTGACCAAACTGTGTGATACTAGAGCTGAGAGTAAAGCACAAACCATATTATTTAGGTAAATTTCCAGCGCCCGTATCAAAATGAGAGGTAAGCACAGATTACTGGTTTTATTATCAAGGTGTTTTTGCCTTCTGGTTCAGTGTTGTTATGTGGCTTTAACTAAGCATGCTTCTCCCCCGGGGGGAAAAGGGCCGGCAGAGGTCAGGTGATGTCACTCAACCTACTGGAAGCAGGAAGTTTGAACATTCACTCCAATGTAATTTCTCACAGGCTCCAGTCAGAGATGTGATTGTTGGCTCAGTGTAAAGGAAATACTGCAGGCTTTCATTTAACCCTAACTTGCTTTGAGACCACAGTTGCCCTTTAAATATACTTATGGAAGTTGATTTTCCGGGCATAAAGCCCGTCTGATCTGGGTTTATCATGGATAATATAGTGGATAATGCACCTCCAACTGTAAATTATAAGGATATTAGAAGTGACAGAGGAGTTCCCTGACCATATAAAAGCACAAGGCCGCAGGCTGAGTAACTTTTATACATGGAACTCCAAGGTGACTTCTAATACCCCTTTAATTTACAGTTTGGGGTGCATTGTTTATTATAACCTACCCCTTTGTGACTTCTCCCCCTGGAACTGTAAGATTATAAGGCTATAATATTACAGTTCCTCCCATAGAAATCTACTATAGGGGTAGGTTATATAACAGTTTGGAGTCTATTTGCCAAAATTTTGGCTAAAATCTTATAGTCTGTATTACTTAGGGAGATGGGACGATAGTAACTATGTTCGGTCTGGTATTTGTTCGCCCCACCATCCGGGCGGATCTCCGATTATCGCCCGAAACGAACGTTCGTACACAACAAGCGTTGCAGGTCGGAACCCGCGATTGCACAACACCCCCTACCCCCTTTACAACCCCAAGCAAATTTGGCAAAATCAAAATTAGATTTAATTAATTCTAATAATTAATTTGAAGTTCTACATACAGTGTGCTGCCATGTCTGTCTGAACTCTGAATGTGGACTGTGCTATGGCATTGCCATCTGGCGGCTCAGGCTCTGCATTCTATCTCTACCCCCGAGTCCTGAATAAAAAAGGAGGAGGAGAGAGAGAAAAGAGGAGGGCTTCCATTAAAAGTTGCAGGTGAGGTCCATCCCATCGATGCACACCATGCCGGATGGCCCTATAGATTGACGGCGCGGGCATGCGTCGTGGCATCACAGCATGGGCATACGTCGTGATGCCACTCACATCATACTGGTAGTTGGGGCCTGATCTCTTCTTACACGTTCGGATGGCAGTTCAGCTACAAAAAAAAACGTAAACACATAGCAGGCCCCTCTCAGTAGCATGTGGTCTCCTCTCCAGGCCCCAGAAGCCTCTCGGCCCGATACAGAAGTATCACCTGTACCCCCCTGATGGCGGCCCTGCAATAACATCTTAAATTGAAAGAGCTTCCATTGCCCTAACGTGATTAAGGCCATTCCTAAGGGCCAATTTGTTAGGGCTAAAAGGATTGCTTCAGATCACATTGAATTGTGGCAGCAGTGACACTGCAGTAGAAGTTTATAACTAGAGGATATGACTTGAAAAACATTAAATTGATACTAGAGGAGGTCGCCCAGACACCGAGGGATAAACTGCTTACTTACAAAAATGTGGACAAAAGTGCATTCTACCCGCATTCCTTTTGTGTCACAATTTCACAAAGTAAGCAGATTGAGCAAATTGTTCACAAATTCTGGCCCATTCTGTCAGAAGATCTGCTGTTTAGTTATACCCAAGGTCGTTCTATACATGATATTTTAGGTCCCTCTGACACAACAATTTATAAGAACTGTGACTGGGAAAAAGGTGGGGACTTTTCCTTGCCTCAATTGTGTAGGTTGTTCATCCATTATTAAAGGGGATACTGTTTGTCACCCTAGTAAGGGACACAAAGTGAAACTTCACGATTTTTCCACTTGTGATACCACCCATGTGATCTTTATGTTAAAAGCGTCCTGTTGCAAGGCTTACGTGGGTAAGACTACTTGCAAGATTAATGGGGAAGCTCAGTGCAAGTACATATGCTTTTCAGGAAAAAAAGCAGTATTTTTTCATCCCAATGACCTTAATCTGCCCATTCAGCATTGTGCCTGTGTATAAATAAATACAACCGAAATACTGACCCCAAATAGAGACCTTTATGGTCTTGCCCTTGACCCAGCGCCTGGGTTGATTCAGTTGCTCAGTAGAGATCTGAGCATGTTTGACCATCCAACAGCCAGTCAGTAGAAATTCCAAGGATGTGGTGCATCCTGGGAAGAAGAAGAACCGTTAGAACCTGAAATGGCAGCTCACTAATGTCAACAGCAGGGAACAGCAAAGGGTATGAACTAAACTGATTTTTTCAAAATGGGAGAGATATGTAGAATAACTAAGTATGCATACACAAACTAACAATTTAACAAATATTGACAATTTCCACTGAACTGTTCCTTTAAACAGAGAATTAAAAAACACAAAGGTTACATACGTAATTTTAAAGCTGATACCTATTCAGACACATCTGTGTCTCGTCACTTTGCTGAAATGGGTCACATGCATAGTCAGCTAAAGTGGCTTGTACTTCAAGTGGTTAGATCACATCTTAGAAGCAGGGATATTTCTAAAATGCATTTATAGAAGAGTCTTTATGGATCAAAAAATTAATACGTTAAAACCTATGGGCCTGAATGAATGTATAAATATCACTTGTTTTAATAAGACTCGTTATATACTTGCCTTATACTCTTCCCTCTTTGTTAAATATTGAAATCACCCCCATGTAGAATGTACTCCAAAGGGTAAGCTATGTGTTTCTACAGCTTCATTAGCTGAGTTGTCCTATTATGTATTACTATGCGAGTTTTACCTATTGTACATTATTTACATATATTTATAAACATATGTGACTTTATAGTTATCTAAGTTCTTTATACATGTGTGACTATATACTGCCTATTTATATTGCAACTTTGTACTATTCTGCCTTCGCCACTTAACTGAATTTCTATTTATCTGCATTGCACTTTATAGTTATTGTTGTTAAGATATTGATTGCTTCGCTGTTTCTACTTGTTAGCCTAAGATGTTTTTGTTATTACTTGCACTTTATACTCACGCACTTTATACTTTCATGTTTTTTCATAGGGCTTTTTAACTGGGCAGTTTGAGAGCTTGTCTTGATGTTTTTTAATTTTTTTCCTGTTAGCCTCCACAGTCTCAGGAAGAATTGCAGTTTCTGGACTTTTTTGGTAGATGTGGACTCCTACCCTGAACTCATCTCTTTTGGAACAGAGGGAAGGGTTTGGGCTACACTACCTGTTTGTACATATAATTGTGTGGTCACTGTGGGTGGTTTCACATTGACAAAGAGTAATATACCTGAACATAGTGTAAGCGCATAAAGTCTCACTTGCATTCAATCCTGAGGACTCTAAGTTCTTCATTTTGAACGTGTTTATTTAGGAAAATAAGTTAACTTAAACATCTCTGTTTCTGTAAACCCTAAAGCCAGCCTGAACGAAATATAACGACCGCTCTTTAATTAAAGACGTGAATTCAACATCTTTATTAGCAATAGGACGTCAGACAACATATGTTACACCAAAACAGGGGATTTAAGTAACACAATCACTTATTGCGCTGATCGAACAGTCATCCCAGCTCAGTCAGACGTCGCGCAACAAAAATGTAACATAGCCAACCCCTTGCCTTAAAGGCGCACGAACCAACGGCTAGAGTACTCGTCTATTTTGTACGTTCGCACACACGAGACGTTTACAAATATCCAGGCCGCTCTAAATACGCGCGCCCGGAATCGAGCATAGCCACCGGCGTAGATGGGCAGGCCGGGTGGGTCGCAACCCGCCCCCCGCCCCGGAGGCACGCCCACCTGCCGTGGATGGTTGCATTTGCCGCGGAGAGCATTCGCCGCCGCCCCCTTCCCAGCAGCCCCTCCCAACCCCTTCCCCGCTAGCAGCAATCTCGGAACAGGAGGCTAGGAGGGGGTCCCAGTTCGAGTTGCGGGACTCCTTAAGCCACAAAGGGCTCTTGTCAGAGCCGCAAGGGCACTTGTAAGTGCGCAAAGGCCCTGATAGGGCCGGGGAGGTGGTGTCCCGGTTCGAGCTACGGTACTCCTTAAGCCCCAAAAGGCCCTTCTCAGGGCCCCCGCTGGAGGGTGCCCTGCACCCCTCCAGTGGGCCCTTCCCCCCCCGCCAAGGCCAGCGTATACCCCCGCCGCTTCTGGCATCCCCTCCAACGGATCGCCGGGAAGGATGGAAGTTTTTAAGTTCCTCGCGGCGATAGGACTTAGCGATCCAGTATCGCGCGAGGGACTTAGAAATAACGCCACACATCGCGGCGTATTGATCGCCGTTATAATACGGCGATCGCGCTATTAACGTGGGGTGATGTGCGTCGGGCTATTTTTTTGCGTTATTTTAGTTTTTTTATAAATATGCCCCACAGTATTGAAAAAGTCGGATCCTGCTTAAGGCAGTGGCCATATCACATGTTAGTAAAATAACATGTAGGTATTGCAAAATAGAGATACTGCACCTTTAGAAATACTGGCCATAATGTAAATGTACCAAGCCTTGTTTCGGATTATGTGTTATTTTGGAGGTTTTACCAAGTCCCATTGGTATAACATGACTGAAAACCAAGTACTACAACAGGAGAACATTTGAAAGCACAGAAGAACAAATTCATAGATAGATATTAGTGACTTGGATGCACACATCAACTAGTTAATCAAGGAGAACAAGTATATGAAGTAGGATGGCGACCATTTGACAGGGAAAATGGACTAAGATACTTAACATTAATGGAGGGAAAATGGAGGAAGTAAATTTATGCGGTAGCCATGTCTCTTAAATGGCATGTGGTTAGGGTACATTAAAGCAGTTTGAAATGCTAATTCCATATCTCACTAAAAGGCACTTTAAGGAAATTATAGGAAGGGAGCTCTGGATAGCTTTGTATTGCCATTACTTCTGCCAACATAAGCACGTCCTTTCTGAAACAAATGGAATCAGTAATGTCGTAAGGACAACAAATAATTGTGTCAGAATGTAGATGTGTCATAAGCTGCCTGGTAGAATTTATTTCCTCATCAGGAAGATACAATCAATGTCCTCATCAGGAAGACACAACCAATGTCCTCATCAGGAAGACACAATCAATGTCCTCATCAGGAAGACACAATCAATGTCCTCATCAGGAAGACACAACCAATGTCCTCATCAGGAAGACACAATCAATGTCCTCATCAGGAAGACACAACCAATGTCCTCATCAGGAAGACACAATCAATGTCCTCATCAGGAAGACACAACACCAATGTCCTCATCAGGAAGACACAACAATGTCTCATCAGGAAGAACAACCCATGTCTCATCAGGAAGACACAACCAATGTCCTATCGGAAACACAAACCGTCCCTATCAGGAAGACACCAACCAATGTCCTCATCAGGAAGACACAACCAATGTCCTCATCAGGAAGACACAATCAATGTCCTCATCAGGAAGACAACCAATGTCCTCATCAGGAGACACAACCAATGTCCTCATCAGGAAGACACAATCAATGTCTTCATCAGGAAGACACAATCAGTTATAAAGTGTTCAAGTGAGACTTGTAAACAGAGCAAGACCCTGGCCCTCTCTTCTTTACCTTTACTTTACCATGTCTAAAGGAATTTTTAGATAATACTAATAGATGCTGCCCTTAGCGTAGTTCATATAGTGCAGCCAGAACAAGTGATTCTCTATGATGGTTGCATAGTATTTTATATTAGCACTATCAAAACTATTTCTATTTTTTTTTCTAATCTATTTCTGACATGTGTCCTATCCATTCCTAAATATCACACAGAAAAAATTGTCCATTTGCACTAAAATGCAAACGTATCAGTATCTAGAAAAATCTAATTGATTGTCACAAATCTGACAGCAAATGTAACCACAAACACCTTTTGTTGTACAGAGCACTTTTAAGTTGAATGCTGCATTGCTAGTATGTAATAGGTGAGTAATAGGCGTTCCTGAAAGGGTCAATGTCAGTGTGTCACTGTCTTTTGCAGGCAGTACAGCTATAAACGAGGAAACCGATCTGACAGTTATTTATTGTAATTCTTGCAAGCTGTGTTGGATTTTTTTTAATCAGGTGATTTTTTACATGTGTCATTCTGTTAATGAAAAGATATTTCAGGGCTTTCTTGATATGTCAGAAATGATATTTGGAAGACAGTTGCACTTTTGAGAATAAATAAAATGCAAAAAAAAAGTATGTTTAAAGGGTGTTTATATTCATAGTGTGGGGGCGGAAAACACAAAAGAAGAAGTCACACAGTTATCGGGATATTTCTTTTATTAGTACAGAAGAGAAAGAAATATGTGGATTCAAATGTTGGAGAAATGTTATTTTCTGGATTAAACCCAAAATCCGTCTCTACATCAAAGACGAGACTTTGTGGTTTGCTTGGGCGCAAGATGACTCAGGGAGAAGATCTAATGACCGTGTTTCTCTCAATATCGGAAAGAAGCAGAAAACCCTACTAACTTACATAACTGGATTCAGTAATAATTTAAACGTATACAGGGCACAAGTTAACCCAGTTTAGGCTTCCTGGGAAATACTGGTGAATAGTTAAGCATAAACAGTACTCTTAAAATTTAATGATTGTATTCATAAAACAACAGCATGTCACAATTCACAATCACATTTACCAAATCAACTTTCCTAGACTATACTATAATCTTTTGGGAGCTACACACACCACAATGTTGGGTTGAGTTTGAAGGCATACACCAGCCTGTTAATGAATAAATCCCTTTGGATCCGACAGGATTTGCCTATTATAGTG
Organism: Hymenochirus boettgeri; assembly: GCA_019447015.1. NCBI lineage: Eukaryota > Metazoa > Chordata > Amphibia > Anura > Pipidae > Hymenochirus > Hymenochirus boettgeri. The sequence goes on from CM033469.1 coordinate 348,585,774, forward strand.
TGTGCTTATTGCCAGTTTAGATTACCTTGTAAATCAGTGCTATATATTAACACTGCCCTAACTGTCTATTATGAGTGGTAATAGCTCTGGGTTAACTCTTTTATTTCCACTAGGTGATATGTAATAGAGCTAGCAATCCATTCTAGAGGGGCGGAGCTAAACATTCAACTATACAGATACAACTTTACAGTAGTAAAGATAGGCTCAGGAGGGGCATCGAAGGAAAAAGGGCAAAAGGTTTTTTTAAAGCTAAACTAAAAATTGTTTTACAGCATACTTATCTTTTAAGGGGCATGTCTACCCCCAAAATAAGTTTTAAGATTTGAGTGGGAAACCCCCCTTAAACCCAAAAAGTGTTATACTTACAGACCCCAAATATAATCAGGCAAAAAAATAGAGAAATTTTTCCAGATACATACCGGCGTCTTCAGGCAAAGTCTTGGCTCTTCTGGGTAGATTCACAGTTGCAGCCGTCATGGCTCGAAGTCTTTGCCTGCAGGGATCAGTGGGAATATATCTATTTAAGAGCTAATATGGGGACTGTAAGTATAACAGTTTCAGGGATCAGTGGGAATATCTCTATTTAGGAGCTAATATGGGGACTGTAGTAAACAGTTTCCGGGACAGTGGGAAGAATCTATTTAAGAGCTAAATGGGGACTGTAAGTATAACAGTTTCAGGGATCAGTGGGATATCTCATTTAGGAGCTAATAGGGGACGGTTGTAATACAGTTTCAGGGTCAGTGGGAAATCTCTATTAAGAGCTAATATGGGGACTGTAAGTAACAGTCAGGGATCAGTGGGAATATCTCTATTAGGAGCTAATATGTGGACTGTAAGTATAACAGTTCAGGGATCAGGGGGAATATCTCTATTTAGGAGACTGAGTGGGGATGTAAGTATAACAGTTTCAGGGATCGTGGAGATATCTCTATTTAAGAGCTGATATGGGGCTGTAAGTATAACAGTTAGGGATCAGTGGGAATATCTCTATTTAGAGGTTAATAGTGGGACTGTAAGTATAACAGTTCAGGGATCAGTGGGAATATCTCTATTTAGGAGCTGATATGGGGACGTAAGTATAACAGTTTCAGGGATCATGGGAATATCTCTATTTAGGAGCTGATATGGGGACTCGTTAGTAAACAGTTCAGGATCGGTAGGAATATCTCTATTTTGGGAGCGATATGGGGTTAAGTAACAGTTCAGGGATCGGTGGGAATATATCTAGGAGCTGATATGGGGTCGTAAGTATAACAGTTCAGGGATCGGTGGGAATATCTCTATTTAGGGCTGATATGGGGGTCTGTAAGTATAACAGTTCAGGGATCGGTGGGATATCTCTATTTAGGGACTGATATGGGGTCTGTAAGTATAACAGTTCAGGGATCGGTGGGAATTTCTATTTAGGAGCTGATATGGGCTCTGTAAGTATAACAGTTCAGGGATCGTGGGAATATTCATTAGGAGCTGATATGGGGACTGTAAGTATAAACAGTTCAGGGATCGGGGGGAATATCTCTATTTAGGAGCTGATATGGGGTCTGTAAGTATAACACGTTCAGGATCGGTGGAATCTCTCTATTTAGGAGCTGATATGGGGTTTGTAAAGTATAACAGTTCGGGATCGGTGGGAATAACTCTATTTAGGAGCTGATATGGGGTCTGTAAGTATAACAGTTTCAGGGATCGGTGGGAATCTCTCAATTTAGGAGCTGATATGGGGTCTGTAAGTATAACAGTTTCAGGGATCGGTGGGAATATCCCTATTTAGGAGCTGATATGGGGTCTGTAAGTATAACAGTTTCAGGGATCGGTGGGAATATCTCTATTAGGAGGCTGATATGGGGTCTGTAAGTATAACAGTTCAGGGATCGGGGGGAATATCTCTATTTAGGGGCTGATATGGGGTCGCAGTATAACAGATTCAGGGATCGGTGGGACTATTTATGAGAGCTGATATGGGGTCTGTAAGTATAACAGTTCAGGGATCGGTGGGAATATCTCTATTTAGGAGCTGATATGGGGTCTGTAAGTATAACAGTTCAGGGATCGGTGGGAAATCCTATTTAGGAGATGATATGGGGTCTGTAAGTATAACAGTTCAGGGATCGGTGGAATATCTCTATTTAGGAGATGATATGGGGTCTGTAAGTATAAAGTTCAGGGATCGGTGGGAATCTCTCTATTAGGAGATGATATGGGGTCTGTAAATATAACAGTTCAGGGATCGGTGGGAATCTCTCTATTTAGGAGATGATATGGGGTCTGTAAATATAACAGTTCAGGGGCGGTGGGAAATCTCTATTTAGGAGTGATGTATGGGGTCTGTAAGTATAACAGTTCAGGGATCGGTGGGAATACTCTATTTAGGAGATGATATGGGGTCTGTAAGTATAAAGTTCAGGGATCGGTGGGAATATCTCTATTTAGGAGATGATTGGGGTCTGTAAGTAACAGTTCAGGGATCGGTGGGATGGGAATATCTTATTTAGGAGATGATATGGGGTCTGTAAGTTATAACAGTTCAGGGATCGGTGGGATATCACTCTATTTAGGAGATGATACGGGGGTCTGTAAGTATAACAGTTCAGGGATCGGTGGGAATATCTCTATTTAGGAGATGATATGGGGTCTGTAAGTATAACAGTTCAGGGATCGGTGGGAATATCTCTATTTAGGAGATGATATGGGGTCTGTAAGTATAACAGTTCAGGGATCGGTGGGAATATCTCTATTTAGGAGATGATATGGGTCTGTAGTATAAAAGTTCAGGGATCGTGGGAATATCTCTATTTAAGAGCGATATGGGGGGCTGTAAGTATAAACAGTTCAGGGATCGTGGGAATATCTCTATTTAGAGCTGATATGGGGTCTGTAAGTATAACAGTTCAGGGATCGTGGGAATATCTCTATTTAGGAGATATATGGGGTATGTAAGTATAACAGTTCAGGGATCGGTGGGAATCTCTATTTAGGAGCTGATAGGGGACTGTAAGTATAAACAGTTCAGGGATCAGTGGGAATATCTCTATTTAGGAGCTGATATGGGGTGTAAGTATAACAGTTTCAGGGATCGTGGGAATACTCTATTTAGGAGTGATATGGGGACTGTTAGTATAACAGTTCAGGATCGGTGGGAAATCTCTATTTAGGAGCTGATATGGGGTCGTAAGTAAACAGTTCAGGGATCGGTGGGAATATCTCTAGGATGCTGATATGGGGTCTGTAAAGTATAACAGTTCAGGGATCGGTGGGAATCTTCTATTTAGGAGCTGATATGGGGGGACTGTAAGTTTAACAGTTCAGGGATCGTGGGAATATCTCTATTTAGAGATATGGGGACTGTAAGTATAACAGTTCAGGGATCGGTGGGAATATCTCTATTTAGGAGCTGATATGGGGAAGTAGTATAACAGTTCAGGGATCGGTGGAATATCTTATTTAGGAGCTGAGTATGGGGCTGTTAGTATAAACAGTTCAGGGTATCGGTGGAATATCTCTATTTGGAGCTGATATGGGGTCTGTAAGTATAACAGTTCAGGGATCGGTGGGGAATATCTTAGGAGTGATATGGGGTCTGTGTGTATCAGTTCAGGGATCGGTGGGAATATCTCTATTTAGGAGCTGTATGGGGTCTGTAAGTATAACAGTTCAGGGATCGGTGGGATGAATATCTCTATTTAGGACTGATATGGGGTCTGTAGTATAACAGTTCAGGGATCGGTGGGAATCTCTATTTAGGAGTGATATGGGGTCTGTAAGTATAAACAGTTCAGGGATCGGTGGGAATATCTTTTCTGGGTGATTATGGGGACTGTAAGTATAACAGTTCAGGGATCGGTGGAATATCTCTATTTAGGAGCTGATATGGGGTCTGTAAGTATAACAGTTCAGGGATCGGTGGGAATCTCTCTATTTAGGAGCTGAATATGGGTCTGTAAGTATAACAGTTCAGGGATCGGTGGGAATACTCTATTTAGGAGCTGATATGGGGTCTGTAAGATAAACAGTTCAGCGGATCGGTGGGAATTCTCTATTTAGGAGCTGATATGGGTCTGTAAGTATAACAGTTTAGGGATCGGTGGGAATATCCTATTTAGGAGCTGATATGGGGTCTGTGTAAGTATAACAGTTTCAGGGATCGGTGGGAATATCTCTATTTAGGAGCTGATATGGGGTCTGTAAGTTAACAGTTCAGGGATCGGTGGGATATCTCTATTTAGGAGGGGATGATATGGGGTCTGTAAGTATAACAGTTTTCAGGGATCGGTGGTGGGAATATCTCTATTTAGGAGCTGATATGGGGTCTGTAAGTATAACAGTTTCAGGGATCGGTGGGAATATATTATTAGGAGCTGATATGGGGTCTGTAAGTATAACAGTTCAGGGATCGGTGGAATATCTCTATTTAGGAGATGATATGGGGTCTGTAAGTATAACAGTTCAGGGATCGGTGGGAATATCTCTATTTAGGAGATGATATGGGGTCTGTAAGTATAACAGTTCAGGGATCGGTGGGAATTCTCTATTTAGGAGATGATAGGGGTCTGTAAGTATAACAGTTCAGGGATCGGTGGGAATCTCTCTATTTAGGAGATGATAGGGGTTGTAAATATAACAGTTCAGGGATCGGTGGGAATATCTCTATTTAGGAGATGATATGGGGTCTGTAAGTATAACAGTTCAGGGATCGGTGGGAATCACTCTATTTAGGAGATGATATGGGGTCTGTAAGTATAACAGTTCAGGGATCGGTGGGAATATCTCTATTTAGGAGATGATATGGGGTCTGTAAGTATAACAGTTCAGGGATCGGTGGGAATATCTCTATTTAGGAGATGATATGGGGTCTGTAAGTAACAGTTCGGGATCGGTGGGAATACTCTATTTAGGAGATGATGGGGTCGTAAGTAATACAGTTCAGGGAGACGGTGGGAATATCTCTATTTAGGAGATGATATGGGGTTAAGTATACAAGTTCAGGGATCGGTGGGAATATCTCTATTTAGGAGATGATAGGGGTTGTAAATATCAACGTTCGGGATCGGTGGGAAATCTCTATTTAGGAGATGATATGGGGTCTGTAATATATAACAGTTCAGGGATCGGTGGGAAACTCTATTTAGGAGATGATATGGGGTCTGTAAGATAACAGTTCTGTAGGGAATCGTGTGGGAAATCCTCTATTAGGGATGATATTGGGGGTTGTAAGTATAACAGTTCAGGGATCGGTGGGAATATCTCTATTTAGGAGATTACTGGGGTCTGTAAGTATAACAGTTCAGGGATCGTGGGAATATCTCTATTTGGAGTGATATGGGGCTGTAAGTATAACAGTTCAGGGATCGGTGGGATATCTCTCTATTTAGGAGATGATATGTGGGTCTGTAAGTATAACAGTTCAGGGATCGGTGGGAAATCTCTATTTTAGGAGTGATATGGGGTCTGTAAGTATACAGTTCAGGGATCCGGTGGGAATATCTCTATTTAGAGCTGATATGGGGTCTAAGTATAACAGTTCAGGGATCGGTGGATATCTGATATTAGGGGGTCTTATATGGGGTCGTTTAGTATAACAGTTTCAGGGATCGGTGGGAATATCTCTATTTAGGAGCTGATATGGGGTCTGTAAGATAACAGTTCAGGGATCGGGGGAATATTCTATTTAGGATGATGATATGGGGTCTGGAAGTATAACAGTTCAGGGATCGGTGGGAATCTCTCTATTTAGGAGATGATATGGGGTCTGTAAGTATAACAGTTCAGGGATCTGGTGGGAATACTCATTTTGGAGATGATATGGGGTCTGTAAATATATACAGTTCAGGGATCGGTGGGGAATCTCTTAAGCAAGGTATAGTGATGGGGGGGGAAAATCTGTAATTTGAGAGGCGGTATAAGAGGTCTGTCAGTATAAAGTTTCAGGGATCGGTGGGAATATCTCATTTAGGAGCTGATATGGGGTTGTAAGTATAAGTTCAGGGGATCGGTGGGAAATTCTATTTAGGAGGATGATGGGGTCTGTAAGATAACAGTTCAGGGATCCGGTGGAATTTCTATTTAGGAGATGATATGGGACTGTAGTATAACAGTTCAGGGATCTGGTGGGAATATCTCTATTTAGGAGAGCTGATATGGGGTCTGTAAGTATAACAGTTTCAGGGATCGGTTGGATATCTCTATTTAGGAGTGATATGGGGTCTGTAAGTATAACAGTCAGGGATCATGTGGGAAATATCTCATTTAGGAGCTAATATGGGGACTGTAAGTATAACAGTTCAGGGATCGGTGTTAATATCTCTATTTAGGCTGATATGGGGTCTGTAGTAAAACAGTTCAGGGATGGTCGGTGGAATATCTCTATTTAGGAGCTGATATGGGGTCTGTAATATAACAGTTCAGGGATCGGTGGGAAAATCTCATTTAGGAGATGATATTGGGGTTTGTAATGTAGTAAAGTGTTCAGGGATCAGGGGGTAATATCTCTATTTAGGAGCTGATATGGGGTCTGTAAATATAACAGTTCAGGATCGGTGGTGGCGAATATCTCTATTTAGGAGATGCATATGGGGTCTGTAAAATAACAGTTCAGGGATTTCGGGTGGGAATCCTCTATTTTCGGAGATGATATGGGGACTGTAAGTATAACAGTTCAGGGATCGGTGGGAATATCTCTATTTAGGAGCTGATATGGGGTCTGTAAGTATAACAGTTTCAGGGATCGGTGGGAATATCTCTATTTAGGAGCTGATATGGGGTCTGTAAGTATAACAGTTCAGGGATCAGTGGGAATATCTCTATTTAGGAGCTGATATGGGGTCTTTAAGTATAACAGTTCAGGGATCGGTGGGAATATCTCTATCTAGGAGCTGATATGGCGTATGTAAGTATAACAGTTCAGGGATCGGTGGGAATATCTCTATTTAGGAGATGAGATAGGGGGTCTGTAAGTATAACAGTTCAGGGATCGGTGGGAATCTCTATTTAGGAGATGATATGGGGTCGTAAGTATAAACAGTTCAGGGATCGGTGGGAATTCTCTATTTAGGAGATGATATGGGGGTCTGTAAATAACAGTTCAGGGATCGGTGGGAATCTCTCTATTTAGGAGATGATATGGGGTCTGTTAAATAAACAGTTCAGGGATCGGTGGGAATATCTCTATTTAGGAGATGATATGGGGTCTGTAAGTATAACAGTTCAGGGATCGGTTGGAATACTCTATTTAGGAGATGATAGGGGTCGTAAGTATAACAGTTCAGGATCGGTGGGAATACTCTATTTAGGAGATGATAGGGGGCTGTAAGTTAACAGTTCAGGGATCGGTGGGAAATCTCTATTAGGAGATGATATGGGGTCTGTAAGTATAACAGTTCAGGGATCGGTGGGATACTCTATTTAGGAGATGATAGGGGTCTGTAAGTATAACAGTTCAGGGATCGGTGGGAATACTCTATTTAGGAATGATATGGGGTCTGTAAGTATAACAGTTCAGGGATCGGTGGGAATATCTCTATTTAGGATGATATGGGGTCTGTAAAGATAACAGTTCGGGATCGGTGGGAATTCTCTATTTAGGAGATGATATGGGGTCTGTAAATATAACAGTTCAGGGATCGGTGGGAATATCTCTATTTAGGAGCTGATATGGGGTCTGTTAGTTAACAGTTCAGGGATCGGTGGATCACCTATTTAGGAGATGATAGGGGTCTGTAAGTATAACAGTTCAGGGATCGGTGGGAATATCTCTATTTAGGAGATGATATGGGGTCTGTAAGTATAACAGTTCAGGGATCGGTGGGAAATCTCTATTTAGGAGCTGATAGGGGGCTGTAAGTATAACAGTTCAGGGATCGGTGGGGATCTCTCTATTTAGGAGATGATATGGGGTCTGTAAGTAAAACAGTTCCGGGATCGGTGGGAATTCTCTATTTAGGAGATGATATGGGGTCTGTAAGTATAACAGTTCAGGGATCGGTGGGAAATACTCTATTTAGGAGCTGATATGGGGTCTTTAAGTATAACAGTTCAGGGATCGGTGGGAATATCTTATTTAGGGGCTATAGGGGTCTGTAGTATAACAGTTCAGGATCGGTGGGAATATCTCTATTTAGGAGCTGATATGGGGTCTGTAAGTATAACAGTTCAGGGATCGGTGGGAATATCCTATTTAGGAGATGATATGGGGTCTGTAAGATAAACAGTTCAGGGATCGGGGGATATCTCTTATTAGGAGATGATATGGGGTCTGTAAGTATAACAGTTCAGGGATCGGTGGGAATATCTCTATTAGGAGATGATATGGGGTCTGTAAATATACAGTTCAGGGATGTGGGAATCTCTCTATTTAGGAGATGATATGGGGTCTGTAAATATAACAGTTCAGGGATCGGTGGGAATATCTGTATTTAGGGGCTTATATGGGGTCTGTCAGTATAACAGTTTCAGGGATCGGTGGGAATATCTCTATTTAGGAGCTGATATGGGGTCTGTAAGTATAACAGTTCAGGGATCGGTGGGAATATCTCTATTTAGGAGATGATATGGGGTCTGTAAGTATAACAGTTCAGGGATCGGTGGGAATCTCTCTATTTAGGAGATGATATGGGGTCTGTAAGTATAACAGTTCAGGGATCGGTGGGAATATCTCTATTTAGGGGATGATATGGGGTCTGTAAGTATAACAGTTCAGGGATCGGTGTTAATATCTCTATTTAGGAGATGATATGGGGTCTGTAAGTATAACAGTTCAGGGATCAGTGGGAATATCTCTATTTAGGAGCTAATATGGGGACTGTAAGTATAACAGTTCAGGGATCGGTGTTAATATCTCTATTTAGGGGCTGATATGGGGTCTGTAAGTATAACAGTTCAGGGATCGGTGGGAATATCTCTTATTAGGAGCTGATAGGGGTCTGTAAATATAACAGTTCGGATCGGTGGGAATATCTATTTAGGAGCTGATATGGGGTCTGTAAGTATAAACAGTTTCAGGGATCGGTGAATATCTCTATTTAGGAGCTGATATGGGGTCTGTAAATATAACAGTTCAGGGATCGGTGGGAACTCTATTTAGGAGATGATATGGGGTCTGTAAATATAAAAGTTCAGGGATCGGTGGGAATCTCTTATTAGGAGAGATATGGGTCTGTAAGTATAACAGTTCAGGGTCAGTGGGAATCTCTCTATTTAGGAGATGATATGGGGTTGTAAGTATAACAGTTCAGGGATAGGTGGGAATATCTCTATTTAGGAGCTGAATGGGGCCTGAAGTATAACAGTTCAGGGATCGGTGGGAAATCCTATTTAGGAGATGATATGGGGTCTGTGTAGTATAACAGTTCAGGGATCGGTGGGAATATCTCTATTTAGGAGATGATATGGGGTCTGTAAGTATAACAGTTCAGGGATCGGTGGGAATATCTCTATTTAGGAGCTGATATGGGGTCTGTAAGTATAACAGTTTCAGGGATCGGTGGGAATCTATTTAGGAGCTGATATGGGGTCTGTAAGTATAACAGTTCAGGGATCGGTGGGAATCTCTCTATTTAGGAGCCGATATGGGGACTGTAAGTATAACAGTTTCAGGGATCGGTGGGAATCTCTCTATTTAGGAGCTGATATGGGGTCTGTAAGTATAACAATTCAGGGATCGGTGGGAATCTCTCTATTTAGGAGCCGATATGGGGACTGTAAGTATAACAGTTCAGGGATCGGTGGGAATATCTCTATTTAGGTGCTGATATGGGGTCTGTAAGTATAACAGTTTCAGGGATCGGTGGGAATATCTCTATTTAGGAGCTGATCAGGGGACTGTAAGTATAACAGTTTAGGGATCGGTGGGAATCTCTCTATTAAGGAGCTGATATGGGGTCTGTAAGTATAACAGTTCAGGGATCGTGGGAATCTCTCTATTTTGGAGCTGATATGGGGACTGTAAGTATAACAGTTTCAGGGATCGGTGGGAATATCTCTATTTAGGAGCTGATCAGGGGACTGTAAGTATAACAGTTTAGGGATCGGTGGGAATCTCTCTATTTAGGAGCTGATATGGGGTCTGTAAGTATAATAGTTTCAGGGATCGGTGGGAATATCTCTATTTAGGAGCTGATATGGGGTCTGTAAGTATAACAGTTCAGGGATCGGTGGGAATATCTCTATTTAGGAGCTGATATGGGGTCTGTAAGTATAACAGTTCAGGGATCGGTGGGAATCTCTCTATTAGGAGCTGATCAGGGGACTGTAAGTATAACAGTTCAGGGATCGGTGGGAATATCTCTATTTAGGAGCTGATATGGGGTCTGTAAATATAACAGTTTCAGGGATCAGTGGGGATATCTCTATTTAGGAGCTGATATGGGAACTGTAAGTATAACAGTTCAGGGATCGGTGGGAATCTCTCTATTTAGGAGCTGATATGGGGTCTGTAAATATAACAGTTCAGGGATCGGTGGGAATCTCTCTATTTAGGAACTGATATGGGAACTGTAAGTATAACAGTTTCAGGGATCGGTGGGAATATCTCTATTTAAGAGCTAATATGGGGACTGTAAGTATAACAGTTCAGGGATCAGTGGGAATATCTCTATTTAGGAGCTAATATGGGGACTGTAAGTATAACAGTTCAGGGATTGGTGGGAATATCTCTATTTAGGAGCTGATATGGGGACTGTAAGTATAACAGTTCAGGGATCGGTGGGAATATCTCTATTTAGGAGCTGATCAGGGGACTGTAGGTATAACAGTTTGGGATAGACATGTCCTTTTAATATCAATGCTTTACTCTCTCAGAATCTGAATGCACTGAAAGTTTGCAGTTTGGAAAATCACTGCACTTTTCCTAGTAATCTTAGTAGAGATTTGCTTTTGCTGATGTGGAGATGCTTCTCTTACACTTGATGTACCATTGTGAAAGACATAGAGAGCTCTTAGGGGTCCATTATGGCAGATTTTACTGTGTCACACATTTCTCTTGATTTCCTGCATTCACTTTAACTGGAAGTTCTTTATATTAGAAAAGTCAGAGGTTCTGCTGTAGGTAAGCTAAATTTATCAGCACGCTATTTCCCACTTCAATTAGCTTGGTGAAGGACAATTAGGAGAAGTCAAGTATGTTTTTCTCCCTCAGGTGATGTGATAACGCATATTTACTGTATTGTAGAAATAAAGGGTCTGTACATAAAGCCACAGTGAATAGTCAGTTTATGTGTTAGATCGGAGTGCACTGGAAATTGGATGCTGCAATAGTACAACAGAACACGTTAAACCATATAAAAATGGTTCACTTATTGCAAAGCCACAATTTAGAGTTTGTAATATAGCGATTACGAATGTTATTTACCTAGGGTGAACACATAAACAATTGAATGTTTATTTGTTTTTTCTATAATTACAAATTCTTCTATTTAGAAAATAGAAAAAAAAAAGAATAAATAAAAACTCTAGAAACCAAAGACTAGCAAACAAAACAGTTTCTTTGGTGAAACAGAAGCAGATATAAAAGTTACAAAGATTTAGACTTTCATTCACAAATACCCCAATAATTCACATTATATACTATACACGTTATAATATAAATACAGGAAAAGTATTATGTGCATTGTCATAGTAGAAAAAGAAAACATACAGGTCAACACTATGGTGCATTGTTGTCAAGTACAAAGTATGATTAGACAAGGTGCAGCAGTCAAAGGTATGCATCAATCGCACTCTAAGTTAGGAGAACTCAGTTGAGAAGCCATGTCTGCTTTCACTCCATGGGATGGCCCTAAATAGGCTGCCAAGTATTCAATTCAGTAGGATATTTGCAATAAATATACATTGTGCATTTAAAATGAATTCACTGCTAGAAGAATTGTACAGTGTATTAAACCCCTAGCAATGAAATACCAGATGAGTAATATGTTAACATTACTGTCTGAGCAAATAAATGTACAATACATAGCACATGAGTGGGTTGTTATGCGTTGCAGAGTAAAATACTATGGGGCTCACGTAATACAGATTGCAAATGTTTGCCTGTGCTAATAATCTGCTATTAAACATCTGATTGGTTGTGGCAGATTAATAGCACATGCGTGTGTATAAAAATCCAATATTTATATATAATATTATTTAACATTCCTTTCTAGTTTTTTATTTAAAATAAACTAAGTATTAATCTACCAAAAAAAAAATAGGCAGCCTATTACTATTTGTAGAATTATAAAACAGTCCTGCAGATTGTGAATTACTTTCAAAATTGCTGTTTAAGTGCAAAAAAAAGTATTTCCGAGTCCTCAATTCTCCAGTGCAATTTTCAGTTTGCAAATAATTTATTACCACTCCTGGTTCATTTTAAACACAAACATTTTTCTTTCTCGATGGCGTTCGCTAATCATTTAACCCTTCAGCAGCCAAAATATATTTGGCGTCAATATATACTTGTGGAAAATAAACGATTAATAGATATATTAGTTCCCTTTATTTATTATGTTCAATAGAGTTTGAATCATTGGTCTAGAGTCAAACATGACAAGAGTAAAAAGAAAGAAATTTGGACATTTCAGCAATCCAATAAGTTAAATCAGCATGGCTCTCTGCATTTTGCTTGCGTGTGCTAAACAGTGCTGCATTCATCTCAAAACATTCAATATTTCATAAAAAGACCTAAAAAAAGACTATATATGTACAAAATGATTCACTTTTTTCCTATTTTTAATAAAACATTGTAAAATGCCTCCTTACAATATTTCGTTTTTGAAAGAGTTTTTTTTCTTTTTTTAAAAAAAAAGGGGAGTCATCCCGTGTGCAACGTCAAAACTGACTCAGTTTGGGTGTCTTCTATTGCATCACTAAATGCAGCACTGAGTTTTATTTAAACACTGGCATCAAAAAAGCGATGCAACTTAAAGATAATTTGATGCAAATATGATACATCTGGGTCAGGTCTGATTTTGCTTCCGTAATCATTTAAACATGACTCCACTATTTAGCAGTTGACTGAAAAATACATTTTAAAAATACTCCATCCATAAGGACACTCTTTCAAAAGTGGTCATGGATGAGGAAAAAGAACAGTAATTCAATTATTGCAAATGACCAAGTAGATTTTTGTTCCTGTCAATGTATTTCCCATCAACACATTCCCATATTTTATGGCACATTGCTCTTAGGCTGGCATTAATCCTTATACCTCCAGCCTTTATGTATTAATTTCCTGCACGTAAAAACATATGTCCCAGAAGGCACTGCATCTGGTGACATTTCTGGTGCACAAGTGGTTAAATATCCCACAATTTAGTTATATAGAACTTATTAAATAAGCCTGACATTAGTCTTACTAGTTCAATTTTATATACAGGATTAGAAAACTTATTTAGATCATCTTATTTACAAATGTCATTTCTGCTACTGAGCTGCTTAAATATTAACATAAGCTTGTATTAATGCAATAAATCGTTTCTGTCGTGGTAATGTACATAATCTAGAACTTCTCCCAGGCTGGAGTGGAAATTATTATTCTTTTTTGCTTACATCAGGTTTAGCCCCTATCAGTTCTAACATTTTAGTTCATAACGTTTTATTGTTGTTCAAAGCCAAGTCCATATTATCCAGAGCACTTGTTACAATTCGCATGTGGAAGGCACTGTAATTAAGGACTTTGGCATTCAAGGTGTCTTCTGATGGAAATTATTAAGTATTCAGCGAGGAGAGTCCTGCCAAGTTTGGCTCCAGTTGTGATAATGTTTGGGAGAATTGAACGATGTCCTCATCTCAGGTGGTGGAAACTTAAAATAATACTTCTTGGAATACGTTCTTTGGAAACCGGAAGCTGAAAATGTCAAAGAATCACAGCTGTTGACTTATTATCGATAACCACCCAATACAGTACACTATGGTATATTTAATCGATACCTATATGGCAATAGCAAGCAATGTTTTATTTGAGAGGAAGGAGCATATATTTACATTTAGCATCATATTTTACAGCTTACTAATGTTGAGCTCTAAAGTCTAATTAACACGTTTACCATGATTGCTATCTAAATACATATGATTGCTAAAGATGTTTGTATTTCAGGAGGTATTCAGTATGGACTCTATAAAATGCAACATTTTGGAGAAATTATTATTGGAATTTGAAGGTTTCTGGCTTTTCCTGAGTTCTCCAGCCCTCCCACCAGAGGCTGTGGACATTTTACAGTTGCTGACCCTCAGTGAGCTCTCAAGAAACCTCTCTCTTTACCCCACCCAGAACTGTATAGTAACAACTGTCTGACCTTCATGTGACTTGGCTAGGAAGGAGGGGCTACAAAAATCAGGAAATGCCAGAAACATGAAAAATTACAAACAATTTCTCTATAATCCTGCTGATTTGAGAAGTGAAAGTTGCAGATATTGGTTGATTAAGAATTATAAGTCCATTCAGGCTTATTTTTGTTTAAGCTTTAATCCTCCTTTAATAACAAAGTGTTTGGTAGTAATTTTTTCCCCCTTAGCTCGTTTTTTCTTTAAGTCCTTAAATGGGTGGGGTTTCTGGATTTCATATTGTTATATAAGGGTGTGTACTTTTTTTTGTGAAAGGCACATGGCAGGATACCACATGTCCGATGAAGCTTGCTATTAATAAAGCAAAAAAATACAGATGGAAACGTGACTTATTCTATACAATCTGGGAAGCTTGCTCCAAACTTCATGCATTGAAGAGAGTTTTACTAATACTGTATACTTGCACATGAATGCGGTAATGTGATTCCTAAGTATCTTAAGTTTCCTCTTTTCTCACCATGCTTTACCAAGTGAGAATATATTATTCTCCATGCAAAACTTTTGAAAATGTATTTTAACTCATTTGGGTTGCTGATTTGCAGTAATGCATCAGATAAGGTTCATTCAGTAAATCCTTGCCAAAAGTATACCTACAAAGTATACCTACATTTTTCCATGTCATAATTAGCCAAATTCCAAACAGTGATGTATTACTATGCTAGGATTATGGCATGAGACATATTTGTTCCTGGCTCTTATATGGGTAACAGTTTTATTTAAACTCAATAAAGAATTTCTTTATAGAACTATAGACAACTACTAAGGTTTTTTGCAAAGTATTTTTTAAATGTAAAAACTTGACAAAGAGAAAAATATTTTAACTATGATTGGTAACCCATGGCAATCCAGCTACTCAAACCAGCACAAACCAGTGGATACCTTTTTACATTTAAGCAGCAATCAACTGAATAAGAGTTGTTTATGCCAGTGGATAAGGGTCAAGGGTATGTCCACCCCTAATAAATACTTTTAGTATGTTGACCAGGGTCCCCAAAAACCTATGTTTCATTTTGCTTAAAATATTTAAAGGGTATTTCCACTGGGAAAACCACTTTCTGGTATTCAGTTTTATTGAAGTTCTGACAGACTTAGTACTCTATGCGCATGTGCGATGCCCATGTGCATACAATACAGAGTCTGTTGTGACCATTCAGAGGACGCAGTGGAGGAGCGAGAGACCGGTTAAGTTCTTCAACTTTGTTTCCCAGCTTCTGAACGTTTTATTGAAGAATGGGAGGTAATACCCAGCTCCTTTACCTCCTGTTCTTCAATAAAACTGAATACCAAAACTGGT
Source organism: Hymenochirus boettgeri (assembly GCA_019447015.1). Taxonomy (NCBI): domain Eukaryota; kingdom Metazoa; phylum Chordata; class Amphibia; order Anura; family Pipidae; genus Hymenochirus; species Hymenochirus boettgeri. The sequence goes on from CM033469.1 coordinate 348,601,381, forward strand.
TTTCCCAGTGGAGATACCCTTTAATAATTTTCCCAGACCGAATAATTATACTTACAACCCCCATGATCCACCGCCGCAGCTTTCTGATACTTCCTGGTAAGGCAGCCAGTCCTGACCAATGGCTGACTGCCATTACCGAATGAGCCTCCACTGCTGCTGCTCATGAACTGAAAAGGCACGTAGCAGCAGCAGAGCAGAGGGAGACGCAGCGGTGGATCGTAAAGGTTGTAAATATAGTTTCTCTGTCTGGGAACATTATTTAACATTTTAAGCAAAAGGAAACCTAGGTTTTGGGGGGCCCTGATCAACATACTAAAAGTTTTTATTAGGGGTGGATATACCCTTTAAAAACTACGTCTGTCCTGAGAAGTATATTATTGTTCCCCGTTGCAATGAGGATTTTAACTAATCATCTAATTCTCTTCTATATCTCCGAAACATAAATACAAACACCTGTAACTTAACAGAATATTGAAACTCAAAGCCCTGCTAGTATACTTACATTTCATGCATGTAACTTTAGGCAAATCCCATCTTCCGTTACCTCTGCATCTTATGGTTGGCATGTGGCGCTGTATGAACCCTTCCTTGCAGTGGTATCTCACCATAGAATTTATCTCATAACGAGGCTTCATTTTTCCAAATGTCTTGGCATTTTCTACATTAGGAGGCTGCCCACAAGCAACTAAAACAAAATATAACTATTAATCAAGATAAAATAAATCTCAACTACAGTATATTTTATTGTATGATTTTAAGATTTTAAAATATACATTTCAACAAATATTAGGCTAGTGTGAGACTAGCGTGAGACCATGCAATTGTTATCTATGAAATCTAGCAGTTCCAGACAGCCATTGGAAATACAGAAAAGGGATAGAATAGACATCACTCAACACACTCTGCAGTGGTAATGAGGAAACTGTAAGGGCTGGCACACACGGTTGAATATTTTGGCCCAATCGACCATTCAGACATATTTTCTGATCCAAACAATTACTCCTGACCAATATTTAGTCCAAGATATCTGGAAAACCAATTCCGCGTCAAATGAAAACATATAAAAAGCAGTTGTATCCATGCACTTTGCTATTAAGGGCAACTTGCCACTACTCTAAAGGTGCTATCTCACGAGCCTTCTTCCAACAGGCCTACCAATATTCCAAATACCAAATAAGCAAGGAATGCACATCGGTTAAGTAAAAGCTTTCAAGTCTTTATTGTGTAAACCACACGCAACGTTTTGGGGAGCTTAATGCCCCTTTAGATCACCTGAGGAAGGGAACATTGAGCTCCTTAAAACGTTGTCCACTGAAAACTGCAGGATCAGGTGTGATTTAACAATATGTCCAGATGGACCAAGCAATTATTTATTTTGAAACAGTAAACAGTATGACATACCTGTTCCCTTTTTGCAGGTGTATGTAAGATGGTAGTTGCATGGTACATCATTCCACTGTCCATTTTCATGCCAAATGATAACTACACAGTCTTCACCAGTAGAGAAAAAACTATCAGGTTGGTTTGGCCTCCAGTTATCGTATTGCTGAAAGTAAAGACATCGGATTGTTAGGACATGTGACAAGATTTCTCGTTTCATACAAATGTATGTGAACATTACACTGAATTCAGATGCATAATGTCAGATGTCAGCTATTACAAAAATAAGATGCATTATAGTTATCCAAAAATATATATGTTATTGTGAGTCTTTAAATAGAATTTATATGACATTATTTATTAATATAATAGTGATTCAACAAAAATTTAACCGTACAAACTTTTTAGAATTTAAAATAAAAACAACATTTATCAAACAACAGACTGAAATTCTCAAAATAAATATAGCGATGTTTGATGCTGCATTGGATGTTTTGCAGTAGAGGTCAGTCTGTGTATTGTAAAGGAATGGTATAGTGAAGTCTTGTAGACAGAGATTAAATATATTATTTATAAGGCTGTGGTCTGTACCTTCTCCAAGTGTTCATGCAATAGACCCAATTAGGTGGCCATAAGTGGCCTTTGTGTGGCTCAGGCCATAAGCACTATATTTGTTACTATGTGTGAAAAGTGGACAAATAAAGAAAATTGTGTGTATATATAATTACTTATACAGCGCTTTACAATTATTAATCCATGTACACCAGGTCCTGTCCCCAGTCTAATCACTTTACCTCACACACAACCTTTATGATTGTGGGGGTAACTGGAGAGAGAACATATAAACTCCTTGCAGATGTGTCCATGGGAGGATTCAAACCTAGAACTACAGAGGTGCAAGGTACAATGCTAACCACTGAGCAATAATACTCTTTTTAATGAAGGGTGCAGTTTATACCTATGATTAAGGGTGCGGACGCATCCGACTACAGTATGTGTCTGTATTAAGATAATTAAATAAAAGTTACTTTTCATTAGGAGATACTGGCATGCTTAGTGTTAAAGTCGGAGTGCAGAGACCCCATCAGAAACTTTGCAGAGCTGACAGTGCAAGGACCAAGCAACGTGTCCATGGCGTTCCAGCACCTGGACCATCCATACGAGCGGGAGAGGGGTGCACTCGCACACTAAGGTCAAATGTTAAAAGTTTAATATGTGCTAGCCCAAAGAGGATCGTGGGATGAATCCTCCTCCCCTGAGGGAAGGTATGGAACATAGAGAAAGGCCCGGGGCAATATACACCCGGACCATCAGATCATCGGAGTAAGTAATATATCCGAGGGATTGAAAACATGTAGATAGGTGGTTACACATGTGAAGCAGTGGGGTTACTGGAATTTATATATGCATTTATCTCACATACAACCTTTATGATTGTGGGGGTAACTGGAGAGAGAACATATAAACTTCTTGCAGATGTGTCCACGGGAGGATTCGAACCCAGGACTACAGAGCTGCAAGGTACAGTGCTAACCACTGAGCATTACTACTCTTTTTAATGAAATCACATAGTGATTAACATGAGATAATTTACATAACCTTGAGAACGTTTTTATTTGTCCAAATATATATGAAGTCAATTCATTTCTATGTTGTTTATTTAATTCTCTCCAAATGTTTATATTTGTTTATATTTCAGGGAATTCCATCACTGGCTTTCTTTGTTTTTTTTCTAAGCATTTACATGACTGACGTTTTATGACTTCACATCTGATTACATCACAGAACACCTTTATCTTGGCTGAACTGCGAGGATTATTTTCCCAAGGTTAATGCCAAAAAAGCTTTAACAGAACAAGTTCAGTTTATATTCCAGTTTTTTTTTTAATCTCCTCTCAGTTCCCTGGCAGCTTTCCCAAATAGGATCCGTAGCTTTAATTTCAAAGATAACAATGCAACTATAGGGTTGGATTTCATATTTAAACAAAATAAACAGCTTTACCATGCAGCCGTTACGTTAGTGTTGGTTTTGGGATTCGTGCAGAACTTCAAATATATTTTCTGTGTTTATAATAATTTGCACGTCATAAAAATCACAGAGCACTGATAAGTTAGAAGGGATGAAGACAGATAGGAAGTGATCTGTGTGCAATGGACATCTGGTGGGTATGGCGGGCCATAGACCTAAACATAATGCTCATTTCCTGAAAATGACCCAATCATCTCTATTTCACCTGAAACAGGTGGTCCACCACAATCTACATATTCAAGGGCAGAGGCGGATAAAGCAGGGTAATGTCAGAAAGGAGATTCGTCTTCTAGCCTGCAGGTCATAAGCATTTGAAAAATTACATCTTTCTTAGGAGGGTGGACATGCCCTTTAAAAAATCTCACTGCAGTTTGAACTGCACCAAACAGTTTTTTAAGTGGGAGGCCCCATCTAAAATCTTGCTATGGGGCCCTGTGATATCCAGCTACACCCCTGCTTTGAATGATTGGAACATTGACTTCTTACCACTTGAGACTAGAGACTAGTACTAGAGAAAACTATAGTTTCCCTTTAAAACCATCATATTAAGCCAATGAGCAGTTCACAAGAGTTGAATTTTTTGTACATGTCCAGCCATATTTATGCAGAGGTAATATAGGGTCATTACTACTGTAATTAAACAAATGTTGACTATTTTGTTTGAGAAGTAATAAAATTGTAAAATTCCATAAGGCAAACAAAACGTGGAAGAGAAACACAATCCCGAATCAAGCTGAGGCCTCTTACAGTTAAAAATGACGTGTCAGGCGTGGTTAGTCTAATGCCCACATTCCGAGTATTTTTAATAATGTTTGTTTTTAATTGTAAGAGACCTCAGCGGGATTCTGGGTAACACGGCTCTCTCACGTTTTGTTTTCCTTTTCAGCTGTTTGGTGTGGCCTAGCGAAATCGGGCCACTTTATTCTACCACTAAATCTATTTTACTAGTTAAGGAGATATAACTCATTAGTTGTGTTAACTATCCCATGTCCTTTTCATTGTGCATCAGATATTGGCACATTTTTTCCAACTTTTAGGGCTAGGCCACACTGGAGCATTTTAATGTGAAATTTTATTGTGATGCGTTTGCACGTTAAAAAGCACACACTAGTGTTGGCTAATTGTTAGGGCCACGCTAGAAAGGAAATGCAATACAAGTTCTTATCGCACGATAGATGGCACATTTCTAATGTTTATTGGCTGCTTACAAGGATTTATTTCAATGCACAAAAGGCATGAAATTCCATAATCTGTATCCTTAAAAACGCTGATCAATTAAGTAATCAGCTACACAATGGGCCCTATTTATAAAAGATCGGTATCGTTATCGTAAAATACCGATCGTTATCGTAAAATAACGACCGTGTTTTTACCGATAACGACCGTTATTTACCGATAACGACCGTTATTTACCGATAACGACCGTTATTTACCGATGCCGGTCGATATCGGTAAATTACGGTCGTTATAGGTAAATAACGGTCGTTATCGGTAAAAACCCGGTCGTTATTTTACGATAACGATCGGTATTTTACGATAACGATAACGATCTTTTATAAATAGGGCCCAATGTGTCTAGTGATGTCTCAAGACTAATTCAAACATGTTTATTATAGAAAAATAATGTACCCTTTTTTATTAGGGATTCATGACCTTTATGAAAGGATAACTAAAGGTAAAGCTGTCCAGTTTAACAGATCATCCATCACCCTGAATTGCTACCATATATTTAACAGGACGGGTAGCTTAAATAATTCTTATGGGCCTGGGTGCCTTATCACCTGATAAATTAAGGGATTTCCACCTTTAGTTATCCTTTATAATTTTTGTATTAATTGTGTTTTACCAAAATCAGGAATGGGTTAAAATAGAGTTTTCTGAAGGGTTGGGGAGGAAAGAGAAGTCATAATGTGGAATAAGAAGCTGGATTCCATTTTAACTCTGTAGTTGCCTTTCAGGCCCGTTAAATGGTCAATGTCATCTGAGGTGAGTTGTTAAAAAGTGATTTATACAGATACTTTACAAGAATACCCTTCTGTATACTCAGATCTCAATGACACTTAGATCTGTTTTATAAATAGCTGCAAGGCTATGGTTATATTGAAATGACCTTATAAGGTAATTCCCTTTCAAGACCAGAGATTAGTCCGGGTTACAATGATTAAACACTGCAGAAACACTGAGCCTTTTACAGGTTTTACGGTAACTAAAAACTAAACAGCAGTACTTTAACAAATTGATTGAATGTAAAACAATTGAATGTAAAGCTATTTGTGTAGGGCTAATTTTACATATAAGACTCGCTTCTAAGAAACACATTCCTAAAACTGCAGTAATTGTATACTAACTATACTTAAATAGAGCATTTCTCATGTGATCCCCACGACAAGAGGTAAATAGTAAAAAATCTACTAGCCCCATTCTCTCTGCTCATTCCTCTGCACATGAGTGACTACCTTAATGATGAAGATGGGAGATAATGTCATGACACAGTAGGGTAAGTGGTGAGCTATCACACAATACACAAGTGGATTTTTGTCATCTGAGAAAAGGGGCAAGAGCTCTGAAACGTTGTGATATTGATGTGTGGGGTTCACTATTAAACTGATTTTTTTGGAGTGCGACCCTTATCTTTGTATTGTGGATTTTTGTTATCTCATTACTCATGGTAGTAGCAGCCAGGGAAGTAGAATTAATCTTACCTACCTGCCAAGGAAAAGTATTTGCAAAAAAAAGCTAGTCTTTATTCAAAATCCATTGCAATCCATCAGAGCAATGAGACTATTTACATAGTAACATGGTAATTGAGGTTGAATAAAGACATATGTCCATCAACCTTTTCACCCTCCTTTTTAACCCTACCTAAGAGTTGATCCAGAGGAAGGCAAAAAAACACAGCTAAAAAAAATTGCCATATGGCAATCGGGAAGTATCCCTGGATCAACCAGGGATGCAGTATATGTATTAATACCAGTAATTCTCAATATTATATAGTATCCCGTACCAACCAGAACTACAGTATATGTATTAATACCTGTAATTCTCAATTTTAGTTTTAGAAACTTATCAAGCCCACTTTTAAAGCTATTCAATGAACTTGCCATTACCACCTCTGCTGGAAGGCAGTTTCACAGTTTCACCATTCTTACTGTACAAAGAAACCTTTCCTAACCTGATGATGACATTTCTTTTCTTCCGAACTTAAAGGATGATTTGTTGGTTCTGAAATATTGAAATCAAGTAATTGTTTCATATGAATTGCTAGAACAATTTTCACTGGAATTATTGATATATTTTGTCAGGATAAATATATCTAAAAAATAAATTGACTAATAAGTTGCCCCAAAGATATAATAAAAGTGTAACTTTTAAATTAAACTGTGCACAATATAACAGTTCTGCAAATTAACAGGTCTAATTAGTACACGGATGCATGGAAATAACCTTATTAAAGATGTTACAATTACCTCATTCACCACATGGTGGTGCTATGGAATCAACACTGAGTTATTGAAATAAAGTAGTATTACCATTATATTTATTATTGATTTATATAATCAAAGTTTGTTTTTGATTAACAAATTATTATCAAACGTGTATAAACTCTAGACATGAAAAGTATTAAAGAGAAACTAAACTCAAAAGAAGTTTTTGGCTTAAAGGGCAATTATCGTCACCAAGCCCCCCTCCCCAGTTAATACTGCCCAGGGTGAGGACCTAAACCGTGTGGTCCTCACCCCTGGGTCTTACCTTATTGCCTAGAATGAGCCCTGCAAATTCAGCTTTGTGAGCTGCTTGCAGGTCCCGGACTATGGCAGGGCTGATCAATGGGAAGGTGTGCTCTGCAAAAACATTAACAACATTGTTGTATATATGTATATACATTTTATTTTGGATAGGATGGTACGGGTAGAGTGCACATAGTGTTAATATGTCTGTTAACCTGTGAGGGGGTGGGTTTGTTTTCACGTAGGTGGTGTACCTGTTATAGGGAAATGGTTTCCTGTGAGATCCTGATGGCGGCTAAAAGATAGCCCAAAGGGTGCCCAAACCCATTTGGTATTTATATTTCATGTCTCTATCATGTCTGTTTCACCTGTCATATCTACTTTTTATTTATTACAAGGAACCAGTTTGTCCTCCATTTTGATTATGGCAGTATGGGCAAGAGCAAGGTCCTGATGATTCACTGCCATGTAATTGATTACAGAAGAGAGCATCTGCCCCTCTACAATGAATAATCAGGTCTGTGTACTCCACTAGGAAAAAGAAAGCACTAGAGGTGGGATAATGGATGAGTCATCCAACCTTAGTAATTCTAAGGCTGGGTACACACCAGAAGATATTTCACGGCACTTTCGGCCGGCCGCGACTGACCTCAATCGTCCGTTCGTCCAGATTGGACGTGACGGAAAATCCCGATCGATCGTGCGGTTCCCTATGGGACCAAACGGGCGATTGTTTGCAAATTTGGCCACAGACGAATTTGCCACGTCCAATGGACATTTGTTTGTGATTGGCACGGACACGGCTGACATCACGAGAAAGCGCCGCGGGAGCGAAAGGCTGTGAGTAAGGCTACAAACATTTATTTTTTTTAAATAATCCAGCATTTGGGTCTGGGCAGGGGTCCTCTATCACACCCTAAAAGGCGCCAAGGGAGGCTGAAGGCTCAGATTGGATTACAGTGAGCTGCTCCTTTTCTGCAAAAGGCATGTTGGAAAAATGTATATATCTTCAAATTGGCTGAACGGATTTTGATGGGGGATGGCTTGTTTTAAAGATAGAATTATCAATAACATATAACCATTTGAGTTTTAGGGGTGGACATGCCCTTTAATTAAATGACCTTTAAACAAGAACAAAGCAAAATGAACCCCACTTCATTTAAATGTACGCAGTATGAGGACCTAAAATACTAGGTATCCTTGAGAGTCTAACCAGTATTTTGTATACTTACATTGTAGCTGCCCTCTGTGCTCTGTTCTGGATAGTGAATGTTCTAAACAATTACAAGAAGCACATCCTCCCAAAGGAAGCCCATCCAAAGAATATCCAGCCTTGGGTAGTGGGATTGTGGGAAGCTCTGGAGAAGAGCAGCAATGGGTACCTAGAAGGTAAGTGTTTAAAACTACCCTCCTTACCCTCAGGGAGGAAGACCTAGCATTTTATTCCTCACCCTGGATATAGCTAAGGGGGTTGGGCAGGGTTTTGGCTTTTGTTCCCATTTAAAGGCAGTTTAATCATTTAGATTAAATTTGGTTAATAAGACAACATGCCCTGCAACATAACAGTTATTTCTAATTATCTTAACTTCATTTCTTTGTTTCATCTAACTTTATAAAGCCAACTAAGAGAAAGGGCAGGCTGACTCACTTCAGTAATAAAGTTAAATTTCCCATAAAATAATTGATAAAAAAAGGAACCTACATTACCAGAAGATAGTTCTATAAACCAGCACTGATCATATAAATATAATATAAGCCCTTAAACCACTTAATGGGCAGGGGAGCTGAACTCACTACACTAATTTGCTTCTCCTACGCCCTTAACTGGCAGCCTGAGACTGGAACATGTGCAGACCCACTACCTGGAACAATCAATATTGGGGAGGGGGATCAAGTCACTTGTGATTAAGCCGGGTTATGTCTGCAGTACAAGGCAGCACTAGCTAGCGGGCATTAAAAAAAAAAAGCATTTAGCAAAGTAGGAGAGGCAGAAAGTTGCCAATTCAGTGTTTTGTTAGACAATAATATTTTGGACATAGTTTACTGTGAGAGCAAGTCTCAGTACAGTTATGCCTGTGTGAGCACAGGTGGCACAATCAGGGACTGACAGCTGTATTGGTACAAATGGCAAATGCATGTGTGCTCACAAAGTGAGACGTGAGAACCACAAACTGCTGGGGGTCCCTGAGAATAACATTCTGCATCAGAGCTCTCGGCATTATGTAACCCAACTTAATAGAAGAGCACTGTGAGAACATGACATCATTGAACATAGTAATGTAGTGTACGGTAAGATATGTACATGGTGTACCATGTAGCAATAAAACCCCATTTTATTATTATTTATCAGGCTATGTATAAATATCTTACACACACTTCTCATCCGTCCACTTTAATAATAACACCTGTTTCTCCCACTTTAAAGGGTGTCCATGGAAGATTGGCTAAAGCCATGGACAGGCAAGATTCCAGAAGACTGTGAGAGAGTTTTAGCATTGAACTCTGTAAGGACTAGAAGGATAAATGTGCCCGTCTTTACAGATCGAATAGCTTATGTTTGCTCATATCAAACTGGCAAGTACCTTTGTGTTTTAAATTCACCTTTAACTGGCGTATTCTCATTGCTGTCATATAAAATATGTTGTACTAAAAACATTGAACTACTTTGTTTGTCTGTTCCCCTATATAAAGCAGTGAAGGAATCAGTCCACCTGCTAAGTCACAGCTTGAACTCTACGCCATTAAAATAGTTTAACGAGAGTTCAGTCACCTAATACAAATATAGACACCACCAGCTCCAGGCAGTTGTGTAAACTTTAGAGGGAGAGAGTCTGTCGTGCTTTTCACACCAGCAAACTTCTATAATTACACCAGACACTAGTCTAAAAAGCATTGCCTTTCAGGTGGCTATCAGGCATAGATGAAATGTTATCAATGGGATCTAAAATTTCGCAATTACTCTGCTTTTAATCAATGGCTATACCCACAATAATAGTGTACACATTGCATAAGAAGCTGGCAAATGGAATATGCACTAATGGCCAAAATATATATTTTTAAAAAAAAATATCAAAAGTGATGTCTAATGCTGGCCGTAAAACTAATTAGTTATTTGACAGATTTGATTTTTGATCATCAGTTTTATCAAATATCTAAAGACTGGGGGCAGCTCTACCTTTTGATATTCCCCATCCTGGTCCACTTATTTGTGATTGGAAGTCGACTGCCAATAAGGTTGTGTCAGGTGGTTCTCCCAGACAATTAAATATTTTAAATACAAAGTGGAAAACACAAGAGAGATTCTCAATTGGAGTGAATCCAATTGAGAATCTCCATCAGTGAAGTGTTTTATAATCAGATGTGGCACAACATGTTTCAGAACACACAAACAGTCCTTCTTCAGAAAGGTTTACAGTTATACAAATGCATGATGACATCACAGATATTAATGACATCACAAAGCAGTTTAAAAGGTGTTACACAGAGAAACATGAGAAAGGACCCTTTAGGTGGTTCAAAACATGTTGTGCTACATCTTTTGATAATAAAATTCTTGGATTGGATTCCATCTAAGGCTCTCTCTAGTGTTTTCTACTTTTCCCATTACTTTTGATATATTAGTATGTATTTTCTTGTATAGCATTAAATTCTGCAGAATTTTTATTTAATTGCCCAAAAGAGCTTACAATCTAAGTACTTAGATTGCACACACACCAAATCAATATCTCTTTAAGTGCCCAGAGGAAACCAAATTACAGACAGGACATACACAGCCAAGGTAGGATTAGAAGGATATTGCTTTTTATTTCTCATCACTTGGTAAAAAAAAAAAGTATAAATACGGAATTAACTATCTATAAAATCTCAAAATCAAATTTTCTCTTTGTTTAAAATCCTTGGCTCTCACAGGACGTGTCTGTTTTGTCCAAATTGGATGTGGTTTCCTGTCCCTTTATTTAGGTAAGAAGCAATTCAAGTGGCTACAGCAAATGCTTTTTTAGACCAGACTGAACAAACATATAGGAACACTTATTCAACCTGCAGCCAAAACACAATCTTGCTTTGGGTTGTTAATGAGTAGGCCCTTCTGGTCCTTATATAGTATTCTCACGTTAGGAGAGTGTTGATAACATGTATGTAATTAGTATTTAAATCCCCATCAGAGAAAAAGCAGTCATTATCAGTCACGCATACTGATCAGAAAGCAGATAATTGTCTGTTAATAACATGCATTAGTCACCATGAAAACATAGCCACTAAAAGACATGCAGATCACACACTTTGACAAGAAGATGGAAGACTTAAATCCCAGAGAGAAGTGGAGTTAACGGCAAAAGCTTGATGCTTCCTTCTAGGTTAATTATTCAAGCCAAAACTACAAAAGGTGCATTTAGCATTTGAAGTAAGTGAAGTAACAGTGAAGTCAAAAGCTTTCTTTTACTGGTCCTATAGCTTTTTTTCTCTGGACAAAGTTAACTGTTTTTCAGGGATGTTAAGTAACTTAATGTGTCACTAGGCAAATAATTAAGCTGAAAGGATTCCAAACCTCTGCTTTGTGTCTTTTCCAGATATCAAGGTTTTGGTTTCTAAATGACTTTGACAGAATGGCAGAGTGCCTGTTTGCAATACTTGCACAAAATACTAAGCCATGTAGAGCAATCAGATAAGTGGCACAGTGTGCTGCTACTGCCAGATCCTTGTACTTTGGCATTGCTCTGCTGATACAAAAAGCCCTGCAGGAGTTTAGCATAAAAAATATAATCCGGATGTGCCATGTAGTTTGCTAATGGAAAAGTGGCATTTGGCCATGAAGAGGCTGAAACCACAATACTGATTAAGTGATCTTACAGAGAGTTTTCATGGGTTGAGGTGCCTCATCTGGGATAGTCACTGTTCCCTAAATGAAAATAAAGCCTCTACTTATATAACTCATTTTATCAGCAGATGACATAGTCAATAAATCAATTAGCAGTTGGCTTGGGGCCCCTATAGATTTACCATATTGTTATAATGACTGGTTGATGGGGGTGTCTGACTTTAATTTAATCTCTTTGGTAACTGTAGCAGTTTACCTAATGCATCTTTCTACCAATAAATATCTGTTGTATTCAATTAGATCAACTGCACTTGAAGTTTAGTTCTTGAAGACGTTTCGCTAGTCATCCGACTGGCTTCCTCAATTCAGAATGACTTGTACAAGAATCTGTGGCAATTATGTACCCTGGAAACTCCCAATTAGCATATCACAGCCAGGTGTTAAGGGCGTGATTGGATAGTGGCTAAGAGGTTTAAAAAAACAACGTATCCCTGTCTGCTTTAAACCGAACAACACACTGAGGTAGCAATTGGTACATCCTATAACACCTCTTAGCCACTACCCAATCACGTCCTTAACACCGGGCTGTGATATGCTAATTGGGATTTTCCAGGGTACATAATTGCCACAGATTCTTGTACAAGTCATTCTGAATTGAGAAAGCCAGTCGGATGACTAGCGAAACGTCTTCAAGAACTAAACTTCAAGTCCAGTTGATCTAATTGAATACAACAGATATACCATGACCTGGATGAATGAGAACCTTCACAAGCATATTTCTACCAATAAGTGCCAAAGGTTCAGGACAAATTTTAACATCTACTTTATTGTCAACTTTTTACTTGTCAGTGTTCAAGTAACAATCATAATATTGGGTGTGTTAAACATTGCGGGAATATCAGGAGGTAAGTTGGCTAATGTATGTGCACATTCAAAGAACTTTTAGTACTGACCTCTGCTCCCCAAAAGAATATGGAAGAAGCAGAGGAAAACAGAAAAAAAGAGAAGTTGGTTAAAATTAAAGTAAAAAGAGTAATGTGTAGGAAGGTAAAGTTGGGAGAAGGGAGATGCCAATAGGAAATGGAAAGAAAAAAAGGCAAAGTAGAGAAGCTGTTGATAACATTCATCTGAGCGTGGTTTATGTAGCTATGTTACTATACAGCAAAGAGTGTAAAATAGGCGAATAGACTTACCAGTGCACTCCCATCAGTCCAGCGGAAATCATTCTCAAACATTTTATCATTAAGGCCAACCCACTGGTAATCGTGACCTAAACCTAAAGTTACAGAATATTTTTAATTGCATTAAGTACAATTCTGTCCAAATCAACAATTCTCAAATATAACCATGGCTGTAGCAAAGATCAATGACAGCATTTCAAGAAATAAAAAGCAAGTATACACAAAATGATTAATTGTAACACTTACGGTTGACAAATGCCTGTTCATCTCCAGACAGAATGCTTGTCAGATGACCGCCTTGCACACGACATTCTCTTTCAGCTGCATCCCAGGTGCGACGATGTGCAAAATACTTATAGCAGTGACCTTGAAATTTGTGCCAGCCATAATCACAGACTTCAGTATCTAAAATACAGAAAAACAAGATAATATATTTATAATAATGCACAGTCAAATCAGAATGTACAAAATAAGTCTTCCTAATACACTGCTAAAGGAAACAGATGAATTCTGTTTTCTTTTGGCTTTATTGAATAGAAACAAGTGATTTTATTCCTTTTTTCTCCCAAAAATACTGTTAAACATCTCCTAATTAATAGAGCACCTGTCATGACTGCAGCTCCTTTTTTACCCTCATCCAATGGGTTAGTATATGCATCCAGCTACATGCCTGTTACAGTAACAATTTACGACATTAACAATGTCAGAAACTGAAACATGGACACAAATCAGGTCGTAAGGCGCATTTGCTCCAAGTGTTTCAGCACCATTAACCATTGAGCTTCCTTTAAAATGTTGACTTCTGGCAGTGCAAGTGTTCCTGTAACACTGTCAGGAACAACATTAATCTGTGTGTTATTTTGACACTACCCTAGTTCCCTGGTTTGCAGTAGTGGTCATTTTTAATACAGTATATTTTTTGCAGTGTCACACATACATAATATTTTGTTCTGTGAATCTGCCTCTACATATCGCAAATAATGAGGGAGATCATTTGCTCTTATTGTTTAAATGTGGAAAACTTGCTACACATTGAAATATCAGGATAGTGTGTCTTCTACAATCATTTAACGGGGCCTGCAAAAATCTTTGTGCAAATAATGCACTGCACCATTAAGTTACGTTTAACTATGTAACTGGTGGTGATTACTGCATCACGGCAGCGCGGTAAAGTGAGGAACAGAAAGCCAGGTTGTAATCTTTTACAGAAAGAACAGAAAGCCAGGTTACATCTTTTAGGTACGTTTTACTATGTAACCAGTAGAAACAAGACCCACCTAATAATAAATCAATCAATTGTGGACTTCAAACAAGAGTCTTGGCATCTACTTTTCAAAAATCTACAATTAACATTCCAATGCTATTAAATATTAATCTGCATTTTTAAAATAAGCACATGAAAGCTAAATATTTTTGTCTGGAGGCCCCTTGTTTCCCATGAGTCTGTTTCTACTAAACTTTATGGACAGTATCAAAGTGCTAAAAGCATTAAAGGGTCACTATACTCACTCAAACAACTTTACATTATCTGAAATTACAATTTGAGAGAAGTAAAGTGGTGGTATTCCCATATTTATCTGTGCTTGCTTTATCATTAAATTATTAATGTTTATTGAGTTCTCCTAATTTCCCCCACCCTCCCTTACTCACTGCCTCCTTGTAGTGTCTGCGACACTTATAAGTTCTGCACAACCTCACCATAGACCCTGCCCTGCTTACACCTCTTGCCTCCCCCCCCTTCTTTCCTCTGCTGATTCTCATAATTGTTGCAGAAAGTGTGCTGACAGGCAGCTAAAGATCCTAGTAAGTCATTAATGGGTCACATATTACAATGTCTGCTCCTAGAGTGACAGGTCTTTCCCTGTAAATGCTGTAATTATAATGATGATTTCTCAGGATCTACTGCTCAGATTTAAAATCTGTAAAGTAGTGGGATCTTGCGATATCTAAAGGTATAATTTTTTTTAGAGTATAGATACCCTTTAAGCACTGTAGCCCTATTGGTGCCAATGTTTGGAGACACAACTGTCAATCTCCCCCACCAAAATAGGTGTGTGGTTTGGGGTGTCACCTGTGTTTAGGGATTAGGTTAATGGTGCCTACAGGCTCCTGAGATGTAATTCCACTTCCAGTCCTGGTTAGAAGAAATTTTCTCTTGTCAAATGCCATTGCGATATTAATAAGGTTCCATGTTTATATTGTATTAACTCTTTGCAGAGGTTGACATGTTTTATTAACATTTAGCAGAGCCAGTATATGTGTATATAATTCTGGGTGTAAAATTCCTATCTGAAGAACTACTAATCTGAGTAGAAACCCACAGCCATCCTGGGTTACAACCTGGTGCATCATCAGCCTCCTTGGCTGCTCTTAATGTCCATTGAACCTGGGACTGACGCGGCAAAATGCCAGATAGAATGTGTCTACGTCTAATGCTGGTTTATTTTGTCTGGCAGAAAGGATATTTGGCATCAACTACTTTTCTTAGTTCCCAAAGCACTTTTAGGTTCGAAGTTAAAGGGAAAATTGAAAATAAGAAGATAAATGAGAACTAAAAAAGAAAAGGAAAAAATCTTTAACCTCTTAAAGGAATCACTCTTATCACACGCTTCGAAATGCGTTTTTCGATCCATTAGCGCATAAGAATTGCATGCCAGTGCATTCTAAAGTGAATGGCCACACTATGTGTGCTGCGTTCTGATCCGTTATTGAAGTGTATGCAATTGCCGTTTTAGAATGCATGCAATGGATTTCCCTGCTTTAGGGCTAGGCCACAGTAACGCATTTTGATTGCGTTTGTGCACACATTTTGCGCACGTGATTGCGCATGCCCTTTTATGTTAACATGGAAATCGCAGGTACGCAAAAATTTCCGTGATTTCCGATGTGCATGCATTTGCCCATGCGTTTACCATTTTCTTTACGCAAACGCATGCATTTTTATAATATTAAATGGCAAAAACACATGCGCAAATGCGGTGCAACGCTGCACAGAAATCGCACACACGTGCGATAACGCTCGCGATTGTGTGCCTGATTTAGTGCATTGTAGTGGGGCCTTAGCCTTAAGGCTCATACACAGGTGATATTGCGGGTCCCGACCCGCGACGCACGATGTGTACGAATTACCATTTTGGACGATAATTGGCCAGTGTGTAGGCGCATTATCGGCCAAAACGGTTGTTCGTTCAGAGATCCGCCAAGTCGGTCGTTCAACGATCTCCGAACGAACAACAGTTTTGGCCGATAAAGTGCCTACACACGTGCCAATTATCAACCGAAATGTTTGTTCGTACACATCGTGCGTAGCAGGTTTGGACCCACGATCGCATGTGTGTATGAGTCTTTAGTGTTTGTTTGAAGATAAGGTTTTTAGTAGCATAGAAAAAGAGATAACTTTCTAAAAGATTTTTGATTGATCCTTTGTTCTCTGTGAAATGAGTTATCAAAGGAAAGGATTGTTTGCTAAAGAAGGTCCAAAATAGTCTACTTAGCAACAGGAAAAGTAAAGGGGACCATACATAAGCCAATCGAGAGCGGTTGGTCATATGATAAGGCTGAAATTTTTTTGCTATTTCCTGATAAGCCCAAAAATTGGGCAACGATGAGGCAACCATACGATCGTGGGATATCGCTATTATTTTACAGCCAATTGGAGATTGGATCGCGTATGGGCCCCTTAACCTTGTGTATGTTATTAATGGTCTGAAAAACTTAAAGCATAAAAAGCACAACCTAGCATAAACTAGAATGCACAAAAATTATCTATGTCAATAAGCATATGCTGAGTTATCTCGCTGAATGCAATAAAACAATGAGCAGACAAATAAACAGCTGGAAAAACGTATGAACATAACTTGCATGGGACAATACCATCTTGACGAGCGCTTCATTAACAGACGGCACTGAGAATGGTGGTAAAAATGGCAAGGTGTATCAGAGGCAAATATTAACTAATTAGACATTTTAAATTAAAAAAAATGTTTAACTTTATGCAAATGTCATTATTTGCACAATGCTAAATACAGATGGAATATACGCTAAGCCAACCAACACTACATTAATGTTAATGCTTTCTGCTTTTTTCATACGACTGCAATACGCAGTCACTTATTTTAACTTTAGTCAAAAATGCTTTTAGAACATTAAAGTAGTCTGCTTCCATAATTAAGGAGAGTTATGCCGAAATTGAATCCCTTTAAATCAAATAACGCCATCAATCCTTTCTAAATAAGAGATTTTAATGAAGAAAAGTTTTATCGACAATCTTCATTTATTCACACACTTTGCTCATATTCAACCAATCATTGGAGGGCAAACACAAAATCCAAGATACAGTCCAAGATTGCAAAGCGCTGCAAATGTATTTCTCAAGGATATTCTAATTATAAATCAATACATGAGTTAGAAAATAACAGCTATTGGAACTGCATGTGCTAATATGGTAACCTCATATTCAGCAAACTATGGGTAATCTAGAACACATTATGCTAGTTATCTAAGTGGTATTCTCAGTTCAACTGTAATCATTTAAACCCTTATGCTTCATTGATGGAATCACCACTGCAATAGTATATTTGTTGTGAAACAGTCCTACTGTGAAACAGTCCTACCAACAAAGGATATGTGATGAAGTATCTACTAAAATACCCAATTGCAGCAAGATTTTGACTTAGCTGTATGCTAGAAGACAACAGACAACTTTCCAACAATGCATATGAAACATATTTCAAATCACTGCACTACACAAAAGAACCAGTCATTGCAGTATCCCCAAAACATCTTACATGCTGGTCCAATACAAGTCAATCTGAATATGGGCACTTCTTACAAGGATGGCCCATCATTTCTCATGTAGTAACATTACAATTTGGGACTACTGGAAATACTAATGAAATACTTCCTGAAACTCATGGAGAAACACTGCCAGATACATCTAAGACACAGCTGACCTCCTTATGTTCCCTTGCTCCAGTTTCAGAGGGTTATCCTGATTGCTATGGATTAAAGATGGCTGAACTCACTGAAATCCGTTCACCAAGCAGATTTAAAAAATTTGAAAATCCGCAAACAGACCCATTGAAGCCAATGGGAGTTTAAAAAACCTGAAGGTTCCGCTTAAAAGTATAAATAGCAATGGTAACTTACTGTAAATGCCCCAGGGACCTGGCTCCTCCCACAGTCATTGTCACTGACGATTTTCCCATCTCTGACATTGGAGAACATATGTTAATGAAGGGGGGAGCTTGAAAACTGCATGAGTGTAATTCTTAATGAAACCTTAACCTGATTTTCCTGTTATGATAAGGATTATTTATTACACATTATTTACAGCATACCTTGTTCACACAATGATCCACTATAGCTAGGGAGACAAATGCACATGAAAGAGTTTATTCCATCCACACAGGCTGCTCCATTTCGACAAGGATTTGACTGGCATTCATCTATATCTGTATTAGAAAAACAGGATAATTAAACAAATTATTCAGCGACAATTTTCTTCTCTGTTTATCCTTTGCTAAAAGGGATAAGGGAATGTTCACAATCCAATATACTTATCTTCCCCACCCCCCTAAACCTTAAGATCGCAAACTTTACTCATCTTTTCCGAAATTTCCTAAAGATTGATATCGATGGCAACTTTCACCATCCTCTTCTGCCAAAGTTACTGCCTTCTCTTAAAGCTGTACAAGCTCTTTATAAATATCTGTTGTATGCAGATACATAGCTGTATGCAGGTACATGGCTGAGTCCTGACCCGAGGAATTGGCTCTTCTGTGCTGGGACATACGTTGATGCACACCAACTATCTGCCATGTACAATGCTGTTTTGACAGCTTACTCTGGGCGTTCCTATAACACCTCTTAGCCACTATCCAATCATGCCCTTAACACCTGGCTGTGATATGCTAATTGGGATTTGCCAGGGTACATAATTGCCACAGATTCTTGTACAAGTCATGAATTGAGAAAGCCAGTCGGATGACTAGCGAAATGTCTTCAAGAACTAAACTTCAAGTCCAGTTGATCTAATTGAATACAACAGATATACCATGGCCTGGATGAATGAGAACCTTCACAAGCAAAGCTCTTTATAAGCTTGCAAATGCTCAAAGGAGGAGCTATTCATTGGTCGTCATGTCAATTGCCATGGCCATGATTGACTGCTGTGACCAGGAAAAAGACAGAACAGAGCTGGACCTGGAGAAAAGAATTGTAGGTCATGAAAGCACTAAATGGGACTAGTCCAGCTATAAGCACATGTAGTTTATTAACTAAGATCAACGTGTTTCTGTCAAGTATTATGGCCGTTGTCCGTTGAGTGCTTTCATTACCTACAATTCTTGTATTCTACCCCAGGAGAGACACCCGGGCCCATGACTTTGTCGATGTGGGGTGCTATTAGGTCGTATTTTTCTTATATATACATATTGAAATGCAATCAGTGGGAAGTGTGCAAGTGATACAGAAAACAACTAACTGTTTCAAACACAGCTGATTCCTTAATTTCTTTTTCTTTTTTTTTACTAATAAGGCAAAATATATAAGGTACCCTTGGTATTTTCATTTTTTATAATAGTGTTATGAATACAACACAAACGCCAATGTAATACCCCACACTGTGGGATAACATGGACTTAAGCATCGTTCAGATTTCAGAATGTATTTTCGAGGGTTACCGAATGTACAAGGTTATTTTTGGTAACCCTTGAAAACAATACACTGTTTCATAAACAGCTGATTCCCCCCCCCACACACACACACCTTTATTACTAATATTGAGGCAAAATATCGAGCGTTCAAGAACATTTTGGTAACCCTCGAACATTCAAGGTTATTTTCAAGGGTTACCAAAAATGACCTTGTACATTCGGTAACCCTCTAAAATACGTTCTGAACCCTCGAATGTACGTTCTGTTTTCGGATCTTCGGGTTTTTCCAGAGTTCTATAAATCCAAAAACAGAACGAAACTCCAGAGATTCGTCCATCTCTACTTGTAATATCAGGTTAGAAAGGGTTTAAAGGAATAGTTCACTCAGAATGTGTTCATTAATTAAGGAACAGGAGGTAAAGGAGCTATGCCTTACCTCCCATTCTTCAATTAATTTAGATGGAGCCAGGAAAGGAGGTGTTAAATTTACCTTGCACATGATCCTTGGCTGTCTCTACCGACAAGTCCCAATCACTTCCTGTTTCGTTTAACAATAGTGCGCATTATCATGCAAACTTAAAGGGACAGTTCAGTGGAAATTATGAATATTTGGTAAATTGTTAGTTTGTGTAATGCATACTTAGTTATTCTACTTATTCTCTCCCATTTTGAAAAATCAGTTGATTTCATACCCTTGCTGTTCCCTGCTGTTGACATTAGTGAGTTGAAATTTCAGGTTCTAACAGTCCTTCTCCTTCCCAGGATGCACCACATCCTTGGAATGTTCTTAACAGTAATTTCTACTGATTCGCTGTTGGATGGGTCAAACATGCTCAGATCTCTACTGAGCAACTGAATCAACCCAGGCGCTGGGTCAAGGGCAAGACCATAACGGTCTCTACTAGGGGTCCTGCAAACAGGAAGTCAGTATTTCGGTAGCATTTATTTATACTTAGACAAAATGCTGAATGGGCAGATTAAGGTCATTGGGATTAAAAAAAAATGCTCTTTTTCTTAAAAGTATATGTATTTGCACTGAACTTCCCCTTTAAGGCGGAAGTGATCGGGACCTGTCAAAGGACCCGGCGATGGATAGTGCGCAGGGCAAATTTAACTCCTTTGTTCCTGTCTCCATCTAAATTAATTGAATGGGTTCCTGCAATGCATTAACTCATACTTAGTGATTACTGCATCATGGAAACCCGGAAGGAAGAGGAGCAGAGAGGGTAAGTATTACATCTGTCTTTTAGTTCTCAACTCACCAATTTCACATTGATCTCCACTGAAACCTGGCACGCATGTACAAACAAATGATGTTCCACTACGTGCATAACAGGTCCCTCCATGTTGACAGGGATTTACTTTGCATGGATCTTGATCTAAAAAAACCAAACATTTTTACAATATTAATGCCATTCTAAGAGTTTGTGTTTCACTATTTTCTAACTTTCCTTTGTCTTTTTGGTATTTGTTCATAATATTTCTATATACTCTATAAATATTATTATTATTATTATTACATTTATTATTATACAGTTGATAGATAAAGGGTTACTGTAATGTGAACATTAAAAAAACCAAAATGGGCTAAATCTTTATAGTAAGCACAATAAAGCAAAAGCATAGTAAGCCTAATAAGGAAATAAATGAAACCTAATAAACTAGTTAGTATCGTGCGGAGCGTTTGATACTAATATTTCCTATAGGCTTTTTATAAAAAGCAGATCACATTTATAAAGCAACACAAATACAAAGATTATGAAAATGAATAATGACACAAATATTTGTAAACCAGAAAGGATATTTCTTAAAATTCATGCTCATTTGTGGGCCTTACTTGTAATGTGAAGTTCAATTCCTTCAACATTATTACTTGTAGAAATGTGGACATCAACTTCATGTGTTACTCCTTCTAAATCGGGAAGAGATGTTACTGGCTCAGCAGCAATGGCTTCTTCTGTTGCTGGAAATTCAGCCTCTATTTCATTTTCATCAGCCGCACCAGGTATATTAGATGAAAGTTCTTTTTGAACAACCAAAGCAGGCTGGGTTTCAGCATCGTATTGGAGGGATGTGGTATATAAGTCTTCAGATTTTTGGCTTGTGGACACTTCTGCACCTGTTTGTTTACCAGTCATGATAGCAATTCCTGACTCACTAACTGGCTCATCAGTGGACAGTATGTTCTGAGATGTAATGGTTGTTAGTTCTGAGTCTTCCTCTTCATATTGAAATGAATAGCTAGAATCGTCTACGTCAATTCTAGATGATGTCACAGGCTCATACTCTTTCTCTGTACCTTCAGATTGATCTAAAGTTGATTCAGTTATGTCTAAAAGTTCTACAGGCTGTGGCTTATATGTGACTGCAATATCTGCACTCACTTCTTGCTCTGATACAACATGATCAGTACCTGAACCAGCAGATGGCAAAGTGCTAGGAATAATTTTCCCAGTATAGTCAGAGGCTCCATTAATAAGGATAACAGTCACAGGAGATCTTGGGCTAAGTTCATCAATTACTGCAGTAGGTGTCTCCTCCATGTCCTTACTTTCTACAGCTTTTTCTTCCTGAATGTAGGTAACTGTACTTAAAACAGAACTGCCTGTCGATTTTATGTCTTCAGGTGAATAATCAGTTTTGCTATATATTTCTGAAATATAGACCAGTGGCTGACTAGTTTCACCATCAATATCATATTTCTTTGATGTATACCCCATGCTAGCTATGTCCGGTGTGACCTGACTTTGAATGTCTGTAGGTGATCCTGTTGGGAGATATTCAGATTCTGTTAAAACTACTTGAGATGTAACAGCCTCAGAATATGTTAGGTCTGAAGACTCAAATATCTTTTTAGAGGTCTCAAAACTGCCCTCCTTCATCTCAGTACTCATAGTAATTTTAGTATGTGATCCCTCTGTAGCTGTGAAAAACATTTTATCTGTTGATTCACCTAAATTCTTCTTTTGGTAAGTTGTGCTTTCCATTTTGGAGGAAAGAATAGCCATGTCTGAAGTGACTGATTCGTAATATTCCTCATGCATAGTCAATTTTTGTGATCCAGTGTCATCAGTTAAATTATCAGTAATGATTGGCATACTGGTCACACTGGTTCCAATCAATTTATCTGCAGAAACTTCAGGTTCAGAAACGTAAGATATCACTGGAGAAATCGATGCTTTACTAGTCACTGGCTGTTCAGAAATATCTGCAATACCAGAACCTTCGCCTGAGCTTTCCAGTTTAACTGAGAAAGCTGTTGAGAATTCCTCTTTGATGAAATGACTAAATGAAGGAGTTGCAGATGGTCGGGTACTAATATGTTCTTCAGCTTTCACTTCTAATGTCTCCTGCAAAGGAACACTTTCACTTTTAAAGGGAACTGTTTGGGTTTCTAAAAGAGACACACCATCAAGTGTTGAAAGCAAGAGACTTGACTTTTGGGATGATGATTCTGAGAATGATTGAGTCTCAATTTTAATGCTTTTTGTCTCAAATTTGTCTGGTTTATCAGTAAACAGCATGGATTCAGTATCAATATCTTGCACTGTGCTGACAGTTGCAAAAAGTGTTTTTATTGAAAGTGAAGGCTGAGTTAACATTGGCCCATCTGTATATAATCCCTCTCCAGAACCTTGTCCTGAAAAAAACTCAAAAGCAGTGTCCTTTATCTTTGGTTGCGTTGTGGACTTTTCTGTTTTATAAAGTGACCCTTCAGTCCTAGGTTCTATTGTTGTCTCAATCATTTCTTCAGAATGCAGAATGCTACTGCTTGTTTCCTGAATGCTTCCTGTTTCATTAGCATCCTCAGAAATGACATGTGACAATTTTGTAATAATTTGTGGTTCCTGGGTTAAAACAGAGTCCTTCATCTTTGGTTGTGTTGTGGGCTTTACTGCAGTATAAATTGACTCTTTAATACCGGGTTCAGCTGATGTTTCGCTAATTTTTAAAGAATGATCCAGCATACTTATGCTTGTTTCTAGAATGCTTTCTGATTCTTTAGTGTTGTCAGAAATGACATGGGATATTACTGTACTTATTTGTGGTTCCAGTGTGGAAGTAGTGTCCTTTATCTTTGCTTGTTTTGTGGACTTCACTTGGTAGTAAAGTGACTCTTTAGTACCAGGTTCTAATGATGTCTCACTAATTTTCAAAGCAGAATCCATAACACCACTACTTGTCTCTTGAATGCTTTCTGATTCTGTAATGACCTCAGGCATGGCATGTGAATCGTCTGTACTAATTTGTGGTTTCTGTGTTGTGGGCTTTACTGTTTTATAAAGTGACTCTGTACTACTAGTTTCTATAGTTACATCAGTAATTTCTAAAGCAGAATCAAGAACAACGCTGCTTGTTTCTAAAATGGTTTCTGATTCTTCATTGTCTTCAAAAATGTTGCGGTTTATTGTTGTAAAAACTTGTGGTTCCTCTGTAGAAAGTGAATAGTGTGCTGAGAAACCAAAACTAGTTCTTTGGGATACATATTTATTATCTGATTCAATTAAATCTTTATTATCATGTGTGCTGGCAGATTCCTTCTCTTCTTCTGGAAAATGTACTGTAATCTCTGTATGTTTATCAGTTGTGGAAATTATATCTCCAGATCCTTCCTCATAAAGAGAGCTTTCTTGTGTAGAAAAAATGTGTGTTGTCTCTACAACTGTTCCAGGCGTTGTCTTTATTTCCAGATTTATATCTTTCTCCACAGTTGATGTTTCAAGTTCATCAGCTATTTGTTTACTTGACCTATCATCTACAATGAATTCAGTTGCTGATGGTAATGTAGTAATAACTTCACGAATAGTTTCATTTGACTCTGTCCCTACCCATGTTATACTGGCAGTACTTTCTTCAAAGACTTCAAACAGTGAGGTTTGGTCGTTACTCTCATCTTCCACACTTATTTTATAATCCATTATTGGCTGTGTCTGTGATACTGCACCATCATGGGTTACCTTTGTTTTAGAAGAGGATGTTTTAGCAGCACTTGTGCTGAAACCTAGCTTGGGTTCTATTGTTACATATTCCTTTGGGGATGTTTGCAAGTCACTTTTTTCTGTAATCTGTTCTGGCTTGGCTATCTTTGTGTATTCTGTTATTGATGCAGTTGTGCTAATTGCTTCGGTCTTTATCTGAACTTTGGTCTGGTCTTCCTCAGCTGCTGTCTGTAGACTTTCATCTCCTGAACCCTGCTCAATTAAAGGTAAATATGTTGCAACAATTCTTTGTGAAGGAACTCCAGTAATCAATTCAGTGATACTGCTGCTAAGATATGTAGCCTCATCACCAGTAACCTTTTCCCTGGTAATGTGGATTTTAGGGCTAGGAGTACTATAAAATAAATCAGGTTCAGATTTATCACTGGAGGTTTCTACTTGCAGCTTTTCAACAGTTTTTTCTGCTTTAACACTTGGGTACTTTGTTGACAAAAGTTCACTCTTGTCTATAGAGGTCATGTCAAATTTAGGAGTAGAAATTCCACTATATTGTTCAGTAATGAAATCTTCTTGGTCCCCTGAACCTTGGTTGATATCTGGGGATTCTGTTCTGTGACTCTCTCTAGAGATTAACATATCAGTTTCTTGTGTTGCATCTTCCAGACCTTTTTCAATTGTCTCTTTTTCAGAGCTCAATATGGATTCTTTAGTGAGTTCATTAATCTCCTGAGTATTTGTTTCCAAAGTCTTAGTAGATGGAGCAGTTTGGAGGTTATTGTAATCCCCTGAGCCTTGCTCAAAAAATAAAGAACCAGTGCTAAAAATGTCTTTAGTTGAAAATGTTGTTTCTGGTTCACTAGGTATAACTCCTGTTGTTTCTGTTTCTTTATCTGTGTCTGAATCATCAGTCAAAGTGGGTTCTTTAGTCTGGTAAAGTGAACTAATTACTTCAGGTTTAGTTTCAACTTCATATGTTTTAGTAGCCATAGGTGTAAACATTTTGCTGGATGTAAGTGTTGATGCAATGTGTGTTTCTTGTGTTTTATCCATAGTCGTCTTTTCATCTTCTCTGGCAGGTGTTTTATAGTTTGTTGTGTCTGTTTCCAGCACGAGACTTTCTGATTTTGTTTCTGTTTCTTTATCTGTGTCTGAATCATCAGTCAAAGTGGGTTCTTTAGTCTGGTAAAGTGAACTAATTACTTCAGGTTTAGTTTCAACTTCATATGTTTTAGTAGCCATAGGTGTAATCATTTTGCTGGATGTAAGTGTTGATGCAATGTGCGTTTCTTGTGTTTTATCCATAGACGTCTTTTCATCTTCTCTGGCAGGTGTTTTATATTTTGTTGTGTCTGTTTCCAGCACAAGACTTTCTGATTTTGTTGCTAAACTCACTGTGACTCCCTCAGTTGGATAATGTGTGCTGGCAATTTTAACATTGTCGGTTTTAACTGCATATGGTTTTGTAACTGTTATAATTTCTTGTTGCTCCCCTGAGATTTCACCTATAAAAGGTAAGTAATTGCTGGTGCTTTGTGGTATGGTTTCCGTAGCTTGTGTTCTATCCAAAGATATTTCATGTGCAGGTGTAGTAAGCTCTGTAAATATTAGATCTTGATCACCTGAGCCTTGATCTACTAATGGTAAATCTGAATGTGTTTCACTTGCTGGTACTATGTCTCCAGAACTGCTGGTGTTCGAGATTTTATTTTCTGTAAAAACAGGAAATGAAGTAATTGCTTTTTTGGTATGACTTTCTACAAGAACTGTTTTACTTGTTTCTTCTAAATTCTCATTGAACTCTCCACCTGAAAACATTGTGGTAGGGGTGATGATCTTAATCTCATGTGTTTCTGTGGTATCAATAATTCCTTGGTCTCCTGAACTCTCAGCTTCAACTATTTCTAATGGCAAATCTGAATTTATTTCACTTGCTGATATTAAGCTGCCAGTACTGCTGGTGTCAGAGGTTGTATTATCTGTAAAGACAGAAAATGCAGTAACTGCTTCTTTCTTATGGGTTTCTGCTATAAGATTTGTTTTACTTGTTTCTTCTAACTTCACAGTGGGATCTGTATCTGGATACACAGTGCTGGGGAGGCTGATCTTAATTGTGTGTAGTTCAGTAGAATCAATAATTGCCTCATGATCTCCTGAACTCTCAGATTGAATTGTTATCACTTTTGTATAAATGTCCTTGTGTGTGATTTCTCTTGTTTCTAGTTCTGTACTTATTGTGTGTTCCTCAGTTGGCATCGCTGTGCTGATTGTTGGATTGTCTTGAATAGTTGTTTGCATTGTAGTTCGCAAGAACATTTCCTTTTGGTCTTCTGAATTTATAATAGTACTGACTGTTTCGCTCACTGGAGACAGATGCTTTGTAGATGAATGTGTCAGTAAGGATTTTGGTGGTGTTACAATCTTTAAAGCTTCCTCTGAATCTGTACTGATTTCTGTTCCAGAAACGTATATTTTAGCTGTTTCTTTAGTTGTCAATATTGTGCTGTCTTCTACATCACCAGAGCTTTCTTCAATAATCTGACTAACCACAAGCTTGGTAGTTGAATGTGTTGCCATTGTGACAGATTCTTGGATCCCATCAATCTCACCTATGTCTCTACCGATACTTGTAACAGACTTAATTGTTTCTAATTGTTTGGTAACGCTTTCTAACAAAAATCCTTTTTCACTTACTTCTATTTCTACACTTGTGGGTGCCTTGTCTGGGGACACAGATCGAATGCCCTCGCTTTCCAGTACTATTTTAGTTGCATACATTGTAGCACCTGTTTCAAAGTCCCTTTGGTTGGCTGAAATTTCCCCAGTAAGAGGTGAAACTGTACTGGTTATTTGCTTGATTGGATCTTGACTATGTTCACTCAAATACTCTGCTGTTTTTAAGCTGATTGTTTCTGTTGAAACTTCTGGAATTTTATGAGCCGTATAATCCTTAAGTTTTGGGACAGTATATAGATCCTCAGCATCTCCTGATGCTTGATCAGTGAATGGAGATTCAGTGCTCATAATGAGCCTGATAGGAATTTGTGTAGATTCTTCATCTGTAGGGTTTGATGTGCCAAGGGCATGAGTTCTCAGTGTTAATGTATCAGACATTGTTTCATCAAAAGCCTTTTCTGATGTAGGTGTTTGTACTTCATTGGTAGAAGATTCTAATTTCTGGGCTGCTTTCGCAGTTTCTGTTTCCATACTTACTGAGGAATCTTTAGCTGTAGGAACCATGCTAGTAACTTCAATTTCAATATCTCCTGAACCTTGATCAATATATGGTGAGTCGGTATGATGACTGGATAAAGTTTTAAAATCACTAGTCTGCTCCTTATTGCTGCCAGTATATAGAGTTGTAAAACCAGATTCCAAAGTTAAAGGTGATTCTGTACCAAAGCTTATTTTGGAGTGCTGTGTATCTACTTCAGTTAGTTTCACTTCTGTCCCTACTAACAATTTGGATTCAGCTTCTGTAAATTCTATATTTGGAGTCACTGTGACCATGTCTTTTGAGAATGGTATCTCTATTTTTTGCTCAGGTGTAGTAAGCTCTTTAAATGTTAAATCATGATCACCTGAGCCTTGATCTACTAATGGAAAATCTGAACTTATTTCACTTGCTGATATTATGCTGTCAGTGCTGCTGGTGCCAGGGATTTTATTATCTGTAAATAAGGCAATTGTTTCTCTGTTATGAGTTTCTATGACAAGATTTGTTTTACTTGTTTCTTCTACATTAACATTGGGATCTGTATCTGGATACACAGTGCTGGGGAGGCTGATTTTATTTGCGAGTAGTTCAGTAGTATCAATAATTGCCTCATGATCTCCTGAACTCTCAGATTCAATTATTATCACTTTTGTATGAATGTCCTTGTGTGTGATTTCTCTTGTTTCTTGTTCTGCACTTGTGTGTTCATCAGTTGGCATTGCTGTGCTGATTGTTGGATTGTCTTGTATAGTTGTACCTGTTTGCATTGTAGTTCTCAAGAAAATGTCCTTTTGGTCTTCTGAGCTTATAATAGTACTGACTGTTTCGTTCACTGGAGAAAGTTGCTTTGTAAATGAATGTGTCAGTAAGGATTTTGTTGGTGGTGTTACAACCTTTAAAGCTTCCTTTGCATATGTGTCAGAGGAGTTGTTATCTGTTAAGGCAGGAAATACAGTGATGTCTTCAGAATCTATTTTTTTAAAATCTGCCAATGTTACCTGATGTGTTTCCAAACTGTCTGTTTTGCTTTCTATCCTATGAATTTCACTTGCAGTTTTGGTCGTTTTTGGTTGGACAGAAGTTTTTAAAATTAGGACACTTGCCATGTCTCCATCTGCTGAACCCTCTTCTGTGAATGGCAAAATTGTGCTCACTTTTATATCAGATGTTTTATCTGATAATGAGGCTACGTCAGAATGATCTCTGGCAGTGTACTCTTCTAAAGACCCAATATGGGTTGAATTAACAGGCATTGCAGTAGTCTGCACTAAAGAACCTGATTCAGCATCATCAGGCCCAACATTTTCTGTTTCCTGTGGTACTGCTGTAGCAGACACAAATAGAAATTGTTGTTTTATTGTACTAACAAGTTTGCTATAAGTAACATTTTCTTCTTTTTGTAAGCTATCTGTTATCAATGTTGTGGATTTCTCAGCATCCTCATACTTTGATTCGGTGTGAACATGTTTAGCTATATCAGTTTCTAAGTCACCTGAACTTTCCTGTATAAACTGGGAACCTAAAGTGATCTTATGGATTGAATTGTCTGTTAAGTTTCTAATTTCAGTAATAGAGACATCCAGAGTTCCCGTAGGTTTCACTTCTAGTAAACCTGTTATTGTCTGCATGTTGTCTGTAGAATATAGACTGTTACTAATAGTGGAGAGCTGTTCCAAAATAGTGCTGTGGTCAGCTGACCCTTCTTTATCTTCAACCAATCCAAAACCTTTTGGTGGCTGTAAAGTAACTGTCATTTCTTCAATGATTTCTTTTTCTGTGGTTCCAACTTTTGAGCCCAAATCAATAACTGTTGATACAGACCTTATTTCTGCAGGTGGTAAAAAGGTTCTGTTTGGGAATATTGAAGGCAGAGGTGTAGGAAATTCTCTTTCATTTGACCTTTCCCCTGATGTAACATGAAGAATGTTCTCTGAATCACTGGTTGCCTTTGTTGGAATGAAATCTTTGGGTGTTTCTTCAGTTTCCATGAATGTTTTTTGTTCATTTGTATAGTTTGAAACAGCTTCAACAATAAGTTGTGCTGGAGATTCAATGGTCTTGTTACTTGGATCTGTTCTACTCTCTTCAGAAACAGGCTCATTTTTAACCAAAACTTCATCAGTATCTGTACCTTCTAAAGATTTTAATGTTGATAAATGAAATAATTCATTAAACTGAGCCATGCTTGATTTTGGTGATAAATTAGGCTTCGGTGATGCAGACAGCTCAAAAACCACTTCGCTGTCCCCACTAAATGCGGTGTCTTCTATATCACTCACGTCATTATCTAGTGATTCATCACTTGGAGTTTCTGTCTGCAGCACAACTTGTTCAGTAACCTCAGTCATTTGAGTAACCGAAGCATATTCTGATGGTGTGACACTTTCAATCTTATCCTGTCTGGCTTCCTCGGCTTTGGAATCTCTTGGTGCATGAGTAATCTCTTGTTTTCCATTGATAAACTTCAAAGAAGGGGATGTGGTAAGATCAGTAGTATTATCACAGTCGGGTTCTTCATCCTTATTTTCTACTAAATTCAAAACGTTTAAAAGTAGTGAATAATCATGTTCTTCGCTGGAATCATTATGTTCAGGTAAGCCAAGTCGTCCTGGGCTCAATACATCAATAAGTGATCCAACTGGGCCTGATGAAAAATAAAAGTTATTTATAACATTTTAATTTGTAAATATGTTAATGGTTGCACACAGGCGAAAATGTAATATTATAATTAATATGTCTGATTATATTGTTTGCAGTGACAAGCAAATAAAAACAGAAGCATCTTAGTTAATGTAGCCATAAACATGACTGGATTTCACAAATGAGCATGATGAATGAAGACAATGTGGCATAGCAGACAATATTATCAAAGCACAACTTGCCAAGGAGGTTTGACACTCATTACAATTACAACTCATTGACAATTAACTTCTAGTTTACTGAGCATCTGACTGCATCCATGTAGAATAGATAAAGAGTCATTGGACAATTTACATTGGACAAAACCAGTAGCAAGTTTACACTGCAGAAATAGGACAAGTGCAAAATACTAGCTCAATATGGACACCTTCTGTGACCTTCTAAATCATTTAAAAGCAAAAACAATAAAATAAATAAATGAACATGTTTTGAGGAAATTTACCAACAACCTTGTGTTTTTACCAGTATAATGCTGTACAGGTAGCTTCTTATTCACAAGCTGCATAATAAAAGTATGCTACATTGCCTTAATAGTGAACAATACTGACAAATGTAACATTTAAAAGGAAAAGGTACTTTAGTACCCAGGATTCAATTTCCTAACCTCCCTTGTTCCTAAATTAACTGAGCAGCAGTTTGCTGAAGATCAATTCCTGGACTTAGTTTCTGATCTGCCAAGTCTCTGATGCTGGCACACAAGGTGGAAGCCCGGCAACTCTAACAATGAAAGTCCACACAGCAATATTCAACATGATGCCACTTTCTGGTTAATGATTGTAAATCCTACCTCCTACTATCAGTAAAACCCTTTCTACTGTAACATATAACTAGTATAGGAAGTGATAATGAAATCTATATGTGTACTCATGTGTGTGCAGGGATTGCATTTCCATCTCATTGTGAAACTTTCCAAAATCCTAAACTCATTGCATAGTTTGTTGCACTACTTGTTTTGTCTTAAAAATAAAAACATAATAATATAATATTCAAGGTCAAATAAAGACATAAGTCCAACAAGTCCAACCTTTTTACCCTACCCATGATGCCTGTTTAACACTCGATCCAGAGGAAAAACAGTAGGAAGGGGGAAACCATTCCTTCCTTACTCCAAATTACAAATGGAAAGGGTCCCTGGATCAACCATATGTATTAACACCAGTCATTTTCAATATCTTTTTAATTTTAGAAATGTATCCATTCCTCTCTGGAAACTTTTTTAGGAACTTGCCATTACATCTGCTGGAATACAAAGTAAATTGTGTTCTATTGAAGATTGGCTGGTAAACACAATTCATAAAAATGTAGGATCATTTTAAAAACATATCAGAATATTTTGCAACACCACAGCTGCTTGAGGATAGATCAGTGCACATAGTGGGTGGTAAATAATGTTTCCCTGATGATCTAGAGAAATACAATAAAGTTCTCTATAAGATACCTAAGCCTTGGACATAAGCCTTTTACCTTCCTACAGGGTTATTCAATAAAAGTTCTTATCGTTTAAAATGGTGCTAATATTGCCCCAACCAATCAGATTTTAGCTTTCAAATGTTAAATAAGATCTGATTGGTTGTGGATAAATTAGCACCATTTTAAATGATAAGAAATTTTATTGAATCTCCCTGTGTTTTCATATTACTACTCAGAACCTTTTAATTTACATGATTGGTAGTTTGGGACAAAAACACCTGTGCAAGAAAGCAAGGAACATTCAGACATCTGTTTTCTCTAGTCTCAATAACTACTGAGATGACTAGGAAACTTATAAAGGCTTTGGAAGTTCAACTACTACCTTTGACTTAGGAAATGAATGAAAAATAAATAAGCACATTTGTTGTGCATAAGATACATCTCCAGCTAATTGGTCGTTCTGTTTTATAATATAAAAACAAAGCATTTCAAAAATGTGATATTCATTAAAAGGGCAATCACAGTACCCAAAATACCCAAAATTCTCTATATTTATCCAAGGTTATGACCTAAACCCTAGATCTATGTTGGCACTAGGTCCCTCATATAAAGGCTCCAAAGTTCCAGGACTGCTCCTGGACTGGCCAATATGAAGGTACACGTCTTGCCAAGAGTATCTTCCCAAGTTCCCATTAAACAAGTGCCGGTCTGTAAAAAGAATTAGGGCCAGACCGCACTAAGTCCTCTTCTTGGGTACCTTTAGGTTTTTTTTTGGGGGGGGGGGGGTTGAACGATTATGATATTCATTTAAGCTCATAGATTTTTAGCAACTTATTAGGAGACAAGGGAAAATGGTGGGCTCTACTGATGATAATTCTTGGCTTTCATTCACTAAAACATGAATATCATACTGTTTATTGCTGAAAGTTGTATATAAAATGCTTATTCATAAAATATCTCTTCCTTTTCTTTTATAAATGTAACTATGTAGTTTTCAGTTCAGTGGAGACATGGGGAATATTTTCAAATGAATACTATTATGTTTGCACAGTATATTCTTTTAAATGCTGTCTGCTGGCCATTTAGTCAAATTCTGCAGTAGCACAAAGTACATGGGAGTCAAATTTGCTCTGCTACAGCTGTTTTATTTCAAAGCAAAGACTACATCTGGATTTCTATCCACCTGGACTAAAAGACTAAAGGTACTGTTAAGATAATTACCTTAACATTATTATGGTACGTTTAAGACATGAGAAGGGATAATTATTACCTTGGAACAAATTGGGACTAGTGTTTATTTAATGCAATGACATGTATACATTATTGTAGCCAATCAAACCTCAATCTCTGAATCTCTCAGCAGTTCTTGGTTCTATAGGATAGGACTTGGAGAGTATTGGCAATGTGTGGGGGATGAAAATGTTTGACAAAGATGCAGACAAACTAAAATTGTTGGTGTTGTGGTCGATCGTTCCAGATGAAAATTTTGTGTTATATCATTATTGGCTTCCCTTACTACAGTAGAGGGAGCGGATAAGATCGTAATGTGTATGGGATAAACGAATAAATAAAAACTATGCTTAACAATGCTTAACAAATTTACAATCAGATTCTAATGATATCTGACATAATTTGCAAGTCACGTGTGTATGGGCAGCTTATCTTTTCTAAAGATAGTTACAGGTTTGCAATCAAAATCTCTGCATTCTTCTGCCAATGGACAAATTAGCTTTTGGCTAGCTTTGAAAACCATAAAGAAGATCAGGGGTGGGACTTATGATGCAGCTGAAGATGCTCTGTAGAAAAGTGCTCAAGCCAGGAGATTGCTGGTGCTGGTGATGTCACAACATGAAATACCAACCTTTCTAATGCTGTAAGTCTGAATAGACTGCAGCTAGAAGCATGGTCTTGGAGTCATTTTAAAGTTAGGAGTGTGGTTTTTAATAGAGGGCACTTGTATGGAGACCACATCTCCCCTTTAAGTCCAAAGATTTACTAAAATACTTGCTTGTATGTAATATACATAAAAAAGCACTAAATGCACTAAGAACTAAAACATATTTCAAGTGTGCAATCATTGTGTCAAATACAGTGATGTTTCCCTGACAACAAACACAAGAAGGGAATGCGTGTGTGTGAAGGGAATGTGTGTTTCCTAAGAACTGTATATAATATGATGGTAACCCATCTTTGTACTGTATCTAAGGAAGCCTACAAAAGATGTGAGAAAATTGTAAGACAGCTAATTGAAATCCTTAAATTGTGTGAATGCTGATGGATGACCTCATAACATAGAGAATTCCACTTATTAGACACTAATTTCAAATGAAAAGAACAGAAAAGTCATCTGTTCAGAGCATTAGATGGAAGTTTTATAAGTTGTAAATCCTATACAGGATTCCTAATGAAAACTGTTGTGCTGAAATAGAGTCAATAAAATTCTCAAATGACAAGCTACTAAATGCCAGGTAGACACCAGGACTACATAAAGCATTCCAATAAAATAAAATCCCTATAAATGTTAGCACTGACATTTATAGGCTGCAATATCTATACTGTATGTATTAGTAGAAAAATGTTAATAGATGACTATTGTTTTGTTTTAAAAATGAATACTTATCAAGAAATAACTGTAAGCAATGAAATAAAATGTGATTTTCCTGGTAAATATGAAGCACTGAAAAATGCTTTTTGTGCCTGTATGAAATCTGTATGAAAGCTAGCTCCATTTAGTTGCAAACCTAATGACTGTTTCTATAACTTTCCAACTTGATGAATCATTAACATTTAATAATAATAATAATAGCAGAGAGGGTTGAAGAGGTAAAAAGCTGTACATTAAACATAACGCTAGGTACCGCCACGATTCTTTTCTGCCGTGACATATCAACCTTGATAGAATTTTTGTCCAAATTGGTCAATTTTTGCCAATCGTGCATTCCGAAGAAGACTTGCTGCCTAAATATTGGCTCCGGCCAACATTTTTTGACTATCAATATTTTGACTCAACTGGTAGCCAGTGAAATTTTGCCTATGTGTACCTAGCCTAAAAGCCATATTTATAAAGCAGCGGTATCGCTTTTTAGCTAATTTAGTTAATTTACGGTCGCGGTCTTAAATGTAAAGAACGGTCAATCGTAGAATACCGTGCGGTAGTAAACTACCACAATGGTATTCTATGGGGATACGTTATTGTAGATTTACGATCAGTATTGTAGATTTACGATCGGGAATTGTAAGTTTACGATCAGTATCATTAATCTCCGGTCAGTTTAACGATCGTAAATTTGTGATACCGATCGTTAAAGTTGTGGTATCGCTAAAAAGCGATACCACGGCTTTATAAATATGGCCCAAGGCTTCGCACACACGTACAATGTTGAACCCGATAAACGACCCCTGAGCCGTGCACATGTGCAACAAACGTCCGTTCCGGGCAATAATCAAACATGTGTATGCGTTTATTTAGTTTATTTATTTATTCAGTTAAACTGAATAAAAGGGATGCAAGTTTGACATCCCTGCTCTATACAATAAGCAGTTAATCATGTAAAGCTGCGTTTGTGAATGGATTTAAATTTGTCCACCTGCATTTTCCTTTATGGAATATGTAATTTATTGCACTTAATATCTGCACCTGCATACACTGTATAACATCAAATGTGAAGCCTGTAAAAGTATGCAAGAAATAAGTTTACAAGGTATAGAATCTTAGAGTCTGCTGGAGCTTAGCATTTAGTTTAGCAGATTCCTCCCCAACACTAGAGATGTCCAAATTCGCAAAATCCGGTCCGCTCGAGGATCCGCAAATTTTCGGAAAAATTCGAAAATCCGCGAGCGGACCATTAAAATGAAAAAATACCCTTGAAATTACGAGATTTTTCATATTTTCGAAAATTTTCGAAATTATGGGGTTTCGCGTATTTTCGAAAATTTTCGAAAGTACGAGAAAACTAGTATTTTCGAAAATTTTGAAATATGTATTTATGGAAATAAGAGAAATCCTTGTATTTTCGAAAATTCCCGAAATTACATGTTTCTCGTAATTTTGAAAATTTTCGAAAATACAAAAAAATCCGCGAATCGGAAGTTCGGAAGGCGGAAAATCCGGAAAAATCCGCCGTTCGCGAACGGGATAAATCCGCGGCGGATCCGGGTTTCGGATCCGCGGCGGATCCGGGTTCGGATCCGCCGGCCATCCCTACCCAACACCCCATAAGGGACACACAAACAATGCTTTGTTTCATTGGCAGAGCAGTATTTATAAATAACGCTATAATGTTACAACCGTAACATAACGATCGTTAACACAACGATCATAACATATTGATTATTATCAATATTTAACACATCATCATCATTATTCAACACTGTGGTAAAATACATAATGTACATATTTAATACTGCGGTCACATAATAACAATTGCTTTTGTTGGCTTATATCGTTACGTAACCACATGATCAGAGATTAATGACCAGTTAATTAATGATCAGTATAGTTATGCAATGGTCTTTTATTAAATGGTATCTCCACTGATATTAACAAAATTTGGGAATCCTATTTTATTGAAGAACGGGAGGTAAAGGAGCTGTGTCTTACCTCCCGTTCTTCAATAAGATCAGGAGCCAGAAGAGAAGATAAGGAACTTACCAGATCACTCGATCCCCCCGCGTAGTTTGCCAGGTCCCGACGGACTCTGTCTTCTATGCGCATTGCAATTGTGCATGTCCATAGCGTACAGAGTCCATCAGGACCTGTCAGAAGACGCGGCGGAGGAGCGAGTGATCGGGTAAGTTCCTTATCGTCTCTCCTGGCTCCTGATCGTTTTATTGAAGAAAGGGAGGTAAGACACAGCTCCTTTATCTCCTGTTCTTCAATAAAACTGAATTCCCAAATTTTGTTAATACCAGTGGAGATACAACTTTAACAATCAGTATTAGATATTCATGGACATTGTCAGTTTATAACAATGGTGTTGTAGCAATGATTTATAATAAGGCCCATAGTGCAGTAGTGTCTATTCACTAAATAGGAATAAAATCATTGGAGAAGCAACGTTTTCGTGTGTATATAATTACTTTATACAAATATATTAATGGGCCATACAATAAACTCTCTGGTGCATTGTTTACTAATAGGTCATATCAGAGGACTCGTGGACATCCTTAAGGTTGGAAGAAAAAAAGTTTCATCTTCAGGTTAGGAAAGGTTTTTACAGTGAGACGGTGATGAAACTGTGGAACTGTCTTCCAGCAGATGTGGTAATGGCAAGTGAATTAAATAGCTTTAGTAGTGGTATAGATAAGTTTCTATTGCCGTTTGGAGTCGGGAAGGAATTTTTTCTCCCTTTTTTTGCCTTCCTCTGGATCAACTGTTAGGTAGGGTTAAAAAGGGGGGTGAAAATGTTGGACTTGATGGACGTATGTCTTTATTCAACCTCAATTACTATGTTACTAAAGCTTGAGCAGGTAAGTAGAGTTTCAGCCTAAAATATTAGAAGTGTTTCTTACTAAATCAAGACGTATATATACATTTTACTAAACAAAACTAAACAAAACATTTGTGTAAACCTAACCTTACAGGTTATTTAATATGAGGTGCAAAAATTTGCCTGTGCTGTAAATTTGCAACAACCAATCAGATAGTATAGCATAGTATATTATAGTATTTGAGGTTAAAGGGTATGTCCACCCTTAAATCGATTTTTTAATATAGCCTTCCCCCTGGTCCCCAGCCCCAACCGCATATTTTTATCTTTAGAAGCTCCCCAAACTTTTACTTACCTCCCCTCTTTCCCCGCCGCGCTCCGCCCTCTGCTTGCGAAAATGCAAGCAGAGGGGCGGGACGGCAGTCGCCTGTGATTGGCTGAGCGGCAGCCAATCACGGACGCGGCTGCCGGTCATTCAGTGCAGCGGAGGAAAGAGGGGAGGTAAGTAAAAGTTTGGGGAGCTTTCTAAAAATAAAAATGATGCGGTTGGGGCTGGGAGACCAGGGGAATACTGTATTAAAGGGAATTAATGCTAGGGGGAGGGAATCCAGAGAGGGGGGAGAAGGAGGGAGAGGGAGGGGGAGGGAGGGGGAGAAGGGCTGCAGTACGCATGCCAAACTTCTCCCTGAGGCCAGGTAGGAGGCAGAGTCCTGTATGGACTCTGCTAGCCTCCTGGTGGGCAGTTTTTAGGACTTTGGGGGGGACTACAGGAGAAACCCTATGGAGCGGGGATGTGAGGTGAAGGATTAAACTACACTACATGGTGGGGCCAGTAGTTGGGGGGATTATATTGTTTGGGGGTGGACATGCCCTTTAAATAAAGACATACGTCCATCCAGTCCAACCCATCTAGCAATACCCACATTTACTGCCTAACTGTTGATCCAGAGGAAGGCAAAAAAAAAACCCACCAAATTTATGAAAGGGAAAAAAATTCCTTCCTGACTCCAGTGGCATTTGGAAATTTCCCTGGATCAACTGATAATTTTTTACTGGTCTCTATATGGTAAAACACTTTTGACGATCTGGTTACTGCAGATTAACAGCACTGGCAAAATGTTGCACCTCATATTCAATAAGCCCTATATATCTAAAGAGAGGGCAGAAACAGCATTTATGCAACAACAATTAGAATGGAAATAGAATACATACAGGAATGCTTCTAGCTAATATATTTAAAAAAAGATGATCAATGTACACCTAGGCCCCATTTAGGATCATGGTGTCTGTGCTAGTGCAGTAGGTAAACCAAACCAAATACCTTGAGATATTTTTCTTGGCTGAAACTCACTGCTTAGTTGCATTTTCCGGTAAAAGGTTGTCTCCCTCACCTTGCATTGGATAAGTGCAACAGGATTTCATTATATTAGAAATCAAATAGGTGCTAGTATCTTATCCCCAAAACATGGGGGGGGGTCCTCCAAATAGCAGCAATACCTGATACTGCCATTTTGAGGACAATCCCCTATTCTGTCTTTATATTCCCTTACATTTAATAGGAAAATATATAATGTTAAAATGGTTTCTTTAACAACTGTCTCTTAAAATACACATTTTTTAGATGAATTGCAATAAGGAATCTGACTATAGGTGTAACAGATAAAGCTCGTGTGGATTATTAACTTATACACAATGTCCAATATGATGTGACTTTCACACCGTGCCCAAAGTTATACTCATATACAGGTCACCTAGAGAAAACAAAATCATATTCCCAGAGGACCAGATAAAAAACACAAATTACATCTGTACAGGAAGAGATTAAAGCAATACAAAGGAGCAGGTAATTACACATCAATCATCCAAACAATAGAAAAAAAAGAAAGTGTACCTGTTTCATTTTCATTGAGTTCAACAAAAATCACACGGATCGATGGAGGAATTTGATTGTAGTCTCCATTCAATGATTCAGTGACATCCTGTGGAGGCTCCTCTGTGGCGTCTTCACATTCAGTTGCTGATGTTAGCTGTTTATCAGTAGTCCCACTTGTGATATATTCTGAGTCCACATCTTGGTGCCTGCTTGTCATATCTGACTCAGTAGAACTTACTTGGGAAACAGATTCATCAATGACTAATGTTCCTTCACTGGTTTCTTCATCTATTAAATGTGGTTTTTCAGTAGAAATAAAATTGGGGTTCAGTGTTGTCTGTTTTTGCTTAGTAGGTTCGTGTTTATTTCCAGGAACAGTTTCTATTGTTTCTCTAAAAGATGTGACCTCTTGATCAGTGAATGGTTTTACTTTAAGTACAGTTGAGGGTTCAGAAATGAAATCAGGGTTTGTCTGGCTTGATGGTCTAATAGACTGATAGGTTGTTTCTACTTCAAGTTTAAAGCTCTTGTTTGTTATTTCACTTTCTACTGTAGCTAAATTTTCAAACTGGTACGGTTGGCTTGTGGGTGCATGAGCGCTAACTAAAGTTTCCTTTCTTTCAGGGGATTCCCTGATTTCCTCTTTTATGTCATTCTTCTCAAATGATGTTACTGTTTCTTGGACAAGACCACTGCCTTCAGCTGTGAAATCAACCTTTTGACCTTGAACTGCACTAACTAGATGTTTTGTTGTTAATAATTCTGACTCAGTGGGCTGACTTTCTGCTTCAGATAATTTTGAGGCTGTAATTATCTCAGGTTCTTCTTTTGATTCTTTTGTGAAAAGGTTAAGCTTGAATGCAGTCTGTGTTGTGGCTGCCTCCGTTTCAGTTTCTCCTTCCTCATGCTTTACTGTTGCAGGTTTGGTCTCAGTATGTACAGCAAACTGTCTCACCTCAGTTGATGTTGTGCTTACTGGAAAAGCTGACTCCGAAGAGCTTGTTGTAACTAATGTTTTGTACACTGTAAATACATCCAACTCAGGTTGTGCACTTGGAGTATCAGAGTCTTGCTTTAAACTACTCATAGTCACCACCCTTTTAATAAAGGATTCTTCAGATACAGTATCCATTTCTAGTCCATTTTTTTTATCGGTAACTATGCTATGTTGAATTAAAACTGTTGGGATAATTTCTTCACTTTTGGCTTCCATTGACTCTTTTGGTGGTTGTGAACCTTGATATAAAACGTCCATTGTTAGTTTAACAGAACTCTCAGTTGTGGAAGACGCTTGTTCTAATATTGATGCTTCCAGAGCAGAATCTGTTGAGACTTTCTCATTGTCTGAGTCTATATTGTCAGTCTGATATTCAGATGGCGATTGAACATTTTGGCCTTCAACCATCAAACTACCGGCTTCTTCTGTAGATGCTCTTTGTGAAGGCACCGTGACTCCTATGGCAGGTTGTGAATACGAAGACTGTGCATAATCTTCAGCAGAAATCCTTTCTTGTGCCCCAACTTTTGTCTGTTGAAGTTTACCTTCTCGTGCTCCTAGATACATAGGAGCTAAAGTACTCTCTGCTTGTAATAACAGTGATGATGCATCTATTGAACTTTCTGTTTCTTT
This sequence comes from Hymenochirus boettgeri, assembly GCA_019447015.1. NCBI lineage: Eukaryota > Metazoa > Chordata > Amphibia > Anura > Pipidae > Hymenochirus > Hymenochirus boettgeri. Next base: position 348,642,367 of record CM033469.1, read on the forward strand.
TTGCTTAGTATGACCTACAACACTTGTTGCCACGTCAGACTTTAGACTTTTTTCCGATTGCTGTCCTATCGAAGAAACAACCTTTGATGTGATTTCTTGGTGTAACTTTCCAGCTGTTCTTATAATATTGGCAGTTGTAGCTTCAGTTGGAAGAATCAGTCTAACCGATACAGTTTCTGTTACATTTTTTTTCCCTATAAAAAATGGAAACAAAATTCTAATTAAAGTTGAACTGATTGTTAACTTTACATTTCGTATGTGTGACAATAAAATTGTAATAGGGTTGTATTTTATGATGTTTTTTCAGTAGCTTGTAAAGATTTCTTGCCAAAATATTACTTGAATAAACTATGGAATTTTCAATGGCTTCCTTATTCTCAGGAATAAAGTACTAAACAATTATACTTCTCTGCTCCCTTTAAACAGTAATTTCCTGTTCTTGTAAATTGTCCCAAATATTGTTGCAAATAATTACAGATAGACACATTTCATTATTTTAATCCTGTTTTTTTTATAACATAGGTAATTAGGAGGATCATGGGATATAGCTGAGGATCATGGGATATTAAGTTTCCATCTGTACAAGACATGAAATTGGAATGAACCAATATGCATTGAAAAAGTAGAATTTGTAAATAGAGACTCTATGTCATTATAGGAGCATCATTTAAGGGCATGTCTATCCCCCAATTTAAAATTTATATCTATGCAGATCACCCCCCAAACTGCAAACCTTTCAAACCTTTTCCGTAAATCACATATAGTATACACTTCCGGTCTCGCTGCCTAAAGCTTCTACCAGGTATCAGCAGTCAATCATGGCATGACAGATGAAGTAATGGCCAATCACTGACTGTTGTTCCCTGAGCTGCAAACTCTACACGTAGGAAACTCAAAAAGAGCCGTACAACTATTGAAAGAGTCAGGAGCAAGAAGTGGCTTAGGTTAAAGGCTTAAAGGTATTGCAGTTGGGGGATCTGCTTGGATACATTTTAATTATATTGCCAATTTCCTAAATTGGGGTTTGCACATGTTTTTAATTCAAATTTTCCTGGTATTAGAATCTCAAAATGACAGAGTTTATGTAATTACCTGTCTATCTATTGTTGTCAAACTTGTGACCCCTCCATTCAGCTGCTTGGGAATGCTGGGAATTGTAATACAAAACAGATGTAGAGCTATCACTTGGATATCCCATATGTAACATGAACCGTAACAGTTTCCTATCTGGTAATTGTACCCTGTTGCTTAAAGTTTCTTGGGTTTTCCTTACATTCCTTATGGCCCTGACCCTGCTGTATAAGTAATTCATTAATTCATTTTACAATATTGTAGAAAATCAAACTGGAAAGTTCCATTAAGGTGTCAGTGGATATTGATTTAGATATGCTGGACACTTAAGCTGGGTAAACACTGTTTATACCCCCAAAACAACCACTTCTACATTGGAGACGGACATTACTTCCCGAAATGTTCTCTTGGTCTCCCCTCGGTACTGAAGTATAAGGAGCCGTCCACGGTCGCAGGGAATGTGTCAGTTCCAAATAATCTCCCTATAAATTATATAAATTATATAGGAAGAACATTCGGGACTGTGTGTAGCCTCATCTATTAAACATTGGTACTGTGTGTACCGACCTTTAGGTCTATGATTCTCATATTCAACTGAGTCCATGGCCTATTAAAATGAATCAATCAGTTTACAAATGGCCTAATAATGTGACAATAACCAAATCTGAATTCATCCCCCACTGCTTAAATCTCTGCTCATCTTCCAGCATCAACTTTCCCTACAGATACCAGATGTGAGTGATGTCACCCACTGATTACAATACAATAAATTGTAGTGAGAGGCATTGTCACTGCCACGAGCGTCATTCTTAAAAGAATAAAACTTGCCTTCAGAGGGGGGTTGGCAGAAGGGAGACATTTTTGCTGAGCATAACCAAGTTTTGTTAATTTCAGTTTGATTAGTTCTTTTGGGGGAGAAACATTTGTTCATATGCTATATTTATTCTTTACAATCGGGGATTGTCTTTTAATAATAAAATCAAAAACATGTGTTTTGTTTGAGCCTTAAAGAGACATTTATTTATTGTTTTGTAAATTTTTCTGTTTTGTTTTGTCTTGTTGTCGGATTTCAGAAATACACATTGTGTCTTAGGCAAATTTAAAGGACAACTCCACCCTCATAAGAACATCTTTTAGAAAGAATGGCCTCTTTAAAATATGTTGATATGTCATACTTTGTCCTATGAATTCATTACTGAATGCCTGCTATGCTTCGGGATACCTCATGGAAACAGAGCAATTTAGAAACCTGAACTGAGCCTGTACTGAGCCTGGGCATGCTCAGAAGGGGCAGATAGGAGATTAGCATTCAGTCATTGGCTGTGATGTCAACTGTCAAATCCATAACTGACAGTTACTAACTGGAAGAACCTGGAAGCAGAAACGGGAAACAGGACATTGTGCAGGATTTCAGGTTGGACTTATATATTTTGAATTTCAAACTATTACCGTTTAGGGTTTTGGGGGGTGATTTACCTGTATGTAAGTTTTCATTTTGGGGCTGGACTTGCCCTTTAAAGTCCCACTAACCAATTTAATATCACCCGTGCCACCGGCGCTTGCAATTTAATAGCTTATATCTTGTGTTACACTCGCGCTGTGAGTAAATGCAAACCTGGAGCGATTGCAGCTCTGGGTAAATCTCCCCATATGTATCCTCTTATATTTCCCACAGCCAGCAGATGGGCAGACAGCTGTACATTATAAATATGCCCCCTAGTCTTACTACTAATGTATGGCAACATCAGTAAATAGTGTAATCCTGTGCACACCTATTGTAGAAGCTTAATGGTGCCTAATCAGGAACTTCTGCACAGGGGAGGACTGGGACCTTTTGGCCTGGGGGGCAAATACAACCAAATGGCCCTTTCAAGGTCAATTACAAAATGTTTGACCATGCACACTTTTGGTAAGGTCACACACCCTTTGTTCAAGTTACGCCCATTTTTAAGACTACTGTTCTCATTTTACATGGTCACCTGCAACATTTTCAAGTGTATGATGTGGTTAAAATAACTAACAGACTCATAAACTAGAGGGCTGACTGCCTAATGGTGTAGAGAGCTTATAACAGTGGCTAATGATCTGAAAGGCTGACAATACTGGGTAATGAATTGTAGGGCTGAACACTGGGTAACAATTTGGAGGGCTGATAACATTGGGTAAAGGTCTGATTCTGTTCCTTGCCCATGTTGGAGCTAGAGGTGTGCATTGTGCCATTTAGGCGCATAACTTACTAATAGCTTCTGTGGCAGCCCAAATTTTTCATTGAAGATCAGCCCGGTGGGCATTTGCCCCTCAACCTACTGGGCCAGTCCTCCCCTGCTCCTGAAATATGAACACATAGATGGCGATTCTGATTGCATTCTTTACAAATTATTTTGTGATCAATGCCAATACCATGGTTGCGGTTTCTTTCCCTTCATTTATTTACACAGAATAAAATCCTCTTATTTATTAAAACAATGCAACAGATTTTGTATGTCAATTAATGGCAAGAGTTGGCAAGTGGCAACCCTAATCTACATTGAACATACAGTAAGGCTGGGTACACACCATACAATATTAACAGCCGACTTATCAATTGCACTGCGTATTGGTTGGCTGGTCAAAAATATGGTGTGGGTAGTTGCGGCTTTTCCCGAGACCGACAGTTATTCGGCCTATCTGACCGCTCGCTAGTGATAAATGGTCGGTCAGGAAGAAACATTCACTCATTGTTGACAATGTTTTCTTAAGGTGGCCATACACATGCGATTTCCATCGCAATGTGCTGACAGATCACATTGGTATCTGTCAGCACATTGCGAAGGGAATTAGGTATTAGAATCGGTCAGCCATGCGGCCATACACCGCACGATCGTTAATCAGAAACTTTCCGTCTATCCCGATCAATCGGAGTGCCGACTACGGTCGTTCGTCAGCATTCCGATCGATCAGGAATATCCCCTACACATGAGCGATAAAAAGTAAATCCCGTAGTGGCCACCTTAAGAGTCACTGTGACAGGGATTTCCATAATCAATTCCCTCTTCAGTCCATTGTCTTCATGTAAGGATAATATGATATCAAAGTAAGAAATCCACAATGTGGGTTTTTGTCTAGTTTTTCTATAGACATCTCTCACGTGGGCCTTTTATGTGGCATTAATTCCTAGGGAGAAAGCTATTCAGAATGTAGCAGACAGCTTGAAGAAACTGTATTAACACAGAAATTTATATTTACCTTGGACGCAATATGCATCAAATGTATTCTGTGGATCAGGAAAATAGGTCTGGTTACTGTAGCGGTATTTTGTTCGAACCCCAAGCAACCCTCCTCCACACTGGGGTCTGGCAACAGAAACTGGATAACGGACACTGCCATCAGAAAGCCAACCATAATCACATTGGTCAAAGCCCCTTCTCCACGCTGCATAAAGATCTCCGACTGTGGCGAGAGCAGCATTTTTCTTTTTACATTCTTCTTTGGCTTCCTCAAAGGTGAGTTTTGTTGGAAGACTTAGATGAAATAAATCACCTGTGGAAGAATGCCGTAATAAACATTAAACTCCACTTAAAATGCCAATTTCCAAAATACAATTATTTTAAAATGTGCACTTTAAATTTTATAAGTTAGGCTAATTGGAGTCACATGTTTTATGTAAGTCTCCACTTAGCTAAGCAAATTAACCATACTGAGAATGATAGATTACAATTAAGCTGGAAAACTGGTGTCAAATGATTTTGAGAATGGTAATAATCTAATCATGAATGGCCCTAGCTCCTACTGCACCTATTATTTATAGAAAGCTAAACATTGTGGACTGGAAAATGGAAAATAATGTCTAATATCATAACATAGACCACAGTCTTTCAACTATAAAAATGAACCCTACCATGGAAAAACAGCAAGATAGTGAAGGGTTCAGCCAAAAAGCTTTAAGGAACTTTACACATGGGTCAATTTTGACCATATCTTTTAGACCAACATTCTACCAATTAATAAACTCATCGCTGCACTGCCAATAGTTCCGCATGACAGAATGTGAAGACCACACAAATGTTTACTGACATATTCCATAGATTTTTTGTTATAATTGAGATTTAATTGCTTCCTAATCAATGAAAATATCACACCACCAACAAAAGATCTTTTTTATCAATCAAATATCTACATTGCTTTGCCAATCAGTGAAATTCCACTCAATTCATTTAAATTGCTAGACCTCTACTGTAACATTACATTAAAGGTACCCATATGCGGGTAGATATTGTTCCGATTGGATTCCAATTGGAAGAACTGCTCCAAGCTCCCCACGAGCCCCCGATCTTTCATATTAACTTTGATGGGGACTTGATAGGGTCATTGGAAAGTGTTTCGCCTGGCCTTTCGAGTTGTTTCTCCGTTAGACTGCTCGATATTGTTGAGCGGTCGATCATAAAAATGTAAAATAGTTATTGATATTTTGAGTGATTTGATCGACTTTGCCATATCGCTTAAAATATTGATCCAGAGTACGGGGGGCTTTACTCATTGACTGTAAACTAAAAATACTGCGCATATTGTTGTTAGTTGTAATATTGTGCTCTATTGTTATTATACCTAAAATGAAAGACATGTTGTACTATTGTGATAATGATTGGTATTTTAAAAAGGGTTTTCTTGGGAAATTTATATATATGCCCATTGTATTGCTTTTTTTCCCATAACTTATTACGTAGTTAGTGGTGCTGCTTCCATGAAATGAGCTGAAATTCTCCTGGCGTCCCTTCCATTGAAATCTATAGGCGTGCGTGGGACAGTGTGTTCCTTGGAAACATTGGCGAGGGAAATTGTTTGGGGCAGCATTACCACCTGCAGTGCTACTGTTGATTTATCAATTTACATAATTCCCTGTCCCAAAGAGCTTACAATCTAAGAACCCAGTAATCTTTATGATAGAAAGAGAAAATGGAAACACCAGAGGAAGCCCCAGGATAACCACTGAGCCACCATGCTGCCTTTGTGTTAAAAATGGTTTGGGCCGATTTGGTGTTTTATGACGTAAACCATATCTCCTAAATAAACAATGTAAGGAGTGTGCTAAGTGCATGCTGGGTGTTTTCATAGCTGCAGTTCCAGTTAGAAGTTTCTGAGCAAAAAAAAGCAAAAAAAAGCTTTAAATAGAACCGCATGTTATAACCCTGTCATTGCAAACGTGAAAATGGAAACCTTGACGGTGTTTATGTTACATGCAGACAATAATGCAGTGTGTGTGTTACCTTTGGCAGCCGTTTCCAGAAAATAAAACCTGGTTGAAGTCAGCCGTAAGAGTGCTCAAAGAATTGCTGGGATTTTCCTGTTCAGTGTATTTGCACTTCAGCACAGAAAGAAAAACACCTGACTATTTAAGGTTCTTTTTATGGCTGTTAAATACCACAGGCTAGACGTATGAGCCAGGCTTTCTTTTCCAGACAAAGGCTGATTCAACAATTTCTCTATGGAAAGCTATAGGGGCTCTCTAGTTCTTTAAAAGATGGTCACATTGCAAGTTCTTAGAGATAAATTTCACTTTCATGTTTCCAGATTAATATTTTCCCACCTGACCTGGTGCCCATTTATTGACACGTCTGTTTGGTTTATTAGACAAAAGAAACATCTCTAAACCATACAAAATGCAAGTTTTCTTTGCACTTTTTATCTTTTGTATTTGAACATTGTATCTAATAAGAGGTGCAAAATTGTGCCGTGCTCTTAATCTGCTGCAACCAATCAAATGTTACCTTTTTATCAGCCTGCAACAAATTCTGATTGGTTGTTGCAGACTAAGAGCACCTTTTGCACCATGTTTTAAATGAGGCCTTCTTATTTTCTTTTTCTTATAATTTAAAAAAAATCATAAAAAAATGTTAAGATCTAGCCATGGACAACAAAAATACCTGATTTTATTGATAAATTGATGCAACATGAGCAACTAAGGGGCCTATTTACAGGGAGCCACAAGCAGCCACAAATGAACTGACAAGACCAGTCACAGCATGTCTTTAGCTCAGCTACCCATAATATCTAAACTAGTATTGGCTTAAACTGTAAGTTCTACCTAATTTTGACTGTCAAAATATTTGTAAACAATCCCATTCGAAGAGATTTAACTGGTGAAACAGCTGGAGATTTAGACAAGACCTTGAGATGAAACGTTATTTAGAAACTTACCATCTAAGTCATTTACAAAACAGTAAACATCATATTTTTCAAACACAGGTCGCTTCCCATAGGTACGTATCCCTTCCTTTCCCATTTTATCACCATAGCAGCCTGCTCGGGGTGAGCGAATTGGATATCTGTAAGATAAAAAGGATGTAAATGTATCTCGTATACATTGTGTGGTTTTAACATTGCTTACAAGTCTATCACATAGAAATAGCATCGGATTAAGCAATGAATCTTTAAAGAAACTTAATTATTAAGGATGGTTAATTAAGGGTAACTATGGTCCCCAAACAGGTTTAAATAAAAAGCCTTTTTTCATACCCCAAATCACAAACGTAAAGGTATGTGACAAGCGTCTGCCTGCATTAGAAGACCACCACTCTCAACTGTCAATTTTATTTTTCATGTCTGTGCGGGTACTTTAATATTATGATGTTAGAAACAGTTATGTGAACACACTAGCCCTCATTCTCTAACATGTGACCTACTAGTGGCAATCTAGGAATTAAGTTAAAATTTCTGTGTGACTCCTTGTTCAATGGTAGACTTTTGTGTATGGCTCCAAAGTGCTGCATTTTTCCTGTGCATTTGAATTTCCCATCCCTATAATTATAAGTATTGAAAAGTATGTGATCCAGACAAAAATGGCAATGGCATGCATCTCAACATGGTATCAGAGAGGTGCAAATATTTGCCTACGCTATTTTTTGCAGCAATTAATCAGATATTATGTAACTGCAATAACCAAGCTTGGGATTGGTTTCTATAAATGAATTAAAAACTTTTGCTAATCCTATTGCATCAGTTTCATAGTAGGTCCAGGCTGAGCGATTCCAATGTTGTGAGTGCACATCACAGTACAAGATTTTTCCAGTAATGCATTTAATAGGCTCCCCCCAGACATCATGGTGTATAGCTGATGAGAAAGCCACTTGGATGAATGGTGAATCATCTTTATTTATTAAACAAGTTCCAATACTCACAGCTAAATAGAAGTAAACATATTGTATTTTTTTGCCAATTTTCATAAGATGGAAGAGGTCCAATCACTTGGGGAGCAGCATGTATGTGAACCAAACATTAATTTGCTTACCTAACACTCTGGTCAGAGAGCCACCCGGCATCACATTGCTCAAAGCCATCTTCGTAGGCTGCTCTAAGTTGCCCGGGTGATGCGATTTGAGCTCCGTTGTCCGCACATGCTTTCTGAGCACCCTCAAAGTCTAAACTATACTTATCTGTGGATGCTCGGTAATGAAATACAACTCCTGCAAAGTCAGGACATATATATTTATTAATGGGTTCAAATTCACATATCTGATAGATTACAACATGATTTTGCATTATTAGTACCCATTTAACTAAAGATAGTGTAGGCAGTCTTCAACAGTGTTCCAGGAGATGGATGGACAGCCTCTATGACAACTTCCTACACCAAACATCTAATAGCAGAAAGTATATAGTGCCTCAAATTATATTGCCAAAACCCCCTTTAAAACAGTGCTAATCCCTGGTACATCTGTGCATACACAGATACTGTCACATTAAATAAGTTGTAGTTAAATAATCACTTGAGAAAAAGTACAAAACTAGCAACATTTTGCATTTTCACTAATGTTTGAGGTCTTGAATATTTTTTTTATACATCACTTGTTATACATTATATACTATTGCAACTGATCAATAAACAAATTCACTCCTGCCCCCTATTTGAATTGTGGGATTTAATAATCACCTACAACCTATCTATAACAATAAGCTCCATGTGGACATGAAATTTTGGACTGTCCACTGGTGAAAAAAACTTTTAATCCAGTCTTTTTTTCTATTTGTATATTTTATAAACATATATGAGAACAATAAAATGAAATTTACCAGAAACATCCAAGGAAATTGTGTCTTGGGTATCTTCAATTCCAAATAGGACCTCACATCTGTAAACACCAGCATCACTAGCACGTAGTTTAACTATGGTTAATGAAGCATCTCCAATGTCCTCAGGATGACTTGGCACGGACACTCTGCCTCTATATTGCTGTCCAATTTTGATACTTCCACTCTGAGCCACTAAGACGGTTGTTTCCTTTGGATCTTTTCCATCTCGGCTTTGCAGTATTTTCGTCCATTTGATTCTCAGGAATTCATTTGTAATATTGTAGCTTGGTGGCAATGTTGGGATAGTTGAGAAAAAGCAAGGTAGGTTAACTCTTCCAGCTAACGACCCCTTCACCGGAGCACTTTTTTCCAATTGAACTATAAACAGAAAAAAAAGTTAATTAAAAAAAGTTACCCTATCCTTGGGTGTTGATAAAGGTAATTAAAGCAAATAGTAACCTACACCATAAAAATATCCCTTTAAACATATATACAATTAAAGTATGAAACTTAAAGCTTCTTATTTTAATCCCTAAAGTTAAAGGGACAGTTCAGTGGAAATTATCAATATTTGTTAAATTGTTAGTTTGTGTAGTGCTGCAGTGCATACTTAGTTATTCTACATATTCTCCCTGCTGTTGACATTAGTGAGCTGACATTTCAGGTTCTAACGGTTCTTCTTCTTCCCAGGATGCACCACATCCTTGGAATGTTCCTAACAGTCATTTCTACTGATTGGCTGTTGGATGGGTCAAACATGCTCAGATCTCTACTGAGCAACTGAATCAACCCAGGCGCTGGGTCATGGGCAAGACCATAACGGTCTCTACTAGGGGTCCTGCAAACAGGATGTCAGTATTTCAGTTGCATTTATTTATACACAGACAAAATGCTAAATTGGCAGATTAAGGTCATTGGGATGAAAAAATACTGCTCTTTTTCTGAAAAGAATATGTATTTGAACTTCCCCTTTAAGATTCCAAGCAGAAAGAGTTTCAATAATTTACAGGACAATGAGTTAATTATTCTTTCTGTTTTATTTTTGTCTCTTCTCTGTTAATACAAAGACTTGTTTTAGCTTGTAACATCTGCAAACATGTTCTGATAAACATCTGCACAATGCAGCTTGGCCAAAATGCACAGTCTGAAGGGGGAAAAGCAGGGCTACAAAATCAACAAGATTATTATCCTAAATACTCAACAATGCAAGAAGAACTGTTGGGTATCTAATGTTTGCATTTCATTTGAACGACTGTGTGCATAACCCGAGTACCATGAGCTGACAACAGCTGTTCACTGCAGCACAGAGGTAGTGAAATTCTACACTTGTGAACTGGACAACCAAGTTTACCCTTTCCAACTCCCAAGATAATTAAACAAACTTGGGTTTTTTCCCTTTATAGTAATCTTCCATGCATTTTCTCTCACAGTCATCACACTCCATTCTAAGGGTAAATAATGTACAATTAACATGAACAAGAACAATCATACTGTTTGGGGTATTAAATAAAATGTAATGATCTAAGTACATGTGAGGAACCACTTTTTAATTGATCCTGGTTTTTATAGGACAAGAAGGGTTTCCTTTGGGTACCCGCATCCTGTAATAAATTCTAGCCATACACAAACTGTATGCATTGTACATTGTGCAGTGTGCATTGTTCTGGAACAATAGTCCATATTGTATATTAATGCCTTTGTTTCAATTGCTACCTATGTAGGTGCAGCTACAGTATCTCTCTAGAAGAAAAAAAGGTTCTGCAAATATTAATGTCTGCATTGTCATATCCAGCTGCAAACTAGGGAAACCTGTTTGGAATGTAAAACCTTTTGTACTGAACATTGTTACAGAACCAGTCGGATATTGGTATTAAGCAGACTGCTGGTTCTATTACTGCATTTCAGGATATTTCTAATTTGGCCTCTTAACACGGGTTATGCAGCATTATTCAGATGGCGTTATTTGTTTTACTGTATTACATTAAATTGTGTGTCTAATGCATGTGCACCAGACCTCCCCTCTATGAAGCAGCAGTGTCAGTGCACCTCAACCATAATCAATACAGGCAAAGACCTTAACTTTTTTGTACAGTATAACTAAAACAGCCCTTCAATTTTGTCCTCTTAAGGCTGCCCATATACAGATTAAGGGTGAGGCGACACTGCAACGCGCTCCTGAGCACACGGAAGAGTGCTAACAGTGCAAAAGGGCACATTGCAGTGTGTGGACGATTGCGATCGCACAATGTTTCACAATCGGAGCGCAAAAAATGCAGATCACATGCACCCTGATTAACGCACACTCAGCGCACAGTCACACACTACTGTGGCCACATCACATTGTAAAAGCGCAATCAGGTCATGCTTAAAAGCGCATCAGTGTGGCCGAGCCCTAAATCTGTAAAAAAAAATCTCCTTCAGCTTGTTAGATTGATTGACGTTTAACGTATATTGGAGATCACGGAGTGAATGTCAGTTAAAAAATGTTTTGCCAGGTAATCAAGGACGTTAAGGTGGCCATACACACAACGATAATGTGTAAATCCCGTTAGGGAACAACAGGATTTTTCCCATTATCGTCAGTGTGCAGGGGCTGTTCACGACCAACCGGAGTGTTCACGAACGACCATAATGGGCATTACGGTCGATCGGGGCCGACAGAAAATTTCCACTGATCAGTACTTAAATTAAAGGGAGCCAATACGATTGTACTTTGTACGTCCGCACTGCCGACCAATCCTCATACCGTGTACCGGGTCCATGTGTGCGGTTCCCACAGCATGTGTGCTGACAGATACCCATGTGATCTGTCGGCACACAAGCTGTGGAAATCGCATGTAAATAGTCCCCTTAAATTCACAAAGTACATCTCAAACATTTGTCACATTGACCATTTATCTAGTCACATATGACTGACTAGCCTTACTGGGAAAAGATCAAAATCTATTCTAAGACTTTGTAAAGCAGCCCATACACTGGAAGATGACTGTACAAATTATACTTCCCAATTGAAACTAGATATTGAACCAATCGAACTACACCAACTTGTGCCATCAATCTTGAGTAAATTTCAGCTTGAACTGCCAGGGGCTGTAGTGTTGTGGGGGCAGACACAGTTTAGTGTTTCTAGCTACTTAAGGGGTTAGAGAGAGCGAGACATAAAAGACCTTATATATTTTACAGGGAAGTAAACACAATAGCAGGCTTTATATTGCTAGCAAACATTTACTAATTGCACTATATACACAGTGTTTATGGCAGAAGTTCACATGTAAAATTAACAGCAAGTACATTTATTACTTTCCTACTTCAACTTTACAGTATCCGTGCTACTCATTATCTACTGATTATAAAGTAATAACGGAATTCCCTTGATGTTATTAATCTGTCTGAAAATGGATACAACCCTTCGTATGTGTAATATTCTGTATTTTAAACAAGCGCCTACAGTTGAACTACTGACTAGTAGATCCAGAGGGGTATGCACACTGGGGAAATATTGTTTTATTGCCTATTCCTGGAAACTACAACTGTATATGTTTTTATTGACCTGCCCTTATATTTCTTTACATATCCAATCTTAAACATATTATATATCAGCAGTCAATCAAGTGCTGTGTGCAGTTTTTCTGGAATTGGAAGGGTGACAGTTGGATTGGGTTAATTGCATGGTGGGAAATTAATTATCCTAGTGCTGGAGCATAGTGATTATTGAGCATGCTCATTACAAAGAAAGTCAGGTCACGTGTAAGTAGTAGTTAGGAGGTGGGAACACTGAGCCTGAGAAAAACAAGTACTGGATTAAAGACATGCAGCAACACACACACCTCAAAGTATGTGACTGAGGAAGGTGCACTGCACCGAAACGTCATGCTGTGTTTTTTTAAATTTATTAATAAACACCAGCTGCATTAGGTCTGGTGTGCACCATTATTTTCTTCTCTCTTCTCTGATATGTTTGCCAGCATACTGTGGCACCCAGCTCTATAGTCCCTGACTATTAGAGTCTGGAGTGCGCAGGATCACTGTTCTGTTTTTGTCGAGTAAAACTGGGTGCACACGTTATCAATAAAGGGATGATTCCGTTGTATCCTACTGAACTTTTAGTGTGTACCGTACAAACGATCATTCCTAAGGCTGACGGATGTTCACCATTAACCTCGGGAGTGATCAGATAGGTTGACCCCCTATACTGAAGTATAGCGTACCGGCCACGGCCAAAGTAAGTGTGGCAGCCCCAAAATATCTTCCTATCATTTATATAGGGAGAATCCTCGGGACAGTGTGTAGCCACATCTTTAAAAGACGAAAGACAGAATCTCTTACAATGTGGACCCAGTTCTACTTAAGGGTATGTATTCATGTATAGATTAGGATGAGGCAAAGTAAAAAAAACTCAGTTTACATACCTTTAACAATACATTGTTTAAAAAAAGAGGGAAAAAAAGAAGAGAGGGTGAAGACTAAAAAAGTCACAAATCATTGTTCCTATAATATCTGCACACTCTGGTACACACTATGGAATACACTTTGGTACACACCCTAGTATTGTATACTCTGGTATGGTGTAGGTACACACAGTGGTGTAACTAGGAATCACTGGGCCCCACAGCAAAAATGCTGCCCCTATCCGTGCTTCATCCAAAACGGTTTTCTAGGAGGAGGCTATATTTATCATAGGAAAAATAAGAAGATGGGGCTCCCGGGCCCCCCCTCCTCTGGTAGTTACGCCCCAGCTGGTACACACTCTGGTGCAATACACACTCTGATACACACTTTGTTGCACACTCTGATACAGTACACACACTGATAAACACTTTGTTGCACACTGATACAGTACACACTCTGATACAGCACATACTTTGGAACACAGTGGCGTAACTAGGAATCACTGGGCCCAGCATCAAAACTATGATGGTACTAGTACAGTACACACTCTGTTAAAATACACACTCTAGTACAGTACACACTCTGGTACAGTACACACTCTGGTACAGCACACATTCTTGTACAGTACTCACTCTGCTACAGTACTCACTCTGCTACAGTACTCACTCTGGTACAGTACACATTCTTGTACAGTACACACTCTGCTACAGTACTCATTCTGCTACAGTACACATTCTTGTACAGTACACACTCTGCTACAGTACACACTCTGGTACAGTACACATTCTTGTACAGTACACATTCTGTACAGTACTCACCCTGCTACAGTACAACATCTTGTACAGTACACAACTGCTACAGTACACAATCTGGTACAATACAAATTCTGCTACAGTACTCACTGTACAGTACACACTCTGGTACAGTACACATTCTTGTACAGTACACACTCTGCTACAGTACTCACTCTGCTACAGTACACACACTGATAAACACTTTGTTGCACACTGATACAGTACAAACTCTGATACAGCACATACTTTGGAACACAGTGGCGTAACTAGGAATCACTGGGCCCAGCATCAAAACTATGATGGTACTAGTACAGTACACACTCTGTTAAAATACACACTCTATACAGTACACACTCTGGACAGTACACATCTGGTACAGCACACATTCTTGTACAGTACACTCTGTACAGTACTCACTCTGCTACAGTACTCACTCTGCTACAGTACACATTTTGCTCTGTACACAATTCTTGTACAGTACACATTCTGCTACAGACTCACTTCGCTACAGTACACACTCTGGTACAGTACACATTCTTGTACAGTACACATCTGCTACAGTACTCATTCTGCTACGTACAATTCTTGTACAGTACACACTCTGGTACAGTACACATTCTTGTACAGTACACACTCTGCTACAGTACACACTCTGGTACAATACACATTCTGCTACAGTACTCGCTGCTACAGTACACACTCTGGTACAGTACACATTCTTGTACAGTACACACTCTGCTACAGTACTCACTCTGCTACAGTACACACTCTGGTACAGTACACATTCTTGTACTGTACACACTCTGCTACATACTCACTTGCTACAGTACACACTCTGGTACAGTACACATTCTTGTACAGTACACACTCTGCTACAGTACTCATTCTGCTACAGTACACATTCTTGTACAGTAACTACTCTGCTACAGTACACACTCTGGTACAGTACACATTCTGTACAGTACACACTCTGCTACAGTACTCACCCTGCTAAGTACACATTCTTGTACAGTACACACTCTGCTACAGTACACACTCTGGTAAAATACATTCTGCTACAGTATCATGCTACAGTACACACTCTGGTACAGTACACATTTTGTACAGTACACACTCTGCTACAGTACTCACTCTGCTAAGTACACTCTGGTACAGTACACATTTGTACAGTACTCACTCTGCTACAGTAATCACTCGCTACAGTACACACACATTGCTACAGTACACATTCTTGTACAGTACATCTGCTACAGTACTCACTCTGTACAGTACACACTCTGGTACAGTACACATCTTGTACAGTACACACTCTGCTACAGTACTCACTCTGCTACAGTACTCACTCTGACACACCCTGAACAGAAGAAAATCAAAGCAAAAACCAAAGCGTGTTTTTCCAAGCATATCATACATAGTTCCAATGCCCGGCTGCAGATTTCATTTCAATTATTAAAACCCACATTTTCTTGTGTCATTTCAAAGAAAATGAATAGTGAAGGGTATAATGACCTGGAGCAAACCATCTAAGGGCATTGGTTTTACTGACTCCTGGTGATCTGTAGGACTTCTGTTAGGAAACACAACACATGTCATTTTCACTAAGATTTATATTTCCAAAGTCTGTTACTGTAATTTGTATTCCAATGGGAATTCTTAAACACAATGACTGCATTACCAAATTCCAGCTGACATGCAAAGTCTGAGTCCATTGTTATTTTTCTGTTCAGAGCAATTAGGTACTAAAGCCTCGTAAACACGTCAGATCATTTTCATACGATGTGCCCGACGAACGTTCAGCAACCGTCTCGTTATACACTAGTTCTACATACATCACGATAGTGGATAGATAACGTTCGTTGGTATAGGTGTTACGTGTTGTACATATTAAGTGACGTTCGGAATATCGCGTGATCTCGAATGTCCACATGTGTATTTCATTCAATCTTCCATTACACTCTACCAATAATCTGCCAATTATGTACAAACAAACGACAATCGTCAGAATGAATCGCCCAGGCTGATCGTCGGAAAAGCCGAGAATAGTTGTGTATCGTTGGTCTTAGAAGATAATTAAAGCTTCATTTTCGCCGAATGTCGCACGATGGGTCGTTCGTCAGGCAAATCACGCGAAAATATTCTGACGTGTGTACGAGGCTTAAGGCTGGGTACACAGGTCCAACCCTAGACCGACTATCGATAAGCCTATTGGAAGTCTGTCAGAGAGAAATTAAATCAGTACTGGGAAACTTTCTTAAACTATTCTAAAGTGCCCCAAGGGAAAATGATACCCTTGTGTAGATATGCTGTGTAGATACGCGTGTAGATACCCCTGTGTAGATACCCCAGTGTATATACACCTGTGTAGATACCCGTGTAGATACCCTGTGTAGATACCCCTGTGTAAATAACCCTGTGTGGATACACCTGTGTAGATACCCGTGTAGATACCCCTGTGTAAATAACCCTGTGTGGATACACCTGTGTAGATACCCATGTAGATACCCCTGTCTAGATACACATGTGAGATATACCAGTGGAGAAAGCCATTAACTACAGCAAGACAAACTTCATCTCTTCTTAGTAGAGGGAGACGCGGTGTTACTCATTGGACCACCTCTCCTGGGTGAAGGGCACTGCTCCAGCCAGTAGCAAGGAGGGTGTAGAAATAATTTCAATGACTGTGAATTACAAAAAAAAATACATTTTTTTGGTTATCATTTTTTCATTTTCTTGTGTTACAATGGCGTTTATCCTTCCAATAACTATTAATAATATTTTTTTTTCTTATGAATATTTTTCAATGTACCTTTCATTTCAGTTAAAGAAACATAAGGTGCCACCCCTGGCTTTTACTTCCCCCTGATGGGAACGGTAATATTCCAATAAGCCTCTCAAGGGAAATATCATTGAGAGAACAGCTCATATTAGCCCATCAATCAGCCTTCTATAGGTTGATCGACACTAGTAATACTATCTGCAAATGTCTACAGATCAATGCGTATGTCAACATGCCACTGGGTTCTTCCATAGTGATATAGATATTCTCCCCCTTTCATTGAGATTTATTAAACAATTCTAATGGAACCTTTCATTCACTTGTTGATTGCCCTGTAACTATGTGGGGGGGGGGGGGGGGTAACAAGTGTTTATTTTTTTTATTGAATCATTAGGTTTATTTAATTCTCCTCCTGTTATTTTAAATTTACCCACAGAGCAAAATGAAACAAGTTTGGGCAATGAAGCATCTTTAAATCTCTCAGGAGTTTGTAGCTTGCTGGCAGCAACTCCCAGCTATTGTTAGATAAAGTTGATGAAATACAAAATTCCTTTGAAATGAGAGGTTTAGAATTTTTTTTTGTAACAAAACCAGCCTGTAAATCACTTTCCAGCCACAGTTGTCTGCCTGCGAAATTCTCGGGCATAAAGGCCCTTACTGGCAAAGTAGATGCCTTAATAGGACTTCCCAGGAGACGGCACACAAGCATTGATATGAACTGTTGGTGCAGCAGTAGTTGTGTCCATAAAAAGTAACATTTGAGATTGTTATGTCAATGTGGGGCAAATAAAAAGACTATTTGGTACTTAACTGTGCTGCTATCACATAGTCTTAACAACTTTGTTGATGCTGGAGTTAGATTTCCAGTTAACGAATTATTAAAAAAAATACACCAGGCAGCATATAGTTAGGTGAGGTTGGCCAAACAGTGTAAAAAGCCCTCCACAGAACATAAAAATGGAATAAAGCCTTCTTACAATCAACGTTATCTTGCTATATGAATAGCATCGCCCACAAAATCTAAGAAACTAGGAGTAATTCTCACTCCCAGGTTTCCCAGAGTAAGGGGCGGAGATATTAAAATACAATGCCAAAGACTTGCTTAAAGAAGAACTATAGTGCGTGTATAAAGTTTATTTTAAAAATAGCTAAAATGAAAAGTACCTGGGACAGGGAGGTTGGTACTTTCTACTTACCGTACATTTCTTTGAGGAATGGCATCACAAAGAAAACTGTTTTGCCAGGCTTCTGAGTGCTTCAGCGCATCATTAATACAGGAAGGCCGTGGACTACCTGGCAGGTGAAATTGTATAAATTAATAAACTGTGTTCTAAACAAAACAATATTGGAGGTAGGAAAAATCAATACTAAGTCCCTGTCCAAGTACTTTTCATTTTTAAAAAGTTAATTTTTACAGTATACAGTAGTGTCCTTAAGTAATGTTCACAATGGCCAGGAAAAAATGTTAGAAAGAGATGATAATACAATAGCCAGCAGTATTGTAAGATGTAACACGATTGACCATGTTATTATCATTTGTTGGTGTTTAAAGGGCATGCTCCTTTGCAGCACTGCCCGGCCCTCTGCTTGCACGAACTGCAACAGGGGGCGGGACCGGCAGCCGCGTCTGTGATTGGCTGAGAGGCAGCCAATCACAGATGCGGCTACCATCTGCTCACAACGGCGAAGGAGAGAGGTAAGGTAAGTAATGATCGGGTGACTTCTGATGATATAATTATAGCAGTTGGGGCTGGGGAACATGAACTATATTATATAAAAATAGATTTACGCTGGGGGAGGTAGACCAAGCGGGTGGGAGAGGGAGGAGGGCTCTCCTGCGCATCCCTCAAACCTTGTCGAGGTTGAGGCAGACGCAGGAGCAGGACAGATCCTACACTGCAGTTTCCTGGACTTTGGAGGGCATAGCAGGGAACCATTTGGAGCAGAAATGTAAGGTAAGGATTTTATTAAACTACAGAGTGGGGCCAGTAGGGGGTAAATTTTAGTTTTGGGGGTGGACATGCCCTTTACTAAATAAGTTGGCCAATCTGACTCCCTTTACTGTACTAAAACTATCTTCCAGAATGTTCTCCATTACTAATAACATCTAATAACAGTAGATCATCCAGGGAAGCATTACATTTAATCATACAGACATTGTAAATCTAGCAATAATCTTTCTCTCTGTGTTTGCCAGTAAAAAGTGATGTAATATGTAACATGTATGAGAACTTTTTGTGCACTGAGAAGAAAAACCCAACATGATTGAAATCACCACCAGTGTTTGCCAAATCAATAGAGAAACCGTGTTGCGTTATGGGAATTTAAGACCCCCGAAAGTTTTAATTTTGCCAGTTTGGCTAAATAAATGGTTTGCGCAACTCCATGTTGTTCTTCATGTTCTTCATGTGTGTATGTATGTTACAGAAAAAATTCCTGAAGGCCGGGAGAATTTTAATGTAACTTGATTCAAATACGTTTTAGGACCCGGGAAAAAAACTACTTAACGACTTTACAAACTATCCCTTACCCCCTTATTGAACGAACGGGCGACCAGACGTGTTGGTGAATCACGGCCGATCGTGCTGTTCCCTATGGGACCACACAATCGGTTGTGTGAACTGTCAGGACAAAATATCCCTTCGTCTGTACCAGCCTTAAGTTAATTGGGTATGAGATGTAACCTGTGAGCTGCCATCTGGAGGTGAATTGAGTGATCATCTAAGTTAATTGGAGATGAGAGCTGACCCAGACTCCTTCATTGGGTCAGGTACCCACATTTACCATATTGGCAGGTTGGGTTCAGGTAAACCCCAGTAGATAGTAAATGCTCCTAAAAACTTTTCATCACATTTAAATGAATAGAGATGCGAACTTGGGTTTGGTTTGTTTCCGAGCCCATTTAAATCAATGGAAAAAAAAAAGTTTGAAAGTTCAGATTAAATAAAGTGAAAACAACAATGGTAACTTACTGTAAATGGCTCTGGAACCTGGGGAATGGTCTGGGGAACACGTACATATCACCAAAACCTAGTTTAAAACAGTACTTTCCCACTAACTTCGCCAATTCGAGCGTTACCGAAGCTACATTCCAGGGTTACCGAAATCAAAGGCTAAATTCCAGGGTTACTGAAATGAAGGTAAATTCCAGGGTTACTGAAATTGAAGGCTAAATTCCAGGGTTACTGAAATTGAAGGCTAAATTCAGGGTTACTGAAATCGAAGACTAAATTCCAGGGTTACCGAAATCAAAGGCTACATTCCAGGGTTACCAAAATCGAAGCTAAATTCCGGGTTACTGAAATCAAAGGCTATATTCCAGGGTTACCGAAATCAAAGGCTAAATTCCAGGGTTACCAAAATCAAAGGTTACATTCCAGGGTTACCGAAATCAAAGGCTAAATTCCAGGGTTACCAAAATAAAGGCTACATTCCAGGGTTACCGAAATCAAAGGCTACATTCCCGGGTTACCGAAATCGAAGGCTAAATTCCAGGGTACCAAATCAAAGGTACATTCCAGTTTTCCAAAATCAAAGGCTACATTCAGGGTTACCGAAATAGAGGCTAAATTCCAGGGTTACCGAAATCAAAGGCTAAATTCCAGGGTTACCGAAATCAAAGGCTACATTCCAGTTTACCGAAATCAAGGCTACATTCCAGGGTTACCGAAATCGAAGGCAAAATTCCAGGGTTAATGAAATCAAAGGCTAAATTCCAGGGTTACCGAAACAAAGGCTAAATTCCAGGGTTACCGAAATCAAAGGCTACCTTCCAGGGTTACCGAATAATCGAAGGCTAAATTCCAGGGTTACCGAATTTGAACGCTACAATCGAGGGTTACCGAATTCAAACGCGAATTCCAGGGTTACCGAATTTGAACGCTACAATCACAGATTTGAGAATTCGATAATCTGTGAAAATAATTCTGTGAGTTCGAGAAACCCAACTAGTTTGTAGTTCGAGCTCGGGTTAGGTTCGAGTTCAGGTCCATCACTACTGTTTTATAACTGCATTTCAACAGGTATTTTTACTTTAGATTTATATATATAATAATAACTTTACTACTGGGATCTTTACTACCAAGGTGCTGCCATAACTGCATACAGATAAACGGAGAAACACAGAGCCTTGCTTCTATGGCTTTCTAAAATACAATTTTATTGCATTAGACAAACATCAACGCGTTTCTATCTTGGTCACACACACGTTAATGTAGCGTTTCTCTAGTGCAATAAAAAGCAGCAGAGGAGTGCTCCGTGTTTCTTGTTTATGTAGTGTGTATATATATATATATATTATAATCTATTGTTACCAAGCCCAACAAAGCATTGTTTTCATCATTATTTAAATATTGCCACCCAAGATTGTTATTTCTTTTGCCTAGAACTAGTGCTTAACCAGCTGTCTCTCTTGTCCTCTGTGAGCTGTCCATTGGCTCTCCACTCTGGCTTTAGCCTCTATATTCCACAGAATATTACTGTTTAAGGAATACAGCAGTTTAATGTGACCAGTTCCCTCCCTAGTACCAAGACCAAGGATAATTTCTCTTCTTCCAGGAACTTTATAATGCTTTTGATTTCCTTTAAGCTGCTAATCGAACTTTATATAACCATATACAGTAAAATTAATGTATCTATTGACTCTAAAGCCATATTGTTTAGAAAATCTGGTCGGCTTCCTGAAAAAAAAAAACTTCCAAACTTCAAATTAGTTATGTATATTTCTCTATATATCCCTTGCATTTTCTACATTTATTTCTAAGGACAAGAATTAACTTCAGCTGCCAGCCCCATCACAGGGAGAAATGGCAGTGGGTATATAACTAGTAATGGAAAACATCCTGGATTGCTGTCCCCTTCTTGTTGCCCTAATGCACAATGTTTGATACATTGTTTACCGTGTAGGGGCGATTTATAAACCTGCGGTTGTACATTTAAGACCAATTGCTGTACACATAGTGGTAGTGAACAATAGTACAATTATGATCGCAGATAGATTTAAGCTAGGTACACACAGTACAGATTTGAAAGATGACAGAAGGATACTGAAGATCCTGTTCTGCCACTTTCAAAGATCTGCATACACACAGTCCCCCCCCCCCCCCCCCCCCCCTCCACGTCTGGTACAGTACACATTCTTGTACAGTACACACTCTGCTACAGTACTCACTCTGCTACAGTACACACACTGATAAACACTTTGTTGCACACTGATACAGTACAAACTCTGATACAGCACATACTTTGGAACACAGTGGCGTAACTAGGAATCACTGGGCCCAGCATCAAAACTATGATGGTACTAGTACAGTACACACTCTGTTAAAATACACACTCTAGTACAGTACACACTCTGGTACAGTACACACTCTGGTACAGCACACATTCTTGTACAGTACACACTCTGCTACAGTACTCACTCTGCTACAGTACTCACTCTGCTACAGTACACATTTTGCTACAGTACACATTCTTGTACAGTACACACTCTGCTACAGTACTCACTCTGCTACAGTACACACTCTGGTACAGTACACATTCTTGTACAGTACACACTCTGCTACAGTACACATTTCTGAACAGTACACCACTCTGCTACAGTACACACTCTGGACAATCACATTCTGCTAAGTACTCTGCTACACGTACACACTTGTACAGTACACATTCTTGTACAGTACACACTCTGCTACAGTACTCACTTGCTACAGTACACATTCTTGTACAGTACACACTCTGCTACAGTACTCACTCTGCTACAGTACACACACTGATAAACACTTTGTTGCACACTGATACAGTACAAACTCTGATACAGCACATACTTTGGAACACAGTGGCGTAACTAGGAATCACTGGGCCCAGCATCAAAACTATGATGGTACTAGTACAGTACACACTCTGTTAAAATACACACTCTAGTACAGTACACACTCTGGTACAGTACACACTCTGGTACAGCACACATTCTTGTACAGTACACACTCTGCTACAGTACTCACTCTGCTACAGTACTCACTCTGCTACAGTACACATTTTGCTACTGTACACATTCTTGTACAGTACACATTCTGCTACAGTACTCACTCTGCTACAGTACACACTCTGGTACAGTACACATTCTTGTACAGTACCACTTTTGATACAGTACACACTCTGGTACAATTACACATTTTGCTACAGTACTCGCTGCTACAGTTCACACTCTGGTACCGACACATTCTGTACAGTACACACTCTGCTACAGTACTCACTCTGCTACAGTACACACTCTGGTACAGTACACATTCTTGTACTGTACACACTCTGCTACAGTACTCACTCTGCTACAGTACACACTCTGGTACAGTACACATTCTTGTACAGTACACACTCTGCTACAGTACTCATTCTGCTACAGTACACATTCTTGTACAGTACATACTCTGCTACAGTACACACTCTGGTACAGTACACATTCTTGTACAGTACACACTCTGCTACAGTACTCACCCTGCTACAGTACACATTCTTGTACAGTACACACTCTGCTACAGTACACACTCTGGTACAATACAAATTCTGCTACAGTACTCACTGCTACAGTACACACTCTGGTACAGTACACACATCTTGTACAGTTACACACCTCGCTACAGTACTCACTTGCTACAGACACACTCTGGTACAGTACACATTCTTGTACAGTACTCACTCTGCTACAGTACTCACTCTGCTACGTAAAAACATTGCTACAGTTACACATCTTGTACAGTACACACTCTGCTACAGTACTCACTCTGCTACAGTACTCACTCTGACACACCCTGAAACAGAAGAAAATCAAAGCAAAAACCAAAGCGTGTTTTCTTCCAAGCATATCATACATAGTTCCAATGCCAAGGCTGCAGATTTCATTTCAATTATTAAAACCCACATTTTCTTTGTGTCATTTCAAAGAAAATGAATAGTGAAGGGTATAATGACCTGGAGCAAACCATCTAAGGGCATTGGTTTTACTGACTCCTGGTGATCTGTAGGACTTCTGTCTAGGAAACACAACACATGTCATTTTCACTAAGATTTATATTTTCCAAAGTCTGTTACTGTAATTTGTATTCCAATGGGAATTCTTCAAACACAATGACTGCATTACCAACTTCCAGCTGACATGCAAAGCTCTGAGTCCATTGTTATTTTTCTGTTCAGAGCAATTAGGTACTAAAGCCTCGTACACACGTCAGATCATTTTCATACGATGTGCCCGACGAACGTTCAGCAACCGTCTCGTTATACACTAGTTCTATACATACATCAACGATAGTGGATAGATAACGTTCGTTGGTATAGGTGTTACGTGTTGTACATATTAAGTGACGTTCGGAATATCGCGTGATCTCGAAATGTTCCACATGTGTATTTCATTCAATCTTCCATTACACTCTACCAATAATCTGCCAATTATGTACAAACAAACGACAATCGTCAGAATGAATCCGCCAGGCTGATCGTCGGAAAAGCCGAGAATAGTTGTGTATCGTTGGTCTTAGAAGATCATTAAAGCTTCATTTTCGCACGAATGTCGCACGATGGGTCGTTCGTCAGGCAAATCACGCGAAAAATTATCTGACGTGTGTACGAGGCTTAAGGCTGGGTACACATGGTCCAACCCTAGACCGACTATCGATAAGCCTATTGGAAGTCTGTCAGAGAGAAATTAAATCAGTACTGGGAAACTTTCTTAAACTTATCTAAAGTGCCCCAAGGGAAAAATGATACCCTTGTGTAGATACTGCTGTGTAGATATCGCTGTGTAGATACCCCTGTGTAGATACCCCAGTGTATATACACCTGTGTAGATACCCGTGTAGATACCCCTGTGTAGATACCCCTGTGTAAATAACCCTGTGTGGATACACCTGTGTAGATACCCGTGTAGATACCCCTGTGTAAATAACCCTGTGTGGATACACCTGTGTAGATACCCATGTAGATACCCCTGTCTAGATACACATGTGTAGATATACCAGTGAGAAAAGCCATTAACTACAGCAAGACAAACTTCATCTCTTCTTAGTAGAGGGAGACGCGGTGTTACTCATTGGACCACCTCTCCCTGGGTGAAGGGCACTGCCTCAGCCAGTAGCAAGGAGGGTGTAGAAATAATTTCAATGACTGTGAATTACAAAAAAAAATACATTTTTTTTGGTTATCATTTTTTCATTTTCTTGTGTTACTAATGGCGTTTATCCTTCCAATAACTATTAATAATATTTTTTTTTCTTATGAATATTTTTTCAATGTATCCTTTTCATTTTCAGTTAAAGAAACATAAGGTGCCACCCCTGGCTTTTACTTCCCCCTGATTGGGAACCGGTAATATTCCAATAAGCCTCTCAAGGGAAATATCATTGAGAGAACAGCTCATATTAGCCCATCAATCAGCCTTCTATAGGTTGATCGACACTAGTAATACTATCTGCAAATGTCTACAGATCAATGCGTATGTCAACATGCCACTTGGGTTCTTCCATAGTGATATAGATATTCTCCCCCTTTCATTGAGATTTATTAAACAATTCTACTGGAACCTTTCATTCACTTGTTGATTGCCCTGTAACTATGTTGGGGGGGGGGGGGGTAACAAGTGTTTATTTTTTTATTGATATCATTAGGTTTATTTAAAATTCTCCCTCCTGTTATTTTAAATTTACCCACAGAGCAAAATGAAACAAGCTTTGGGCAATGAAGCATCTTTAAATCTCTCAGGAGTTTGTAGCTTGCTGGCAGCAACTCCCAGCTATTGTTAGATAAAGTTGATGAAATACAAAATTCCTTTGAAATGAGAGGTTTAGAATTTTTTTTTTGTAACAAAACCAGCCTGTAAATCACTTTCCAGCCACAGTTGTCTGCCTGCAGAAATTCTCGGGCATTAAAGGCCCTTACTGGCAAAGTAGATGCCTTAATAGGACTTCCCAGGAGACGGCAAACAAGCATTGATATGAACTGTTGGTGCAGCAGTAGTTGTGTCCATAAAAAGTAACATTTGAGATTGTTATGTCAATGTGGGGCAAATAAAAAGACTATTTGGTACTTAACTGTGCTGCTATCACATAGTCTTAACAACTTTGTTGATGCTGGAGTTAGATTTCCAGTTAACAGAATTATTAAAAAAAATACACCAGGCAGCTATATAGCTTTAGGTGAGGTTGGCCAAACAGTGTAAAAAGCCCTCCACAGAACATAAAAATGGAATAAAGCCTTCTTACAATCAACGTTATCTTGCTATATGAATAGCATCGCCCACAAAATCTAAGAAACTAGGAGTAATTTCTCACTCCCAGGTTTCCCAGAGTAAGGGGCGGAGATATTAAAATACAATGCCAAAGACTTGCTTAAAGAAGAACTATAGTGCGTATAAAGTTTATTTTAAAAATAGCTAAAATGAAAAGTACCTGGGACAGGGAGGTTGGTACTTTCTACTTACCAGTATCATTTCTTTGAGGAATGGCATCACAAAGAAAACTGTTTTGCCAGGCTTCCTGAGTGCTTCAGCGCTATCATTAATACAGGAAGGCCCGTGGCACTAACCTGGCAGGTGAAAATTGTATAAATATAAATAACTGTGTTCTAAACAAAACAATATTGGGAGGTAGGAAAAATCAATACTAAGTCCCTGTCCAAGCTACTTTTCATTTTTAAAAAGTTAATTTTTACAGTATACAGTAGTTGTCCTTTAAGTAATGTTCACAATGGCCAAGGGAAAAAATGTATAGAAAGAGATGATAATTACAATAGCCAGCAGTATTGTAAGATGTAACACGATTGACCATGTTATTATCATTTGTTGGTGTTTAAAGGGCATGCTCCTTTGCAGCACTGCCCGGCCCTCTGCTTGCACGGAACTGCAATCAGGGGGCGGGACCGGCAGCCGCGTCTGTGATTGGCTGAGAGGCAGCCAATCACAGATGCGGCTACCATCTGCTCACAACGGCGAAGGAGAGAGGTAAGGTAAGTAATGATCGGGTGACTTTCTGATGATATAATTATAGCAGTTGGGGCTGGGGGAACATGAACTATATTATATAAAAATAGATTTACGCTAGGGGGAGGTAGACCAAAGCGGGTGGGAGAGGGAGGAGGGCTCTCCTGCGCATCCCTCAAACCTTGTCGAGGTTGAGGCAGACGCAGGAGCAGGACAGATCCTACACTGCAGTTTCCTGGACTTTGGAGGGGCATAGCAGGAGAACCATTTGGAGCAGAAATGTAAGGTAAGGATTTTATTAAACTACAGAGTGGGGCCAGTATGGGGTTAAATTTTAGTTTTGGGGGTGGACATGCCCTTTACTAAATAAGTTGGCCTAATCTGACTCCCTTTACTGTACTAAAACTATCTTCCAGAATGTTCTCCATTACTAATAACATCTAATAACAGTAGATCATCCAGGGAAGCATTACATTTAATCATACAGACATTGTAAATACTAGCAATAATCTTTCTCTCTGTGTTTGCCAGTAAAAGTGATGTAATATGTAACATGTATGAGAACTTTTTGTGCACTGAGAAGAAAAACCCAACATGATTGAAATCACCACCAGTGTTTGCCAAATCAATAGAGAAACTCGTGTTGCGTTATGGGAATTTAAGACCCCCCGAAATGTTTTAATTTTGCCATGTTTGGCTAAATAAATGGTTTGCGCAACTCCATGTTGTTCTTCATGTTCTTCATGTGTGTATGTATGTTACAGAAAAACTTCCTGAAGGCCGGGAGAATTTTAATGTAACTTGATTCACATACGTTTTAGGACCCGGGAAAAAAACTACTTAACGACTTTTACAAACTATCCCTTACCCCCTTATTGAACGAACGGGCGACCAGACGTGTTGGTGAATCACGGCCGATCGTGCTGTTCCCTATGGGACCACACAATCGGTTGTGTGAACTGTCAGGACAAAATATCCCTTCGTCTGTACCCAGCCTTAAGTTAATTGGGTATGAGATGTAACCTGTGAGCTGCCATCTGGAGGTGAATTGAGTGATCATCTAAGTTAATTGGAGATGAGAGCTGACCCAGACTCCTTCATTGGGTCAGGTACCCACATTTACCATATTGGCAGGTTGGGTTCAGGTAAACCCCAGTAAGTAAATGCTCCTAAAAACTTTTCATCACATTTAAATGAATAGAGATGCGAACTTGATGTTTGGTTTGTTTCCGAGCCCATTTAAATCAATGGGAAAAAAATAGTTTGAAAGTTCAGATTAAATACAGTGAAAACAACAATGGTAACTTACTGTAAATGGCTCTGGAACCTGGGGAATGGTCTGGGGAACACGTACATATCACCAAACCTAGTTTAAACAGTACTTTCCCCACTAACTTCGCCAATTCGAGCGTTACCGAATGCTACATTCCAGGGTTACCGAAATCAAAGGCTAAATTCCAGGGTTACTGAAATTGAAGGCTAAATTCCAGGGTTACTGAAATTGAAGGCTAAATTCCAGGGTTACTGAAATTGAAGGCTAAATTCCAGGGTTACTGAAATCGAAGACTAAATTCCAGGGTTACCGAAAATCAAAGGCTAAATTCCAGGGTTACCAAAATCGAAGGCTAAATTCCAGGGTACGAAATCAAAGGCTATATCCAGGGTTACCGAAATCAAGGGTAAATTCCAGGGTTACCAAAATCAAAGCTACATTCCAGGGTTCCGAAATCAAAGGCTAAATTCCAGGGTTACCGAAATCAAAAGCTACATTCCAGGGTTACCGAAATCAAAGGCTACATTCCAGGGTTACCGAAATCGAAGGCTAAATTCCAGGGTTACCGAAATCAAAGGCTACATTCCAGGGTTACCAAAATCAAAGGCTACATTCCAGGGTTACCGAAATCGAAGGCTAAATTCCAGGGTTACCGAAATCAAAGGCTAAATTCCAGGGTTACCGAAATCAAAGGCTACATTCCAGTTTTACCGAAATCAAAGGCTACATTCCAGGGTTACCGAAATCGAAGGCAAAATTCCAGGGTTACTGAAATCAAAGGCTAAATTCCAGGGTTACCGAAATCAAAGGCTAAATTCCAGGGTTACCGAAATCAAAGGCTACCTTCCAGGGTTACCGAAATAATCGAAGGCTAAATTCCAGGGTTACCGAATTTGAACGCTACAATCGAGGGTTACCGAATTCAAACGCTGAATTCCAGGGTTACCGAATTTGAACGCTACAATCACAGATTTGAGAATTCGATAATCTGTGAAAATAATTCTGTGAGTTCGAGAAACCCAAACTAGTTTGTAGTTCGAGCTCGGGTTCAGGTTCGAGTTCAGGTCCATCACTACTGTTTAATAACTGCATTTCAACAGGTATTTTTACTTTAGATTTATATATATATATAATATACTCTTTACTACTGGTATCTTTACTACCAAGGTGCTGCCATAACTGCATACAGATAAACGGAGAAACACAGAGCCCTTCTATGGCTTTATCTTAAAATACAATTTTATTGCATTAGACAAACATCAACGCGTTTCTATCTTTATGGTCACAACACGTTAATGTAGCGTTTCTCTAGTGCAATAAAAAAGCCAGAGGAGTGCTCCGTGTTTCTCTGTTTATGTATGTGTATATATATATATATATTATAATCTAATTGTTACCAAGCCCAACAAAGCATTGTTTTCATCATTATTTAAATATTGCCACCTAAGATTGTTATTTTCTTTTGCCTAGAACTAGTGCTTAACCAGCTGTCTCTCTTGTCCTCTGTGAGCTGTCCATTGGCTCTCCACTCTGGCTTTAGCCTCTATATTCCACAGATATTACTGTTTAAGGAATACAGCAGTTTAATGTGACCAGTCCCCTCCCTAGTACCAAGACCAAGGATAATTTCTCTTCTTCCAGGAACTTTATAATGCTTTTGATGTTTCCTTTAAGCTGCTAATCGAAACTTTATATAACTCATATACAGTAAAATTAATGTATCTATTGACTCTAAAGCCATATTGTTAGAAAATCTGGTCGGCTTCCTGAAAAAAAAAACTTCCAAACTTCAAATTAGTATATGTATATTTCTCTCATATATCCCTTGCATTTTCTACATTTATTTCTAAGGACAAGAATATAACTTCCAGCTGCCAGCCCCATCACAGGGAGAAAATGGCAGTGGGTTATATAACTAGTAATGGAAAACATCCTGGATTGCTGTCCCCTTCTTGTTGCCCTAATGCACAATGTTTGATACATTGTTTACCGTTAGGGGCGATTTATAAACCTGCGGTTGTACATTTAAGACCAATTGGCTGTACAATAGTGGTAGTGAACAATAGTACAATTATGATCGCAGATAGATTTAAGCTAGGTCCACACAGTACAGATTTCTGAAAGATGACAGACAGGATCTGCAAGATCCTGTCTGCCATCTTTCAAAGATCTGCATACACACAGTCCCGAGCGTTCTCCCTATAGGGAGAACGCTCGGGACTGTGTGTTTCCATCGGCCGCGCTAGACTCCTATAGGAGTCTAGCGCGGCCGATGGAAATTTTCGGCCTTTCCCGAACGAGCGTACGGCCGACCCGATCGTTCGGCGGCCGCGCGCTCGTTCGGGAAACAATGTACACACAGTAACGATAAAGCCCCGATACCGTCGGATCCGACGGTATCGGGGGTTTACGTTACTGTGTGTACCCAGCTTTAAACCTTGAGAGGTCTAGGCCAGGGGAGGTACTTAGGTTAAATTTAGAGTGGACATGAAGTTTCTTAAATAATGCCTGAAATTTACTTATTATATACAAAGAATATAAGATATTTTCTCATAAATTGCATCTAGTTAGGCCGTAGGGATACACAAGGATTATGTACTGCAAGGTATCCTGGAATAAACATTAAATATGACTGCTGTTTTGTTACATTCTTTTAGCCAGGTAAGTAGAAATCCTAAAAATATTATTAAGGGTTAAACATCTAAAAGACACGTTCCATGACTTGCTATAAGCACAGATACATTGCTTTCTAATAATGTGTTTTTAGGACAGGGACACACAAAAACATTGCATGCAAGATACAGTGCCCTACATACAAGGGAAAGGTTTTTTCCCCTTATCCCAACATTTATGCAAAGCAGACATTATTTGTCATGAACATGCTGATTTAGGGGCCTCACACTAAAAAATATGGGTATCCAGTACTAAAAAACATACCAAATACTACATTTGAGTGTTACCGAAATCAAATGCTACATTCGAGTGTTACCGAAATCAAACGTTACATTAGAGTGTTACCGAAATAGAAGGCTTCAGTCGAGGGTTACCGAAATCAAACGCTACATTAGAGTGTTACTGACATAGAAGGCTAAAGTCGATGTTACCGATTAAACACTACACGAGTGTTACCGAAATCAAACGTACATTAGAGTGTTACTGACATAGAAGGCTTCAGTCGAGGGTTACCGAAATCAAACGCTACATTAGAGTGTTACTGACATAGAAGGCTACAGTCGAGTGTTACCGAAATTAAACACTACATTCGAGTGTTACCGAAATCAAACGCTACATTAGAGTGTTACTGACATAGAAGGCTACAGTTGAGTGTTACCGAAATTAAACACTACATTAGAGTTTTACTGACATAGAAGGCTACAGTCGAGTGTTACTAAAATCAAACACTACATTAGAGTGTTACTGACATAGAAGGCTACAGTCAAGTGTTACCGAAATTAAACACTACATTAGAGTGTTACTGAAATAGAAGGCTACAGTCGAGTGTTACCGAAATTAAACACTACATTAGAGTGTTACCGAAATAGAAGGCTACAGTCGAGTGTTACCGAAATTAAACACTACATTAGAGTGTTACTGAAATAGAAGGCTACAGTCGAGTGTTACCGAAATTAAACACTACATTAGAGTGTTACCGAAATAGAAGGCTACAGTCGAGTGTTACCGAAATTAAACACTACATTAGAGTGTTACTGAAATAGAAGGCTACAGTCGAGTGTTACCAAAATCAAACACTACATTAGAGTGTTACTGAAATAGAAGGCTACAGTTGAGTGTTACCAAAATCAAACACTACATTAGAGTGTCACTGAAATAGAAGGCTACAGTTGAGTGTTACCAAAATCAAACACTACATTAGAGGTCACTGAAATAGAAGGCTACAGTTGAGTGTTACCAAAATCAAACACTACATTAGGTGTCACTGAAATAGAAGGCTACAGTTGAGTGTTACAAAATTAAAAACTACATTAGAGGTTACTGAAATAGAAGGCTACATTCGAGGGTTACCAATTCGATAATTATCTAAATAAACCAGCGAGTTGAGAAACCAAACTAGTTTGTAGTTCGAATAGTTTGTCCTGTACAAGAAATTACTGTATATATAAACACAAATACGGATCATTGGCACCTAAACCTATGTCCAGTAAACAGTGCAGTTAACATTGCAAATGTGCTGCACGTCTCCCCCTGTATGTTTGTCATGCTTTAAGGAAATATGATGGTAATATAAAGGGCAGCTACCCATAAATACATCTCAAACTGCAAATAAGGTTTCAACTGCTGTTGAACCACAACTCTAAGAAGTATATCTGTTGTATTCAATTAGATCAACTGGACATGAATGTAGTTCTTGAAGACGTTTCGCTAGTCATCCGACTGGCTTTCTCAATTCAGAATGACTTGTACAAGAATCTAGTACATAATTGCCACAGATTCTTGTACAAGTCATTCTGAATTGAGAAAGCCAGTCGGATGACTAGCGAAACGTCTTCAAGAACTACATTTCAAGTCCAGTTGATCTAATTGAATACAACAGATATTCTAATATCCTTATAATTTACAGTAGAAACATCCCTAATAATATATAATGCTACTAAGAGTTCCCTATCCTGTATAACTCAACCTGTGTCCTTGTAACTTTATATGAACACAATACTCCTCAGTGACTTCTAATATTCTCCCCTTTCATTGAGATTTTTAAACAATTCTACTGGAACCTTTCATTCACTGTTGATTGCGCCTGTAACTATGTTGGGGGGGGGGGGGGTAACAAGTGTTTATTTTTTTATTATATCATTAGGTTTATTTAAATTCTCCCTCCTTGTTATTTAAATTTACCCAGAGCAAAATGAAACAAGCTTTGGGCAATGAAGCATCTTTAAATCTCTCAGGAGTTTGTAGCTTGCTGGCAGCAACTCCCTTATTGTTAGATAAAGTTGATGAAATACAAAATTCCTTTGAAATGAGAGGTTTAGAATTTTTTTTTTGTAACAAAACCAGCCTGTAAATCACTTTCCACCACAGTTGTCTGCCTGCAGAAATTCCGGGCATAAAGGCCCTTACTGGCAAAGTAGATGCCTTAATAGACTTCCCAGGAGACGGCAAAAAAGCATTGATATGAACTGTTGGTGCAGCAGTATTTGTGTCCATAAAAAGTAACATTTGAGATTGTTATGTCAATGTGGGGCAAATAAAAAGACTATTTGGTACTTACTGTGCTGCTATCACATGTCTTAACAACTTTGTTGATGCTGGAGTTAGATTTCCAGTTAACAGAATTATTAAAAAAAAATCACCAGGCACTATATAGCTTTAGGTGAGGTTGGCCAAACAGTGTAAACCCTCCACAGAACATAAAAATGGAATAAAGCCTTCTTACAATCAACGTTATCTTGCTATATGAATAGCATCCCCCAAAATCTAAGAAACTAGGAGTATTTCTCACTCCCAGGTTTCCCAGAGTAAGGGGCGAGATATTAAAATACAATGCCAAGACTTGCTTAAGAAGAACTATAGTGCGTATAAGTTTATTTTAAAAATAGCTAAAATGAAAAGTACCTGGGACAGGGAGGTTGGTACTTTCTACTTACCAGTATCATTTCTTTGAGAATGGCATCACAAGAAAACTGTTTTGCCAGGCTTCCTGAGTGCTTCAGCGCTATCATAATACAGGAAGGCCCGTGGCACTAACCTGGCAGGTGAAAATTGTATAATATAAATAACTGTGTTCTAAACAAAACAATATGGGAGGTAGGAAAAATCAATACTAAGTCCCTGTCCAAGCTACTTTTCATTTTTAAAAAGTTAATTTTTACAGTATACAGTAGTTGTCCTTTAAGTAATGTTCACAATGGCCAAGGGAAAAAATGTATAGAAAGAGATGATAATTCAATAGCCAGCAGTATTGTAAGATTTAACACGATTGACCATGTTATTATCATTTGTTGGTGTTTAAAGGGCATGCTCCTTTGCAGCACTGCCCGCCTCTGCTTGCACGGAACTGCAATCAGGGGCGGGACCGGCAGCCGCTGTGATTGGCTGAGGGCAGCCAATCACAGATGCGGCTACCATCTGCTCACAACGGCGAAGGAGAGAGGTAAGTAAGTAATGATCGGGTGACTTTCTGATGATATAATTATAGCAGTTGGGCTGGGGGAACTGAACTATATTATATAAAATAGATTTACGCTAGGGGGAGGTAGACCAAAGCGGGTGGGAGAGGGAGGAGGGCTCTCCTGCGCATCCCTCAAACCTTGTCGAGGTTGAGGCAGACGCAGGAGCAGGACAGATCCTACACTGCAGTTTCCTGGACTTTGGAGGGGCATAGCAGGAAACCATTTGGAGCAGAAATGTAAGGTAAGGATTTTATTAACTACAGGTGGGGCCAGTATGGGGTTAAATTTTAGTTTTGGGGTGGACATGCCCTTTACTAAATAAGTTGGCCTAATCTGACTCCCTTTACTGTACTAAAACTATCTTCCAGAATGTTCTCCATTACAATAACATCTATACAGTAGATCATCCAGGGAAGCATTACATTTAATCTACAGACATTGTAAATACTAGCAATAATCTTTCTCTCGGTGTTGCCAGTAAAAGTGATGTAATATGTAACATGTATGAGAACTTTTTGTGCACTGAGAAGAAAAACCCACAATGATTGAAATCACCACCAGTGTTTGCCAATCAATAGAAAACTCGTGTTGCGTATGGGAATTTAAGACCCCCCGAAATGTTTTAATTTTGCCATGTTTGGCTAAATAAATGGTTTGCGCAACTCCATGTTGTTCTTCATGTTCTTCATGTGTGTATGTATGTTACAGAAAAACTTCCTGAAGCCGGGAGAATTTTAATGTAACTTGATTCACATACGTTTTAGGACCCGGAAAAAAACTACTTAACGACTTTTACAAACTATCCCTTACCCTACCTATTGAACGAAGCGACCAGACGTGTTGGTGATCACGGCCGATCGTGCTGTTCCCTATGGGACCACACAATCGTTGTGTGAACTGTCAGGACAAATATCCCTTCGTCGTACCCAGCCTAAGTTAATTGGTATGAGATGTAACCTGTGAGCTGCCATCTGGAGGTGAATGAGTATCATCAAGTTAATTGGATGAGAGCTGACCCAGACTCCTTCATTGGGTCAGTACCCACATTACCATATTGGCAGGTTGTTCAGGTAAACCCAGTAAGTAAATGCTCCTAAAAACTTTTCATCACATTTAAATGAATAGAGATGCGAACTTGATGTTGGTTTGTTTCCGAGCCCTTTAAATCAATGGGAAAAAATAGTTTGAAAGTTCAGATTAAATACAGTGAAAACAACAATGGTAACTTACTGTAAATGGCTCTGGAACCTGGGGAATGGTCTGGGGAACACGTACATATCACCAAACCTAGTTTAAACAGTACTTTCCCCACTAACTTCGCCAATTCGAGCGTTACCGAATGCTACATTCCAGGGTTACCGAAATCAAAGGCTAATTCCAGGGTTACTGAAATTGAAGGCTAAATTCCAGGGTTACTGAAATGAAGGCTAAATTCCAGGGTTACTGAAATTGAAGGCTAAATTCCAGGGTTACTGAAATCGAAACTAAATTCCAGGGTTACCGAAATCAAAGCGTACATTCCAGGTTACCAAAATCGAAGGCTAAATTCCAGGGTTACTGAAATCAAAGGCTATATTCCAGGGTTACCGAAATCAAAGGCTAAATTCCAGGGTACCAAAATCAAAGGTTACATTCCGGGTTACCAAATCAAAGGCTAAATTCCAGGGTTACCAAAATTAAAGGCTACATTCCAGGGTTACCGAAATCAAAGCTCATTCCAGGGTTACCGAAATCGAAGGCTAAATTCCAGGGTTACCGAAATCAAAGGCTACATTCCAGTTTTTCCAAAATCAAGGCTACATTCCAGGGTTACCGAAATCGAAGGCTAAATTCCAGGTTACCGAAATCAAAGGCTAAATTCCAGGGTTACCGAATCAAAGGCTACATCCAGTTTTACCGAAATCAAAGGCTACATTCCAGGGTTACCGAAATCGAAGGCAAAATTCCGGGTTACTGAAATCAAAGGCTAAATTCCAGGTTACCGAAACAAAGCTAAATTCCAGGGTTACCGAAATCAAAGCTACCTTCCAGGGTTACCGAAATAACGAAGGCTAAATTCCAGGGTTACCGAATTTGAACGCTACAATCGGAGGTTACCGAATTCAAACGCTGAATTCCAGGGTTACCGAATTTGAACGCTACAATCACAGATTTGAATTCGATAATCTGTGAAATATTCTGTGAGTTCGAGAAACCCAAACTAGTTTGTAGTTCGAGCTCGGGTTCAGGTTCGAGTTCAGTCCATCACTACTGTTTAATAACTGCATTTCAACAGTATTTTTCTTTAGATTTATATATATATATAATATACTCTTACTACTGGTATCTTTACTACCAAGGTGCTGCCATAACTGCATACAATAAACGGAGAAACACAGAGCCCTTCTATGGCTTTATCTTAAAATACAATTTTATTGCATTAGACAAACATCAACGCGTTTCTATCTTTATGGTCACAACACGTTAATGTAGCGTTTCTCTAGTGCAATAAAAAAGCCAGAGGAGTCTCCGTGTTTCTCTGTTTATGTATGTGTATATATATATATATATTATAATCTAATTGTTACCAAGCCCAACAAAGCATTGTTTTTCATCATTATTTAAATATTGCCACCTAAGATTGTTATTTCTTTTGCCTAGAACTAGTGCTTAACCAGCTGTCTCTCTTGTCCTCTGTGAGCTGTCCATTGGCTCTCCACTCTGGCTTTAGCCTCTATATTCCACAGATATTACTGTTAAGTACAGCTTAATGTGACCAGTCCCCTCCCTAGTACCAAGACCAAGGATAATTTCTCTTCTTCCAGGAACTTTATATGCTTTTGATTTTTCCTTAAGCTGCTAATCGAAACTTTATATAACTCATATACAGTAAAATTAATGTTCTATTGACTCTAAAGCCATATGTTAGAAAATCTGGTCGGCTTCCGAAAAAAAAAACTTCCAAACTTCAAATTAGTATATGTATATTTCTCTCATATATCCCTTGCATTTTCTACACTTTATTTCTAAGGACAAGATATAACTTCCAGCTGCCAGCCCCATCACAGGGAGAAAAATGGCAGTGGGTTATATAACTAGTAATGGAAAACATCCTGGATTGCTGTCCCCTTCTTGTTGCCCTAATGCACAATGTTTGATACATTGTTTACCGTTAGGGGCGATTTATAAACCTGCGGTTGTACATTAAGACCAATTGGCTGTACAATAGTGGTAGTGAACAATAGTACAATTT
Source organism: Hymenochirus boettgeri (assembly GCA_019447015.1). Lineage (NCBI taxonomy): Eukaryota > Metazoa > Chordata > Amphibia > Anura > Pipidae > Hymenochirus > Hymenochirus boettgeri. The sequence goes on from CM033469.1 coordinate 348,680,043, forward strand.
TGATCGCAGATAGATTTAAGCTAGGTACACACAGTACAGATTTCTGAAAGATGACGACAGGATCTGCAATCCTTTCTGCCATCTTTCAAAGATCTGCATACACACAGTCCCAGCGTTCTCCCTATAGGGAGAACGCTCGGGACTGTGTTGTTTCCATCGGCCGCGCTAGACTCCCTATAGGTCTAGCGCGGCCGATGAAATTTTCGGCCTTTCCCGAACGAGCGTCCGGCCGACCCGATCGTTCGGGGCGGCCGCGGCCTCGTTCGGGAAACGAATGTAACACAGTAACGATAAACCCGATACCGTCGGATCCGACGGTATCGGGGGTTTATCGTTACTGTTGTACCCAGCTTTAAACCTTGAGAGGTCTAGGCCAGGGGAGGTACTTAGGTTAAATTAGAGTGACATGAAGTTTCTTAAATAATGCCTGAAATTATACTTATTATATACAAAGAATATAAGATATTTTCTCATTAAATTGCATCTATGTTAGGCCGTAGGGATACACAAGGATTATGTACTGCAAGGTATCCTGGAATAAACATTAAATATGACTGCTTTGTTTGTTACATTCTTTTAGCCAGGTAAGTAGAAATCCTAAAAATATCTATTAAGGGTTAAACATCTAAAAGACACGTTCCATGACTTGCCTATAAGCACAGATACATTGCTTTCTAATAATGTGTTTTTAGGACAGGGACACACAAAACATTGCATGCAAGATACAGTGCCCTACATACAAGGGAAAGGTTTTTTCCCCTTATCCCAACATTTATGCAAAGCAGACATTATTTGTCATGCAACAGCTGATTTAGGGCCTCACACTAAAAAATATGGGTACCAGTACTAAAAAACATACCAAATACTACATTTGATGTTACCGAAATCAAATGCTACTTCGAGTGTTACCGAAATCAAACGTTACATTAGAGTGTTACCGAAATAGAAGGCTTCAGTCGAGGGTTACCGATCAACGCTACATTAGAGTGTTACTGACATAGAGGCTACATCGAGTGTTACCGAAATTAAACACTACATTCGAGTGTTACCGAAATCAAACGTTACATTAGAGTGTTACTGACTAGAAGGCTTCAGTCGAGGGTTACCAAAATCAAACGCTTACATTAGAGTGTTACTGACATAGAGGCTACAGTCGAGTGTTACCGAAATTACACTACATTCGATGTTACCGAATCAAACGCTACATTAGAGTGTTACTGACATAGAAGGCTCAGTTGAGTGTTACCGAAATTAAACACTACATTAGAGTTTTACTGCCATAGAAGGCTACAGTCGAGTGTTACTAAAATCAAACACTACATTAGATGTACTGACATAGAAGGCTACAGTCAAGTGTTACCGAAATAAACACTACTTAGAGTGTTACTGAATAGAAGGCTACAGTCGAGTGTTACCGAAATTAACACTACATTAGAGTGTTACCGAAATAGAAGGCTACAGTCGAGTGTTACCGAAATTAAACACTACATTAGGTGTTACTGAAATAGAAGGCTACAGTCGGTGTTACCGAAATTAAACACTACATTAGAGTGTTACCGAAATAGAAGGCTACAGTCGAGTGTTACCGAAAAATTAAACACTACTATTAGTGTTACTGAAAAGAAGGCTACAGTCGAGTGTTACCAAATCAAACACTACATTAGAGTGTTACTGAAATAGAAGGCTACAGTTGAGTGTTACCAAAATCAAACACTCATTAGAGTGTTACTGAAATAGAAGGCTACATTGAGTGTTACCAAAATCAACACTACATTAGAGTGTCACTGAAATAGAAGGCTACAGTTGAGTGTTACCAAAATCAAACACTACATTAGAGTGTCACTGAAATAGAAGGCTACAGTTGAGTGTTACCAAAATTAAACACTACATTAGAGTGTTACTGAAATAGAAGGCTACATTCGAGGGTTACCAATTCGATAATTATCTAAAATAAACCAGCGAGTTTGAGAAACCCAAACTAGTTTGTAGTTCGAATAGTTTGTCCTGTACAAGAAATTACTGTATATATAAACACAAATACGGATCATTGGCACCTAAACCTATGTCCAGTAAACAGTGCAGTTAACATTGCAAATGTGCTGCACGTCTCCACTGTATGTTTGTCATGCTTTAAGGAAATATGATGGTAATATAAAGGGCAGCTACCCTAAATACTCTCAAACTGCAAATAAGGTTTCAACTGCTGTTGAACCACAACTCTAAGAAGTATATCTGTTGTATTCAATTAGATCAACTGGACATGAAAGTAGTTCTTGAAGACGTTTCGCTAGTCATCCGACTGGCTTTCTCAATTCAGAATGACTTGTACAGAATCTAGTACATAATTGCCACAGATTCTTGTACAAGTCATTCTGTACAAGTCATTCTGAATTGAGAAAGCCAGTCGGATGACTAGCGCAACGTCTTCAAGAACTACATTTCAAGTCCAGTTGATCTAATTGAATACAACAGATATACCATGACCTGGATGAATGAGAACCTTCACAAGCATAACTCTAAGAAGTCTTTAAATGCCTTTCAGGGTTTTAAAAATAGCAGAAAAAAATATATATAGGGATACAAAGTAATAAGGACAAAGTAAAGCTGGTCTGCACTGCAAACATCCTGATGTTCTCGCAATGTTCCAGCAACTGCCTGAGATGATCATTTTGCCATTACACCCATAATGTCGACTACAAACCCTGGAAACCCTGGAGACATCTTGAGAACTAAAACCAAATACTATTGGGGCAGGTTTAGGTATAGAGCAGATAAATCAATATTGATGATTAAAATGGTACATTTCATGCAATTTAAACTGATGCTAATAAGGATTTCGACACCAAGTAAATTCCCTCAACTTATTCCAACTGAAGTGAATATTTTCAAATCCATTAGAATCTCTCTATAAAAATAGAATGTGTTTAATAATAACTGAATGAATTAAAGGTTCACTCTCCAGAATTACATTTTTTGTCATTTGGTATGCCAAACTATGGTTTGGCATTATAAGTAATAAACTGTACATGAACAAAAGCCTCTCTGTTATTACCAGATGGATTGTGGTAAAGGCTACTATATAGTAAGGAAAAGGATGTAAGCAGGCATTAGGTGCTGAGGGATCAATTACTTGATGTAGGGCTCTCTGTAAATCATTGAGTAGCAAGCTAATTGAAATTCCATCTGTGCACTTCATCTTAACATGAAGGAATATAGTAGTTCTAGAAAGATACGTGCTGCACTGCTACTGTTGGATGCATCAATCATATAGATCATAGTTTTAACACCTCAAACAAGAGTTTAATGAAAAATACACTCTCTTTAGATAAACTTTTAAATGTATCCATCAAATAGATCATAGTAACAGCAAACCACAAGTTACAAATATTGGGGTTCATGTAGCATTGTTATCTGCATAACACTTTTAAGATATTCTATGCCAAGGTGAGCAATAAAAGACTCCCATACATAAGCCTATATGCAGTGATTTCCGCCTCCTACTCCTGGCCCAGGGCGATACCAGTAGGAAGACACGCTTCTTAAGCATTGTGTCTTCCTCTTGGTCAGTTCACGTCAGGGAAATAGGACGTGGAGACGAGCTTGCCAGCAATCACAAGTTATTAGTACTTAACCCAGGGTGCTGAGCTAGCGGCTTAGGTCCTCACCCTGGGTTCTTTCAAATGGATGAGGATCGGGGCTGAGGTGAGTATAGTTGTCTTTTATAGTCTAAAAAGTTTATGGCCTGCTTTAGGTTAGTACTCAGTATCTCCCAGATTGCTCCGTGATCAGTAGATATGATAAGAAATTACTGCCTCACTGCACCATTCTTTATATTATAATCCTTCACCAACTTTCATTGGGCACTGAATGCTAATGAGAAATCTTCAAAAGTTAAATCTAGGAGGAGGAAGGGGAGCAGCTCACCATATGCTATGCATAGATACAGGTTAATGGGTCCCTTTCAATAGAAAGGGCAACAAAACTCTACAGGAAGGAGCATAGCAAAGTGCAGAATGCTGCACTTTGCAGATACATTATATGCAAATACACTTTTTAGAGGACTATATGCAAAAAAAGTACATACATATATACATAACACATATTTGTGAACATATATTCATATGTTTACAATTTTTTAGACTGAATGGCTGAAGGAGGGCAAGTGTCATTTTTAGACGGACAGGGATGAAAGAAGGATTTTTGTCTTTACAAAAGTCTGCCTATTCAGTTGATGCCTCCCGCAAATGAAGTGTCCTAGTAAATCCACCCATCAACCTCAAGACCATTGTTTAAAAATAAAAGAAGGCAATTGAAGTAAATGCAGATAGGAACCATCGTGATGGAGAACAGACACGGCTTATCTACAATCACAAAGACGAAATACTTACTAGAGTGATGTCCATTATCACCTCTTGACATCAATTCACTTTAATGTCTCAAGCTTTGGCTATTGTGTGTTAGTGAAAACAGACCACATATGGTTGAATTAACACAGCCTACATCATTATTTGTGGATTAGAAACAAAAAACAATAACAGAGCACAAAAGAACAAAAATCAAATACATAAACCAGAGTCATAAGGTAAGTAATAGTAATGAATGTATGATAGTACACAGCCTATCAAGGTTATTGTAATGGCACAGCCTATCAAGGTAGTAGTAATGAATGGATGACACATGGAGTACACAGCCTATCAAATGATAGTAATGAAGGATAATAGGGCACATCCTATCAAATAATAGTAATGAATGTATAATAGGGCACTGCCTATCAAATAAAAGTAATGAATGTATGATATGACACAGCCTATCAAGGTTATAGTAATGCATGTTAAACAAAAAACATAAAGACAAAGGAAAAATTACAGTGATGTTTACAGTTGAACCTACAAGTAGCAATAATGGTTCCCAATTTAGTAGTTTTCTGCTGACCCAACCAAGTCTCTCTCAATATAATGATCCCATTGAATTACAATTCTTTCTAGACAAAGGTCTGACAGCCAATAATTCTCCTAAACCAAAGTTAATTATTTTATTGCATCAGTTGAACTAGTAAATACAACTCATTCAGTTTAATGGTTAGACAACCATTAATGGTGTGAACCATCATGTAGAAACAATTGCAATGGTCCAGGGTGTGCCAAGCCTAAGGAAATTAATTAGAATTTATTGGGCATCATGAACATAAAAATAGTGCAGAGCAATGGCATTAACATTTCATTCAAAGGTTTTTGGATCCAGCTGTTTAAATGTGCTAATTGCCCACAAAGTATACAAAGGGATGTATAACCTGCAAGTTGTTGAATCTTTTGAATACACAACCCTTTGTAAAGCTATTACTTGCAGTAGACTGAATGGTAAAAGAAATTCTAGTATTGTCTCTTCAGGGTAACGGCACAGAAACATTTTCAATAGTCATATTTCTCAAAAGGAAACTACACAAAAACTGTAGAGCACATCTACTTTTACCGCGACCGACATTCCTTTGTCCTGGCCTACCGGTCGCACCTCCATCCTATGGTGTGTACCCAGTTTAGACATCCATGAAGATTGATTCAACACAGATTGAGGGTAAGGCCTCACTATACCACTCCAAAAATGGTGTTACGGTTTTTGTGCAGTTTTTAAGTGGTGATACCCTTTAAGCTGGCCATACACTCCAAACTTACCTCCTGATATAAGAACCTTATTCTTTAGAGCAGAAATGGAGCTATGAGCTCTGTTCTCTATTCTTGCGCCAATGCAGGGATTTTGTCTCCAGCAAGCCTGCAGGCCAACCAATCAGAAAACACGCTCTACTTATGCTGGTCATACATTGGTTACACATTTAGATGTTTGATTGCCTATTTTTTTAAATGTCTAAACACATTTGATTCCCAGGAGCAGTTTTACCTTCTGACATTCCCGCAATGTTTCCCCGTCTGGCCCATCCATTTGAAGATGGGAAAGTAATTGCAAAAAAGATTTGGCCGGTTGGTTTTTCTGACCGTTCAGTAAACATTGCGGGAACAATGAAATGTAAATTCCCAGTGTATGGACAGCTTTTGTCTGGCACAATTCATTAGATTAAATCTTTCAACAAATTAATGTTTGTTTTTTTTTCTAGCCAAGCAAAAATTCCAGTGTGGTTAAACTGCACAAAAACTTTTATTTAAGGGCAAAATAGATTTGTAGGTAAAGGAAGGTAAACTGCTATTACAATGAATGTATTACCCACGCTACAGAATATTAACAGAACAAGGCACCAGCTCTACTGAATATTCCCAAAACAAACCCCAAAGACTAAGTTAATCATTACTTTGCTATTACTAAGGATCTCGGTGAGAACTTGATATTGCGCAATATCTGGACGTTAATTAAAGTTCACTTGAGCGATTTCCCACTTTTCCAGTCTCTTGGTTCTGTTTTCCATATTTAATTGCAATGACTGCAGGCTGTTAATCTTCTCATAGAATCCCCCCTGCACTCCGTTTCACTGTGATTGTTTAATTACTTTAATTTACTTACGTCCAATCCAGACTTATAAGAAATGTGATATGTTGTATAGAAAAGATAGGGGAAAAGATGTGAGTAGGAAGTATGTCATTATTCATTTTTCCTATAGTACTAGATTGCCACAATTTTATAAGAAATGTTTATCGGGTCCTGTTGGCAGCAACACAGAAAACAACATTTCTATACAAAAGCGGCAAGTTCACCACATACCAAGATCAGCCTAAGAGCTAGTCCACATCAATGCGATTTAACATGCAATACGATCGTGTGTCCCAATTGAAGTGGCCAGACTAGGTGCACTGGGACTGTGCACCTAGTGTAATTCGCACAAAAATGACATAGATCTCGCACACTTAGTATGCATCGGCCTTAGTGTATTTTGAATGCTACAAAAGCTTTTCCTACAAACCCCACTCATGTCACGTATGTTAATAAATGTTTTTCCCCTAATGCAGACCAGACACAGGCCATATTTTCCAATCAAATTTTCGAACATTCTGAATCAATCGAAAATTCAATCTGAAAAGATGGTTGAAATTTCCCACCTTGTGCTGTCGTTCTTATGCATATTTTAACATGAAATCTGAGGAAGATGGGGACTGGAAGATGGGGTAGGTGGAAAACTGTCCGCCAGACTGATCTGATCTAACTGTCCGCCAGACTGATCCGATCTAACTGTCCGCCAGACTGCTTGTTTTCATCAAGAAGTAAATCAAAAAAATCGTATAACCGCCATGAATATTTTTACTGATACAATCGAATAATCTGGCTTTAAGCTCTCTCAATCAATAGTGGATTTCCCCAAACGTATTTATCTATTTCCATAATGACAGGTTTGCTTCAGTTGAACCAGAGGCCACTGAAGACATATGATCATTTTCTAATGCAAAATATATTGTGATTATTTTAATAACCGTTAACACTGTACCATGTATGAATAATATTATCTAGTTCTATTACCTATGCTTGCCATGCAGATTTTTCAATTGATTACTTGTTTGAACTGGGCAATTTCCCAATTGTTTCATTTCCCAATGGAAAATGAATCAGGCAAAGTGGGAAATGTTCTGTTAAATGCACTAGTGGCTGCAGCATTTTGGGCAGAGTTCTAGCTGAAATCTAGCCAAGATGGATGGTGCAATGTGGTACACCAATTACGACCAGATGATTTTCTATTGGGAAGTATCGGTCAGTTGCAGCAATGTGAAGCCAGCAATCAAGCCTTAATTTTCTTTAGTTCTGGCAGATTTGGAAAATTGACATTTAAAGTTCACACTAGATTTGCATTTTCAACCCATCCTTCAGATTTGTAGCCAAGACCAATCATTGTAACCTGCAGAGTGTGCAATGAGGGTTAAAGAAATATAAAAGGTCCAAATCAAGCAATAACAAGCCTTCTGCCTTCTTCTCAGACAAAGGCCAGAGAATGCCAGAGCTTTTCCTTGGCAGAGACTTGAAACGAGAACTAAATTGCAGAGACCCAAGCAATGGAACCAGTTGCTAATTGTCCATTATTCTTGTGAGAATATAAAGTTGGTTTTTAATCACGTTCCAGATGTCACACATGGCACCAAGTGAGTTTTGTGTAGGATGCTAGGAATTCTGGGGAATTGGTAAAAATACAGGTATTTCCTATTTGAGCATTAATACCAAGGGTTACAGGCTACAGTGCTTTATAGCACTATATTTGTATGGACACACACATGCAGTTAACAGGTTTTGCATATTGTGGTTATCTGACTTTTGATATAATCCTATTTTGCATATTATTCATTAGCAAAGAGAGACTGGTAATTCTCAGCAACTGTCATGTAACCTTCATTCAGCTAACACTGACATATTACCAAACAGATCTGATAAATCTTATGATTTGTAAAGATCTGACTGTTTCTTCATCCTATGTGATTAAAATGAAACTAGCCACATATGGGCCAATTCTACATACAAGTAATTAATTTCTGATGGAGTCATGGGTCATTTGTACCATCTGCACCACATTGGAGTAGAAAACCTGCCCAAAAAATGAATGCAGCTGTTGATCCCCTGCAGCTGCCCCTTTTTTTCATTGGCAAAGATTTTCTTATTTGCCCAATCAAGCTTTCAGTGGATATACTGCCCAGACAGTTTTTTAATCAGCAAGTTGTGTGAATTTATTCAAAGTGTTTAGGTGTGCCAAAATGCTGAATGCTGGCCATATACTATGAACTCACTGCCTGAACTTCCTGTGATGTCATCAGAAGAAACAACTGCCCAGATCTTCTTTTCGATCAACTTTCTATTGCAAAATAAATTGGCCAGGAAAGGGGAATCTTATGGGAATAATGGAAACTAAAACCCCCCACTGGGAAGTCTCAGTACCCTCACAGGTCTCAAAGGCCTCTTACACAAGTGCGATTATTGGCCAAAGCTCAACCGCCAGGCGCCATATTGTATATGTGTAGGTGGCCTAAAGGCTCATACACACGTGCAATCGCGGGTCTCGACCCGCGACACACGATGTGTACGAACGAACGTTTCAGCCAATAATCGGCTTGTGCAGGTGCTTTATCAGCCGAAATGGTTGTTCGTTCGGGGATCATTGAATGACCAACTTGGCGGATCTCCAAAAGAATGATCGTTTCGGCCAATAAAGCTCCTACACACGGGCCGATTATCGGCCGAAACGTTGGTTCGTACACATCATGTGTCGCAGGTCGTGACCTGCGATCGTATGTGTGTACGAGCCTTTAGTCTGTCTTTAGACATTTGATTTGAATCGGTGCAACATCGGTGCAACATTAGGCTATGTGCGCACATAGTCTATTACTCCAACAATCATTATTTACCAACCTCCTAAAGACTGGCTGATCGGCTACCGACAAGCAGCCTGTTCTTTTCAATGGAAAGGGTGTGACTAGGAGAAAAAGGGAAATAAGGAGCACAGTGATATGTCATTTTTTACAGTCTTTATAACTAACAGCATGTACCCCTCACATGAAAGGAATGAGGATAGAGAAAAGATTTTCCACAAATTCCCTTTCTTTCCTGCAAAAAGCAATATTGGAATAATAAGATAAATAGCATGTTTAAAAAAATACAATCTAACTTACCTGAACGAAATGCATTAGTGAGTGATATTGCACAGCATATCCAACATATATATCTTAATTCTAATAACATCTTGGTCTACAATGAAAGAATATTGAAAAAGTAGCATCAGCATTGCATACAAGTCATCACATTTCTTTATTTTTCTTTGGCAGCTGATAAAGTGATTGTTGTAAACAATAAAAAGTTGCCATGAAATAACAAAGCCATAAATCATTTCATATATAAAGAAATGGACATTCTTTGGCATCATAATATTGCACTATAGTCATAATCTACATTATAATGCAGTTGTCCAAAATAGTATTTCCTCTTTCCTGATTTCTGACCTTTACAAAATATAACATGTTTAAAATTATTACTTTACTTGTTTAAGGAATAAGGTTATACTCTAACATACATATCACCCTTAAAAAAAGCGTTCCCTTAAAGTAAAACTATACTGTGTGTAACCCCTTAAAACCACCACCCCTTCAGAGGTCCCAACTGCTAGGTCCTTACCCCTGGGTTCACTCTAGATCAGGGGTTTTCAAAGGGTGTGCCAGGGCACACTGGTGTGATTTCAGAGTGACAGACGTGTGACTTAGAGTTTTGGTAGTGGAAATATTTCACTAGTATAACTTATATTTTTTAATATTATTTTTATGATAGATATTTCAGTGCTGTCAATGTAATATATCTTATAACATTACATTAATAATCAAATTTGATAACAATAGACACTGTAACATGCACAAAATATGGGTAATTACAAAATGAAGTCCAACATTAAAAAAAAACAGTGCGACACAAGAAAAATTTGAATTGACAAGTGTGCCAGGCTCTAAAAAAGTTTGAGAACCACAGTTCTAGATGTCCCATACCGGGCTGTAGTAGCTGGTTTCTCCACTCGTCCTTTATTTTTCTGAGATGTGTCCAATGGGAATACATCACTACATGGTGCGTCTTCCCATTGGCTAGTCTACATCCAAGGAGGGGCTAGACCAGCACTACTATCCTGATCAGTTTTTCTCAACCTTTTTATCTGTGGGGAACCCTTGAAACAATTTTCGTGCCTCGGGGAACCCCCAAACATAAAATAATGATTATATACTATTTATCTTTTTCTTTCAAATTATCAAAATTCATACAAGTATAAATGATAGATCTATAAATATAACTGTATTTAAAAAATTGTCTATACCAGTGTTTCTCAACCTTTTTATCCTTATGGAACCCTTGAAAAAATGTTAATATCTCAGGGAACCCCTACATAAAAACATTATTACTTATTATTTATCTCTCAGACATCAATACACCAAACAAATCATTTATACAAATATAGAACACTGATAAATATATAGAGCAATATATCTTTATTCATCACAATGGTGGATCCCTACAGTTTCTGCCACAGTCTCTTGAGGACCCCCATGCCACCTGGTTGAGAAATGCTGAGCCAGATAATGATAACCCGGTATGGAAAACGTGGTGTGAACCTAGGGTTGAGGACCTAGTGGTTAAGGTACTATCAGGGATGAGGTGATCATTAAGGGGAGTCTAATTCCCTTTAGGGCACAGCCACACTGCAACGCAAACGCAATTGCAACGCAGCCGAAAATGCGCGTTTTCTGTGCGTTGCCGCGTTTTCAATGATATAGTCACAGCACTGTTTGATGGAAAAATAAACACTATTGATAACTAAAAGGAGAACTTAGGCTCTATTTCCAGTAAATTGTGTGGTCCCCTAAGGTTACTTTTGCCGCAGCCAGCAGTGGTTTGTCCTGGCCAGCCACTCGCTAATGGCAAATGGTCGTCCAGGATAAAAAATTGTATCATGTGTAGCACCCTGCATTCAGGAGACACATACCTTGGAAGTTTCCAAAGGAGCTGGGGAACTGATGTACTGATGTGTTCCTTAAGAAGTTCTACACTTCCCTGGTTGCTGGTCAACAGGGAGGAGCTGTTGCGTGGACAGTCCCACTCCCGTTGTTGGCAGGGGGGCAGGAATTCTCTATTTGAACTGGGGTGATATAGGAAATACTGAAGTATATGGTGGTAGCTCTCGGCACACTAAGGCAGGGTACACATGGGCAAATTTTTTGCCCTGAACGACTGTTCACCACAAGCTAGCGGTCGGCTGGGTCTCACTGTCAGTAGCAACGAAAAGCAGCAAAAATAGGCGACCACACAATTGACCGTGATTTACCGCCACGTCCAATCACCCTTTCACCCAATGTGGACATCAGTCACCGTCGAAAGCACAAACAGTGTTGATTTTTCGGCCCAACCGACCAATATACAAAATATCGGCAGAAAAATTGCCAGGCCAGTTAACAGAGATGCTTATAACTATACAAGTGGGAAAGTTCTGCTCACTGAATTTACAGTCTAACTGGTTTTAGTGTATTGATATAGTACAATTTACCATTATATAATATTATTCTCTTTATTATTATTATTCTATTCTGATCTTATGTTAACTTAAGAAGGCAACTTAGATCCTTTAATGCAATAGAACAGTGTAAGGCCGGGTACACATCATACAATTTTTCAGGCTGACCTACTGATATTTCTGTGTATTGGGTAATAAATTGCATGGTTTTGCAGTTGACCATGGCCAATGTCCTACCATCTGTTTGTCTACGCCAGAAAATCCTTAGTGGACTGCACGATTGGTCATGGCAAACTGGTGGCTCCAGCTTCTTTTGACCTGACTGATAGTGATTCTAGTGTTGTACGGTTGGTCAGGACGAACATTCTGCTTTAACTGCTGCATCAATTCCTTGCAGGTAGTGACATCTTTCCACAATGCAAACTGCACTCCACCCCCACCCCTGTAACTGTTGGTCTCCACTCTCTTTACTGTCAATAAGCACTTGTCAGGCTTTTCCATTTCCTCTTAGTGGGTGGTGATAAAGAAGCTGCCTTATTTTAATTCATGGTTCTTTTCAAAAGAAATGTGACAAGCATTGCAGAGACATCCAACGGACAGGAAATTACTGTACAGGGTTAACTAAGATACTAAGAGGGAGATGTAATAAAAGTTTTTAGAATTAAAAATTTTGCCCCAACCAATGTAATTTACCATTTGAAAGCTAAGATCTGATTGGTTGGGGCAAAATTAGCACCACTTTTAACAATAAGAACTTTTATTAAAGGTCTCTGTTAGAGATTACACATGGGGGTGGGGTAGTTCTGTATCAGTGCTACAGAGTAGGTAGCGCTCGGTAAGTGTGGTTAAATTAGCGGCAAATATTTTTGCTGCAATCAATATGTCATAGAAAATAGAAGGGAAATGGATGTGGCATATTGGTAAATTTCAGCCAATCAAGTGGTCCTTAATGTGCCATACAATCTGCCACCGCAAAACATTAGCAGTACTGCTTTTCTTCCTGACTGGTGACTACTGGTGGGGTTACTGATGAGCAGTCTGTTGGTGGGGAAGGGTGAAAATTGACCCATGTGTACGCCCTTAAACTGGCTATAAACTTATAAGAGGTTTGGTAAATTCGACAATTAATAAAAACATACACCAGCAGTTTTTCCTGCAACATTTATCTGCTCTGGCACATTAATTTGCGATCAAACCTCGATAGCAGTAAAGATTGAACCAGGCGGTTGTATGGACGTTGGTCTTACATAGCAGGGACGTTAGAGAGTATGAAATATAATGTATAGGCACCTTTAGGCTAAGGCCACACTGAATCGCAGTTTGCATGCTTTACTACAATTCTGGTGTCCGCTACTACAGGTTGTAGTGTGGCCTCACCCATACCACTTTTGGTGCAGATCTTATACCCTCCGATAACACAATATTTGGAGAACTGCAGCGGAAATGTGTGTGAAAATCTGCATCGCAGTGTGGACACAGCCTTGAACTTCTCTATTACTGAATAGTCCCAGTGCAATACGTTTCCCAGTGAATATCGGGAATGGCTGCTCACCGATGAAAGCTGAAGTCTCTATTTAATTATTTTGGTTACACGTTGCTAGCCCAGCAAACAAAAATACATTTAGTTGGAAAAACTGGCCACTTCCCCAGAGACTCCTTATATTTTCTTGCCAATAAGAGTCTATGCCGAACACGTGTGTGTGATTTCTGTACTCTTGGCTGAGGAGTAGAAATCCATGCGGGAGGGCACAACACACAAACTGACTATAATTTGCTAAATGGAGGTTTCATCTGGTCTTTTTTACGAAGAGTTCGCTGGCTATTCTTTTCCATCAGTTTTCATGTCTTAAGCCAAGCTCCCAGTCTACGTGGCGATGGATACAGTGGATTTTCCCTGGCCGGTGTCCGTCCTTGTGTCTGTAAACTCCCTCCCCAGTCACTTTGCAGTTACCGCCCTTGCTGTGGCTCATAGAAACAGCTGGCTTTTGTTAAGTGATCCTGATCTAAGAGGTTCACTGATCTAATAGCTGAAACTGGACCCAAGCTCGGAGTTCCCTTTATTAACTGGCTCAGTTCTGATCTCTCTGTACATTGTGCTTCACTCTGTGAGCCATGTAATTACACTCAGTGGGTCCAGTCACATTGGTTCTGGGACAGTTTTTTCTCCCCTTTCCATTATTTTGGTTAAATGCCGTCCAAAAATCTGATTTGCCATGCTGGCAACTTTATAGGAGAACTTAACCCCCTAAATCCCCAATAAACTGTAAAATACCCCACTGGTAAATGGCAATAAAGTTACTGGATAAGATAACTGTGTGTAAGGCTGGATACACACCATCAAAATTTTTGTCCCAACTGACCATTCGCCACTAGTGGTCATCCGGGACAAATGACTTTTGGTCGCAACAAAAGTAGCTGTGGCAGACAGTTTGCTGCGGGCCGATTGAAATACCCGATTGCTTGTTCATTAGATCCCAACGAATGGGCAATAAAGATCGGTCATGGCTCCCCTCAAATACACTATCCAATTTTTCGTGCACCCAGCCCAAGTGCACTGTCTGACCTTAGTCACATGCTCCCATGCCTTATGTTGACTGTAACAGGATTGTCTACAGATTACGAGGGGGTGTGTACTGCTCTAAAAGTTCCAGAAGTAGCCTAGGATTGGGCATGTGTGAAGAACATAAAAGCCAGTGACCAAACCATGTGATACTGGAATTCTGGGAATTAAAGCACATAAGTCCCATGTTAGGAAGGTATATTTCGCACCACTCACTTTAAAATGGTAGGTGAGACATAGATTACTGCTTAGATGTCAAGGCGCTTCTAAAAAAAAAAGGTTGTTCTGAATCGGAGGGTTTAGTTGTCCTTTAAGCACATTTGTTAATTTCTTCACGTTTGCATAAACACTGTGCTTTAATGCCAGACTCTGCGTGACTAGTAACCCAGTTTATTGTGCGTTAGATGATTTGGTTTAAAAATGAGACATTCAGTAAAACTTCCCCTTTCCTGTTGGATCAATGCCTTGTATTACCAGCGATGTTATCTTTCAGCACCATTGTTAATCCCTTTACTATGGAATGGACGCCCGGCATTATAGCAAGTGGCAAACTGCAAACCATTAACAAACACTGCTGCACATTTCATAACTGCAGGCTAACTGCTTTCAGCGATCTCTGCACAATCTGGATATTGGATATTGGGAAGACTGCAAGTAGAGTTTCTTTGGTAAATGTTGCAGCTGATCTGATGTTATTGCTGAATGCAGAAGGATATTGTATAGACAAGTAGTCAATAGCCCTGAGAGTCATTACTATAAGGGCTGGGCCACACTAGAGAGTTTTTCGCTAACATGGAAATTGCTGGAACGCGAACATTCTTGCGATTTCCTATGCACATGTGATTGTGCGTCCGTTCGTGTTTTGCGTTCAAGCATTTTTTCTCTCAGTCGCATGCGTTTTCTTTTTAACAACAACAACAATGCGCACAAACGCAAAGAAATCGCACACGCAATCACGTGCGATAACGCTTGCGATTGCATGCCCGATTTGGTGCGCTGTAGTGTGTCCTCAGCCTAAAGCCCCAAAATGCCCCCAAAATAAATACTTTCTAACGGGACATTGTACCTACTGTAGAGCTGCCACACTAATGTACTCCAAGTCTAAATGACTACTCAAGTTACCAGTATATCCAACTGCATGTGTACAGTACAATGTCCACTACCCCATAAATGTCCAAACGCATAATAATGTGATCTTATACAGGGTCACAGGGTAGAAATCCCACACAATGGTATAATCTGTATTAAAGATTCTTGTTCGGGGGCTTAGTGTCTGACAAGCCCAGAGGGAAACCATGAAAAGCCCAGGCATCTGTGAGCCCTCCAGCCATAAGAAAAATATTTATAATAAGAGGCAAGGGAAGTAAACAGAAATAAACCATAGAAGAGAGTGTTAGAGATATGATTAACTAGAGTGAACAGCTGATATAACGTGTCCCAGTTGGTCTAATATTTTCAGGGGGCCTCCAAAATTGCTGGGGGGCTACATGATGAATATTTCCCCTTTATTAAAAGGTTTCCCCAGGGATCAGTACTTGTCCCTCTGAGACCCTGCACAAGGGGAAACTTTTTGGTCTTATCTGAAATGCAATTGAATCAATATGAGCACATTTAGGATCAAATGATAAGTAGTCAGACACCTGTTACAGTTGTGGAAAAATTGTATGAAGATTGTAAGGTGTGTGGTCAGCTTTAACGTTCGATAAATGTCACACTTTATTCTTTTCTATCTAATCAATGAATGGAGTGAAACACAACGTGACATGAAGGGGTGTGTGTAGCAGACCTCGTGTTCAGCAAGGCTGAAGGTCCAGGCTGCTCTGAAATGTCCTGCAGAGGGCGGTGTTTGTCCAACTAACATTACATAGACATCCTATTAACAAGGGCTGTGCAGGAGAACAATACAGTTGCCCTTGTGACTCCCATAAAACACATCACTAGCTATAGGTGATTGAACACAGCAGGTTCATTTAGAGCAACCTATCCATTTGACATGCAGGGGACGTTATTATGACTTTCTTTGTTAGAATTCTGTTTATTTAGGCTGCTGTCCATAGTAAACCATTAACCCCCATAAAAAGCTAGCCAGTTTTTTTTTTAAAAAACTTTCCCCCTTTACATAGATGCATTAAAACCCAACAAAGAGGTGCAATAGCTGTGATCAATGTTAGCGCAATGTTAGCATGTGTATTGCACCCACCTCCTGCACAGTTAACTATTTCATTATAACACTGACAATGAGGAAAGAGATGGACGTGCCTCATTCTGTCACCGGGGGACTGGCTGGGAATCCCAATTTTACACTGAGAAACTTCCCCAATGACAACACCATAAACTTTAGGGCAATGAGCTGTTATTTAATAGGGTAATGGACCGGATTGCCCTGACCATGACCCATTATTGGTTAACCCCTTGTACTGCCATTGGTACATTATATAGATGTACACATATACAATGGAATTCTATTGTTAACCCTGTGTACTGCCATTTTTACATTATATAGATGTACACATTACAATGGAATTCTAT
The DNA here is from genome assembly GCA_019447015.1 of Hymenochirus boettgeri. Classification (NCBI taxonomy): domain Eukaryota; kingdom Metazoa; phylum Chordata; class Amphibia; order Anura; family Pipidae; genus Hymenochirus; species Hymenochirus boettgeri. Next base: position 348,697,088 of record CM033469.1, read on the forward strand.
TGGTTAACCCCGTGTACTGCCATTTGTACATTATATAGATGTACACATATACAATGGAATTCTATTGTTAACCCCATATACTGCCATTTCTACATTATATAGAGGTACACATATACATGGAATTCTATTGGTTAACCCTGTGTACTGCCATTTGTACTTTATATAGATGTACCCATATATACAATGGAATTCTATTGGTTAACCCTGTGTACTGCCATTTGTACATTATATAGATGTACACATATATACAATGGAATTCTATTGGTTAACACCTTGTACTACCATTTGTACTTTATATAGATGCACACATATATACAATGGAATTCTAATTGGTTAACCCTGTGTACTGCCATTTGTACATTATATTGATGTACACATATATACAATGGAATTCTATTGGTTAACCCCGTGTACTGACATTTGTACATTATATAGATGTACACATGTACAATGGAATTCTATTGGTTAACTCTGTGTACTGCCATTTGTACATTACATTGATGTACACATATACAATGGAATTCTATTGGTTAATCCCATGTACTGCCATTGGTACATTATATAGATGTACACATATACAATGGAATTCTATTGGGAGACACTGATAACAATATATATGAGCATTAAAATTACAGAGGAAAAAGGACACAGTCCAACTACAACTAACTGCAACTAAACACAGCCCAAAGCAATATCACATTGTCTTATTAAAACCAATCAACCTAACAAATTACCATTGAATTGGGATTTTTTTTTTTTAATTTTCTGCTTTACGACAATACAGTATTTAAAGGATAATATTCTGGGCTGGGTGATGGATTGACTCCCAGACCCATAGTAATACCCCTTGCCCTTGGCAGTACCTAAATCTTTGGAAATCACCCCGTGATGAAACCCCAGGTCATTCCTTCCCATCATTTCCATCCCAATCAACAGCTGTTAAGTTTCTCTACCATAGGGAAGAAGCTTTCCAAGAACATGAGATTTCTATCTGATGGGACAACTTGGTGTCACTGACCAAACACACACATACACACACACAGTCACATTGCAGTCATCACTACCCAGCGCCAGTCAGGTCCATTCAAACTATAAAAGCCTATATCTCGCATTATTTATTACATCAAATGTTTTTTTTTTTCAATTAGGCATTTATTCGAAAAAAGTTTGTAAAATTTTTTACCAATTTTTAACTTGATGGCACAATGACCAAAAAGACAACCAATAAAATGGTATTGTTACCTTCTAAGGTGATTTAGCAGTGTGGCAGCACCATCCAATCCGAGCTTTGTACAAATTCTTAACCCAGAATGTCTTGATGCTGATGTAGTTGTATATTTCCAGGTTAATGGGCTTCAAGTGATGCTCTTGGGCTGGGGGTGAAAGCTCTTGTGGTTCCTGTTAGAACAAGGGCACCTGATCCCAGGTCTCTCTCTCCTCACCTTGTCTATCTGTATTGAATTTCTTGTAAAAGAGAAGAATCACTGAGCCCGTTTGGCTGCAAGTTCAAATGCTGGGATCTGACACCCCTGATCATTATACAGTCAGTGTGTAGGGAAGGAGGGGCAGCTGCATAGAGAGGAGGAGGGAGGGTTTAGACTCACTGCAAGGAATCAGAGATTCCAACCCTGTGCAAGTTAGTACTGAATAGCTATTGGATGAACAGGATTCCCATCCTGTGCAATAAAACCAATGCAAAAAGACCCCTGTAGCCTTAAATATTACTCCCACTTGGTTATGGAGCTGATATAACTAACTTGGCCCATTCTGGGTTTCCCACACCCACATTCAATTTGTTTCAATCCAATCACTGATAGAACTTTTGGCCGTTCATTTAATCAGAATGTCCAAGTTCCCTGCATGTTGCATTGGATTGCGATTAAAGTATCTGGCTCTATGAGGCTCTTCCTTACAATAAGGTCACACTTAATCTAGCCATACATGGGCAGATGTTCTGCTGATTGGAAGAACAGCTCGAAAAGTGTTATCTCACGTGCGCAATTTCTTTGCGTTCGCGCATGATGTTTCTCGTTTGCGCATACGTTTTCGCTATTTTTAAAGAGAAAATGCATGCTATTGTGCGAAAAAATGCTTGAACACAAAACGTGAATGGACGCGCAATCACATGCGCATAGGAAATCGCAGGAATGTTCGCGTTCCCACGATTTCCATGTTAGCGAAAATCTCAGGCGAAATCGCGAGCGAAAACGTGTGCGCAAATGCACGAAAAACGCACTAGTGTGGCCTAGCCCTCAGGCTCCGATCTTTTTGCAGATTTCTCCTTGAAATGAGATGGGGACTGAAGATGGGGGGGCCGGCTGAAAATTTTCCGCCTGAGCTTTCCGCCTTATTTCTTATAAACTGATCGACATCATAGAGGGGAAAAAACGGCATACACAGATCAAATTTATCAAACTATGTATAAACTACTAATAAACTACTGAACCACACGCTATACATTGTGATTGCACATTCGTAATATAATCTTCCCATCGCTGTGAAATACAAGGGCCAGCCTGTAAAACATATTGCCATCTATTTAAATGATATTCAAGATACTGGATTGTCATATTACACATCTGTGGTACGATTGTACAATCAGATTGTAATGTGTGTGACAAACATCCTCTTTACCTATAATCCACTGCCCCTCCTCATTCTAAACTAAAGGTTCCATTTTCTATTTATCACCATTCAAAGGGAAAGTCAATTAGAGCGATGTGCCAGTCTGAGTGGTTAGAGTTGTAGTTCAGCAATATCTAGATGGCCTATAGCTAGCGTATGGGAAACCCTTATTATCGCCTGGTGTAAACTAGTCCAATCTGCAGACCAGATCCAAATTTTCCAGAGCCCCATAAACATCTGGTATATCTGGGTATGAAATGTATTTGGCTCCCATTGCCTTTCAGTATTTATAAAGAAGATAATGACCAGGAGCTCCAGCTTCTATGATGGATTTTATTGCTTGGTGACACTCAATTGTCTTTATTTATTTTCAGGTTAACACCTTTAGTTAGAGCCACCGATGAATGAAAAGGATCCTGCCTAACCATTTAATGTGGTTTTAATGAAATACAATCCTTTTCATCTGTCACCTAGATAAACCATGTGCTTGTAACAAGGGGGGGAAAAGAGTTTTGTATAACCACAAAGAGGAGCTGGGAATGAAGCCAGGACCCCCCTGTAATCGCCTTGGATCCATTCATGAGAGACAAGTCAGATGTAAAGTATATAACAGCTCAGCCCTGGCCAAGGGGAAAGCACGGAAGCTCCGGTATTGTTTTGGTTAGATTTATTCCAAGGAAGTTCCTCTTTATTTGTATTTATTTATTACCCATAAAACTTGCTGTAAATACCTGGAGTGTCGGCCATCATTGCTTTACACCTTTTGGGTGTTAATTCAAAATGTCAACAAATAAATGAATTTTGTGTGTTCAGCCAAACCGTCCTCCTTTACATTCACAGAGCCATAAAAGTCTTTACGGTGTCTGACTCTTGTTCCTTTGTCCTGTCTCTAAAGACACATTGGGATCTGAATGGAAAGTGCACTGAGAGGTTAAACAAGCAACATTGGGTCATATACCTCCTGGACCTGTGAGATTCTCAGTGTACCTGGAAATCAATATCACCCACTGTATACACAACCTTCACATCACAGTCCCTCCTCTCTCTATAGGGGTAAACTAATGTGGGCAGGATCACCGAATATGGACAATGCGTGTGTGCTAAAAACTAACCTGCCAACTTCCTTTTCCCATGATCACTTTCCATAGAAATCCCTATACTGTATATAAAGTGGGCACTAATCTGTTAAGGCAAGTATGCATATGAGCTTATGTTATACAATTTGCAAAATATTGTCCCTGTATCTACAGCAAGCAATCAGATGTTATTAAATGTTCTCTAAAGATCCGTACACATAAGCGATTTTATGGACGAGGGCCGACCGTGCACATGGGCAACAAACAGGCACCAGTCGTTTTGTGATGGCCACTCAGTCAGCCGAAACAGCCGATTGGTCGGGTTTTATTGATGATCATCAACGAGGCCCGGCTGAACACCCGTATTGGCCGACTGAGTGCCCATACACAGAACCATTGTTGGCTAAAATGGCCGCTCGTAACACATCCTGCGTTGTGGGTCGCCCCAGAATTGCACGTGTGTACAAAGCTTAACTGTGGTATGCCAGTAAAAGGTAACAGATGATTAGTTGAGGCAAATTAAAGCACTGCCACGTTTTTGCACCTCCTCTTAACTACCATATGTACATCATTCTAAATAATCAAATAAATTGACTATAAACTAGACTGCTAAATGGAGACTTATAATATCATTATGATTTAAACTCCCATAATATGCACATTTGGATCAGTCATGTGACACTGATAAATATATATATATATATATATATATATATATATATATATATATATATATATATTACACATGCTATTCATGTCAAGGGTGTAATATATATACCGGGTTTTATGGGAAAGGAGAAAGTGAATGAAAATTGCAGATGCCGCTCACTAGATAATGAAACAGTTACCACCCATGTGGATTCAGACTGACCAAGTGTCTGCAGGGGGTGGGGGTAATCTCAGACTTCAAGTCAGACCACCTACTTCTCTACTTCTCATGTACACTTTAATGGGACAATGGGGAAATCCAGCAGGGAGTCCAGAGACCCAGGACACTGGATTTAGCTGTCAATGAAATGAATGTGACTTATTGACACTCTGGGTGCCAGGAAAGGTTGAGGGGGGGGGTCATTTGTGGCACCCAACGGTGGAAGAAACTTGTTCAGGATATTTATCAATTAGTGATTACTCTGCCCATGGAACAGGTAGATTAGGGGATGGCAATTGGAAATTACGTTTAGCAAAAGCGATAAGGGGAAAAGTAGGAAAACTACCAGCACTAGACCTGGTGTCTGCCCCAGTAAGCCCCCAAATAGATAGGTTTGCACAGAGATTAACAATCCCCCTATTTTACCATTTTTATCCAATGGTGCAATCAGTAGAGATTAGAGCTGGCACCCTCTACCCCTGTATATTATACCTATTTTCCCATAACTATGTGCCCATGCCCATCGTTATTAAATAAAGCTACTTGTCTGTATAACTGTTTCATTGTGCCAGCCAGCGCAGCCCTATTGGGATGCTGTTCATTAGCAGAGAGGGAGACAGGCAGGGCTGAGTTTACTTCTGGAATGAACACAAGGAAGCAGCAGAGATCTTAGAACTGAAATCTCCTTCCCTGATATTAAATCTGCTCCTTCCAGATTTGC